>VZRF01005916.1:888917-959812 GCA_013396875.1 Vireo altiloquus | reverse complement strand
TTTTTTTTTTTTTTCTTTTTTTTCCCTTTCCTCCCGCAAGTTGCCAGAAGGCGTCGAGCCGATTGTCCGTGGCGAATTCCAGCGGGGCCGGTGCCGGGAGCCGCGCGCGGGTCGCGAGGCGCGGCGCGGGGGGCGGGAGGCGGCGGCGGCGGCGGCGGCGGCGGAGGGGTCGGCGATGGCTTTCGAGGCGCTGGCGGAGGCGGCGGAGCGATGGTGCGCCCGCACGCCCTTCCAGCTCATCGCCGCCGAGGAGACGGAGCGGCGCATGGACTTCTACGCCGAGCCCGGCGTGTCCTTCTACGTGCTCTGCCCGGAGGCCGCCTGCGGCGACAATTTCGTGAGTGCCCCGGGAGGGGATCGGGAGTCACGGGCGTGCGGGCCAACCCCGCGCGTGTTCGGGGACGCGCGGGGAGCCCTCGCGCCGCTCTGGGACGCTCCGTCCGCGCCGGTCCCCGGAGCCCGGGGGGAGCACCCGAGGGGGAGCGCCGGGGGGGCGGAGGACGGGGCCGTGCCCGGGAGGGAGGGATGCGGTGATGGAGGGCGGCGGGGCCGGGGGGATCCTCCCACAATCTGCAAAATGGAGTCCGCTGCCGGTGGGGGGGTGGCCCCGCGGGCAGGGCTGCGGGCAGGGACACCCCAACCCCCCCCTTCCCCGTGAGCCGGCCCGGGGAGGCTGCGGGCTCCGGGCGGGCGGCGAGGAGCGGTGCGGGGCTCCCCCCTGCCCCGCGGGGGCTGCAGCTGCTGCTCCCCCCGCGGCCCCTCCATCCTCCCGGGGTGCCGGGGCTGGGGCACGGCGCGGGAACGGGCGGACCGGCAGGGCTGTCACGGCAAATGGAGAATGGGCAGGAATAAAATGGAGTCAGGATGACAGGAGGGCCGCGCCCCCCCCGCCGCTCCCCCGGGCCCGCCGCGGGATCCGTGCAGGTGCCGGTCCGGCGCCGCCGCGCCCCCGCCCCGCCGCCCCTCGCGGAGTTCAGCGCCGAGTTCGTGCGGAAAAGGCTCCGGCATCACCACCTCTGCCTTTGGGAAGGGTCAGGGGGTGCTTTTCCCCTCGGCCAGACCCTCCCGGTGGTGAGCAGAAGTGCAGGAAGAGTCACTGAAAAGCGGCACCTCGCCACGGGGTTTGTAAGCTGCCAAGTGCCAGTTAACTTCAGTGAAAGGATTTTGGTGTGCTTTTTTTAACAAAACAGCTCCTAGCACAGACCATTATTGTAGGAGTGTTGTAAGTTCTTCCCTTCACGGAGCAAGTTTCGTCTCTCCACCTGCTTGACAAATGTTCACTGTTTCGCTTTCCAGCAGGTAGGTGCAGAGCGAGCCGATTTGACAGATGGGTCAATGGAAACAAAGAGCAGTGGAGTGACTTCTCCAGGACCACAGATCCAGCGAGCAGGACATTTATTTATTGTGTCGAGTAGATAGAGGATCATGCTGAATTGTGAAAGAAGTTATCTGGACTTTAGTTATACATCTGTCCAGGGATACAAGAGACCTTCAGATGTAGCAGTGGGGTATCTCAAGGCATGCATTCTCTCAGTCCTCTGTGGGAATAGCTCTGCACATCCATCTTCCCAGCACCTCTGAGCCTGTCCGACTCCAGTGCTCATTCCTCTCTAGAGATGCCTGTGCCCAGAAAGGGCCATGCCTGCTGGGCTCCTAAGCAGGAATATGTATGAATCCAGCACTAGGCTAAAACTGTGGTTGGACACTAATGATATTGGAAATTGCAAAGAGAGGCCATTAATTTTTCTTTGACATGTATTGTTTCTTTATATGCTGCTCAATAATTGAGTGAACTCTTTCAAACAAAGTCTAGTCAACTTAAAAAAAATCTTAAGCCGTTTCAGACCCTATTCCAATGCTGNCTTCCAATTTTGGCCTTTTTTTTTTTTTTTTTTTTTGAGTTTGAAATCACATTTTCCCTTTTTTTTTTGAAAATAATTTCATTCCAGGGTTGCTGTGGGAAGGACTCCCTGCCCAGAGTCACCACTAGTAAAATGGAGCAAAGAGCCAATTCCTGTCAAAAGTGGAACATAAGCAGTGGAAAACTAGAAGCAGTGTTTTCTTCTGTCTTTTTTAGCCTTATTAGTTGAGGCACTTTTTGTAATGATAATACTTTTAAGACAGGCAGATAGGTGTCATTCTTAATTCTTTTTCTTTAAAGAGATGGTGTCTCTTTAATGTGATTAAGACCCACTAATGATTAGATTCTCTATCATCCTTTTTCCTGCTCCTAGTTCGCTGTAGGACTTAATATCTGCTCTCAGCTTGATTATCTTGGTTTTTTGCAGTCACTGTCTTTTTTTCTTTAATGTTCCAGATTATAACTTTCCTTTCTGTGTGCAATTACAGGCTAAAGTTTATTTTAAGGAGACTTAATACAAGCCAAGGGACTGATTATCATTTGCACTTTAAGCCTTGTTGCATGGCTCCTTTAATACAGCGGAGTGTGAAAGTGAGTAAATATAAACAGAATTCACAGTGACACACTTTACAGCCTTTTTGCACCCTGTGCCTCCTATAAAGGAGCCTCGCATTTAATAAGCATCTGATGCCTGGTATTCTTGTTCTTCCTTTACGTTGTCATTTCATAATGATGCAACTTAAAAAGCTATGTAGGAGGTGCCAGAGAATTCCATGATAACCCACTTGTAAGGAGGAAATGATGAGCATGATGAACTTAAAAGGAAAGAAGAGAGGAGAAAAACATGGCAAGGTTGCCAAGATGCAATCTGGGGGAAAATAACACTGAATTTTTTCTAAAATCGGAGATCCCAGATCACAATTGAATATTTTTCATTTCCTAAAAAGATATCTTTAGGCTAGGCTTTTAATATTCTAGGGATGCAGGTGAGCCATGTAGATACTTATTGGCATTTTCAGTACCACCTGGACACTAAAACTCTCTGAATCGGCATTTCAGATAGCTGAACTATGTATAATTCAGCTCCTGGTTCTCCTGGGGTTCTCAGGAAATTAATTGGACTTGTGTAGCCGCAATCAAGGAGAGTGAGAGTTGTGATGCTCTTCCTTACAGTCTGTCACCATGTTATTACTGGTATTCAAAGTAACTGATAAAATAAATAAAAATATTATGATAATATAATATTATCTTGCTGCAAGATTTCCTGAAAATATTTCAGAACAGAGTTAGTGGGTCTGAATATTTTATGCAAGTCAAATTATCCTCACAAATAAAAAGTTTTGCTGCCATGCACAACAAGTGGGCTGCTTAGAAAATGGTGGGCCAGCAAGTGATTCTGTCATCCAGCTACACTGAGTCATTTAAAGGTGTGAGGGAAAGCAAACCCCTCCAGATGCAGCCCTATTGATTTCCTCAGCTATGTGCTGTAGGTGTAGGTGTGTTGATGCTGAACTAAATAATTCAGCTGTGATCCCAGGTCAGCTGAGGTGGGAATTAGTGGCTTTGTGCTTTTGTAGTGACACAAAGCAACTGTGAGTAAAACTGGACAAGCTTGGAAAACATATACACCAATGATGAGGTGAATATTTTTTTAATTGCACAGCCACAGCCAGGCACTGTGGTCCACCAGTTTGCCAGCAGCCCCCTTCTCCCAGTGCAGAGAGATCCTCAGGCATCGGGTTTTCCAGGAAAAACATTTCTGTATATGCAGCCTTACTGAACTTTCTAAGCAGGAGCTGAATCCTCAAAGTACATTTGTTTTTATTTTGAAAGGCTGAAATTTCTTTTGCAGGTTCCTCTGGAGATGAGTGAGTCAGTGCTGAGACAGTTCCTGCGCTGCCTGGGTGCAGCCCTGAACCACCACAGAGAGCGTAGATGGAGCTGAACCTACAGGCCTTACAACCCTGGTCTTCATTATAGTTGAGGTTTTTGAGGGAAAAGATTAAATCAACTCATTTCCGAATGAGATGCATGCACTAATGGCATGTGAAACTTTTCATAGTGTGTTTGTTGCCACAGTCAACATTTTCAATCCTCTGCAGATGGGGAGATTTTTGGAATCTTGCTAATTATCCTATGACGCTGTGCAAAAAAATCTCCTCAAAAACTCAGTGATCATGTTTTTCTCATAGGTTTTCCCCTTGTGCTAGATCATCTTATTCTGCCTACTGCTGAGGAATTCACACTAGTGTCTAAAATGTGGCGTGGCTTGAAAAGAGATTGTAAAAACATGATAGGACAGCATGGGGTTAACTTTCTCTGGGAAACAAACCCGTATAAGCTATTATTTATTGAAGGACAGATACTGACTTTCATTTATGTGGAAGCTCCTGTGTATAGCTCTGGTAGTCAAAAGAAGCCACAATCTAAACAAGAATGAGGATCTCAGCAGTCGTAATCGTTTTATACACATAAACAATTGCAGCAGGTTTAGCATGAACCAGGGATTGCCAAGCTGCAACATTTAGCTCTGAAGTTCAGGAGTAACTAAACAGTTATTGCTAACCTCAAGCATGAAGAAATCATGGGCCAGACCTCCAAAACCTTCTCCAAAGGCTGTTCTTAAAATGTGATTAGGCGGTGTTCATTTGATATTTTGAAGAGGGCTCATTTGAGTTCACTTCATGTACCTTCTGCCTTTTTAGGCCGTAGAAATCACAAAGTGCAGACTTCTTTTCTGCTTTTTTTTTTTTTTTGTTGTAAACAGAAGTTGAGATTTAGTTGTATATTTATAGGATTGCAAGGCCCGTGACTCTTAAGATGGCATGAAGTATCATGAGACTTGTGGTATGTGCGTTTGAGAGTTGGCAAGACTGTAAAGAACTCATTTTTATTGCCAGAATGGTTAAGAGATGACTCTGGTTATATGGAAAGAGCAGAACCTACTCAGTAATTCAGGGCTGCTTTCATAACAAAACATTTCACTATGTTTATGCTTGTAAAGTGCAACAAGCAGCAAGGAAAATGTAGGTCAAATGAGGTTCATAGCAAAGCAGTTACAGGTTTTATCTTAAGGGTGCAGTTTAGGTGATGTTAAGTAGTGTTTTCTTTCGTTAAGTGCAAAACGACATCCCTGGCAGGTACTCACCACTGAAGAGGAAGGCACCATGCAAGCCTTATGCTAGGGATTGAAACATCTGTCGTTTTGAGTCTTTCCCTGAATGCTAGTTAGGCTTCAGAGAAATCCTCCTCTTTCCTTGTTTAAGCATAACCTGCTGTTTATAGCAAGTGAAAAGGTGCTTTGGGGAAAAGAGCTGCTGTACAAAAAGAGAGGTACAAGAGTCTCAAACCAATTTGGCAGTATTGCACTTCTCTGTGTGGCAGGCTGCCTAAGAGAGTCCCATGCACAAAGTCTTCCAACAGAAGGTGTTTAAGATGATGCATTAGCTTCTCCCCTTGGACACAGGAAGCATTGTTGCCTGGTTGTCCCCTCCATTGTTTGCCAGCTCTGTTTCAAACAACCTCCTAGCAGCAGAATAAACATTAGTTTTGAGAGAGGTTTCACAGAGTAAGGCTGGGGAACTAGCATCTCCAAAGCAGGAGTAAGACAAGAGGAAGATCTCACATGGGTTTAATGTGCCTGCCTTGGAAGAGAAGATTGGGTTCCAGGGGGAGTGAATCTCAAAACAGGGTGGGAGGCTCAAAGTGTCAGGATGCTGTGGGTGCTCTCCTTGGCTCTGTGTCTAGCCTGAAGGCAGATTTTGCATCTTTTCTTCTGCATCGTCGAGAGAATTACACATCAAGTTCTACCTCCAGGGTCACATCATATTTGCACTAACACCAGAAAGACAGAGAGATGTTTTAACTCTTCCTGAGGGCTTCACTGCAGCAGATGATGCAGAAAAAGAGAAAACCCAGCATGGCTTCCAGATCTGAGCAGGGCTGATGTCAAACAAAAGCACCTTTATAGGTAAAATGTGCACGAAGTATGAGTACCCTTCATGGCTGGTGCAACCATGAGCCATTTCCACTGCTGGATCAATTTCCCTGTTTTCTGATGCATCATGTTAATAAAATCCAGGTTCCTCCTCGGAAACGTGGCTTCTGAAACAGCCTGCAAAGCCTGTCCCCAGGGCAGGTCTGAACTGCAGGAGGCTCGGTGTACTTTGGCAGATGTTTACAACATGTCACCTTATAAAATCACATGGAAAGGTTGGCGTGAATTCCTGTTAATGCCTTTCCTTTCTTGTGTTGCTGTTGGCTTTCAGCACGTGTGGAGCGAAAGTGAGGACTGCTTACCTTTCCTGCAGCTCGCACAGGATTACATCTCCTCCTGTGGGAAAAAGACACTCCATGAAATATTGGAAAAAGTCTTCAAATCCTTCAGACCTGTAAGTGCTTTCTTTTTCCTTCTTAACATTGACAGCTACTTGTGACTTTTAATAGGACAGCACTGGATAGAGCAAAGTGTTTTTTCTTCTCCAGAGATTTACATCACCAGTTAGCTGCCTGGGTATGGGAGTGTTAGCACATAAGCTACCATCAGGCAATTGGAAATTGTTTCTTGGAAGTCAGCTGCCTTTTTATTTCCATCTCTGTGCTCGAGAGGATGAGATTCCCGTGCAGGGTGGGAGGCCAACTGGTGTGGCAGCCGGTGGCAGCGGGCAGGGACTCACATCCTGCTGATGCAGTGCTGACTCCGAGGAACGGGATGCGAGTCAGCGCCGCGGGACTTTGTGGCAGAGTTGTTTCCTGGCACTGGAATTGGGGAGTTTTGCAAGGATATGAGCAGCAAGAGTAAACCTCTGGGAAACTGGAAAAATCATCTCTCCTCAGGGTGGTTTATTTTATTTTATGGTTGGGGTTTTTTCCCCCAAGTGATCTAGATTTTGCTGCTAGGATGGTTGCCACTTGGTATTTGCAAATACTGGTTTGGTCGCTGCTTGAGAAGAACCTGGAACAGAAGCTGGGTTTTGTGGGGAGGGGGCCTATATTTTTCTCTTTTGCTATTATTCAGCTTTCTCTGTCCTTGTTTAACACTAAGATTAGTGTTGAATCAAAAGCCTGGATTTCATCAGCGTGAGGTGTCTTAGGCTGGCCGTTGTCTTTCAGTTTTGCCAAATGCTCCCTTTACACAGCCTCTCCTTTTGAATGCTTGGGGCTGGCTAAGGGCTTGGTGCAAAGCAGGGTGAAGGTTTGTAGCCAGAGCCATTCTCCCGTGATGTCCATGAGAAAGTTCACCAATGGATGTTTTTATACTCAACTGAAAATATGGACCTTTTCCCTCCTGTCTTTTTCTGGCTGACTTAACTGAGAAGACTGGAAATGTATCCCAAGTATTTAGTGCGAAAGGGAGGGCCTGGAGCACGGATACGAAAACACTGGCCCTCCCTGTGTTACACCCTTGCAGTGGTTTGCACGGATCGCCACAGCTGGTCGACATAAAAAAGCATCATTTTAAAGAATCCTTTGAGAGGCTGGAAATAAATAGAACAGATGCACACTTTTCTTAGAAAGGACTGGAAGTCTGATCTGTCACTACAGCTGCTTGTATGCGTGGAAACATACAAAAAATATAAGTATGTTTCCCGGAAACATACTTGGGCTTAAGGATGTTCATAGCTGTCTTCTCCTGCTCAGGGAAGCTGTGCCTTTGATGAGAAACCTCCATTGGTTTACCTAAAGAGGACTTCAAAAAGACTTGATTAAATTGGTACTCATTACTTATTTCATTTAAACAACACTTATTCCTGCATAGCTTAAGTTACAGAGAAATTGACTTCAAACCAAGTTGAAGCTACTCTTCAGAATAAAAAGGTTCAAAGCGAGGGGAGCCATTATGCTCATATAGCCTGGGCCATTCATTAATACATCACATTTCACCTCATGATTCCCACAACTGAGCACATAAATTGGCATTAAACTAGGATGTGTCTTTTCCAAAGACACCCACTCTTGACGTAAAGTCTTCAGGTGACTTAAAGGATATAGCACTGCTGGGAACTTTTTCTTCTCATGGCTAGTATGGTGCTCTGAATAACTCTTTTGTTTACAATCTGCATTTTTCTAGTTTTGCTTCCTAGCTGTTGAACTTCATTTTGCTTTTGTTTGCTCAAAAATGGTGTCCTCAATTGCCAGAGACCTCTTGCAGACTGTAATCAAATACCTCTTCATTTTCTCTTAGATGTACCACAGAGATTAAGTTTCTCAGATTCTCCTTTGACCTAGTATTGAGAGATTTGCATCAGCATAACAAAAATGGGTTTATCATTTGAAGTATGGCTGTGTGTAGACAAGTCTAATAAGGAATGTATTGACATTCTTCCCTCATTGTAACTATTAAAAATAGCACATACATGAGAGGAAAGATTTTAAAAACTGAATGGTGCTACAATAGATGTATGGAAACAGTTATTTTGCACCCTCAGGCCTTTGCCAGAACAAAAACACTTTTCTTCAGTATGGGGAAGTTATTTCCTTGGCATCAGTTCATACTGTCTCCTGTCCTTTCTCTGCTGGACCCGTTTTACTAATGAGACCACCTTGCTGTCAGCTTCAAGGCAAAAGTGCATTTGCAGGGCATTTCTTCTCCTCTATCCCAAGCAAGTCAGCTGACAGAGACCAGTCTGGCAAACTCCAGTTTGAAAAACAGCAGTTTTGGAAAAAACTACAGCTGAAGGTCAGAGTGGGCTTTTGTGAAGTATCTGGTGGCCCTGGCTCTGAGTCAGGGACACTGAGGATCAGGTTTTTAGCAGGTGCTTGCTAAGCACCTTCTGAAAGTGTTCTCTGTTTTGGTATTCCCAGTGGACATCCATTATTATTAGACATTTATGAAGTTCTTTGCTGGGGTCCTTTGAAGGGAAATATTTAGAAGAGAACAATGGCAGTGCATCTGCAGCTTTCCATGCCCTTGTGCATGATCATCCGCCTTCCCGTAACTGAGGGCTCCAAAAACAACTTTTTCCGGTAACTCAGCTGAGCCCTTCTCTGCATGTTCATGATAACAGCCCAGCCATGTCTCCACGAGCTTACCCTGGGGCTGTGAAGTGGCAAGGGACTAGCTTTTCATGCTGCTGGGCTGTGTGTTTTGGAGACAATGAGAACACAGATGCCCAGCAGCTGCCATCCCTCTCAGTGAGAGACGGAGAATTACCTCGTCTCACCAGTCTTCCCTGGGCACAGAAGGCACAGAGGGTGGTCTAGGGTCTGCCCACTGTCCCTCACTGCTCTCAGGCATCTCTCCCAAATGTTTTAGGGGCCTAAACACAGTGCCAAGCAGGATATTTAATTAGACAAGGCTTTTAAAAAGTGCTGGTTTGCCTGCAACCACTAAACCACACCTCAAAGTCCTGCTTTAGACAAGGTCATCGTGTTTCTTAATTGAAGGTGGTGAGGAACATGTTGTCTCTACCCATTACTGCCTTCCTGGGTCAAAACTCTGTGATTTGCCTTATTATCCACTTATTCAGAGAGCATCTAAAAGTGCCAGACACCACAAAGGTACATGATACCAACCAATAGCACTGGGCTCAGATACTGTTATTTGCCTCAGAGCGTCCCATCTCCTCCCATGCCTTGGTCTCTCTGGTGTCAGAGGTTCCATGCTCTGGTGCTAGGAAGTGCCCGTGCTGGTGCTTTTAAGCATATCTGCCTGGAGACTAAGTCCTTCCCACAGGGATTCAACAGATCTATGGTATCTCTAGTGTAGCATCACATGGACCCCTAAAGCTCAGTCTTGTACTTGGTTTATTTTTTAGTGTGCTTGTGTGTCAGCTTTTAGTAGGAGACAGTGTCACTCTGCTTCCGTGAGCTAAGAACTACTAGCTTATTTGTAAAATCAGGGCACTTTGAAAGAGTTAAGAAAGACAAATATAAGAAATGTCTGAGGGACATCACACCAACTGGCAAAGTTTGCAGGAAACCAAGGCATGAGTCATACAGTTCAGCAGCAAATTCCAGGGGTCCCACACTGAGCTCATCTTCAGCCTGAAAAGCCTGCATCTGAAGTGGGGAGTCTGCAGTGTGAAAGCCATTTATGCCATGTTCACAGAATTGATGCATGTCCCAGTGACCTCTCCTTTACCTCCAGATGGGTAGTTTGGCCAGCAGAAATAAATAGCTGTAGTTCAGGCAATGCTGCTGGTTGTTACCCTCCCTCCCTCCTCACTGTGCCCCTGACCTCCTCCTAGCCATGCATCCCAGCCTGGCAGTTCTGTTCCCCTTAGCTTTTCTGCTGCTGGATCACCTCTCTCTTTCTACACTGGTTTTCTGTTTTATCTCTTTTCTCCATGTTTTCCTCTCCAGTTAAGTCCTTTCAAGTCTGCTGCATAGCTGATACTTTCATGTATGAAGTAGCTATGGACCAGAAGCAGAAACTAGTGTGAAAGAAAGAAGACAAGGTGGGAGTCAGTCTAGGGTCAGCCCAGGCCATCTTCATCTTACTTTGTCCTTATCTTTTGTGCACCATCCTTCTGTTTTGTCCCAGTGTTTGTAGAGCTCCCCGTGCTTTGGACCCTGATCCTCCCTCCGTGTGTTGAAGGTGTGGGCGGATTTGTCATTGCAGTCCGAAGAGCAGTAAGGGGTTAACAGCGGTGAGGGACCACCATAATCCTGTGGGAAGCAACAGGATGGGACACCTGAAAGCAAGACCTGCATGGTCGAGGTGGTGCCTTGGAGGGTCATAAAGTGTCTGCAAGAGAATAAAACTGCATCTCCCTTGGAGGAGCCTCCCATTCCATTCCGTCCCATCCCATCTCCATTCTACCTGTGTAAAACCACTAAGGTCTGCAGCATCACTCTGATTTACACTGCTCCCTCTGATTTACGCTGCTCCAGGGAAAGAGGAGCTGGATTTCCTGATGGCAAAGAGAGACAGGATGTGTGAAAAGCAGGATGTACTCCCATCCTTTGGGATTGTGTATGTCTTTGCTTTTCTTGTGGTGCGTGTTGTGTTTTCCATGCTAATTTTGCATGGGAAAGGCTTACAATATCCCATAAAATGAAGATTCATGTGACTCATTTCCTTGCAAATCAAAGAGGAATTATGACCAAAGGTGGGGAAAAAAATTGCAGTCAAAACTCTTTCTGCCAGGTGATATAAACAGGAGTACAACACTCACATTTAATTTGAATATACCAGATTTGATTAGCAAAAATTATACTGGTGTATAAGAAAGTCTAGAAAGAACCCTTGCTTTTGCCTTTTGAAAACTGAGTATTTTAATTTTAGCTTCAACGCAAAGTAAAACCCCCGCATCCTGAAAATGAACTGAGCATTTCATGTTTAGTTAAGCATTTGATTTGAAAAATATGTATGCATAGGAACAATTACTTTGTTCTGCTCAGAAAACAAGAACGTTTCCATTTGGGGTCTCTCTGTAAGTGTTTTTAAAATGTGAAGGAGGGGATTTAGTCAGCAAATTCTCCTTCCCTTTCCCTGCTGAAGAAACCCTGCAACTAAAAATCTGGTTTTCTCCCAGCGACAGTGAGGAATACAAGCTTCATTGCACTCAGAAGCTAATTCTGTGTGTTGTATTTGTGTCCACTGAATAATTTTGAATGTCGATCACAGACTGAATTAGTTTAGGTCCCTGAAAATCTGCCTCGTTGCAGCCTTCTCATTTCCATGCTCTCACCTAAAGAGTGTCACCCTCCTCACGGTTTTTCTGGGCTTTGCCTCTTTCAAGAGCTAACAGCTGCATCACTCTCCAAAGAGGGTGTTACATGCATCTGTGCTGCTCATCCAACCCTGGCAAGCTAAATACATGGTATTCTCAGTAATGCCTGGCTTACGGTTTTGCATTGTGGCTATTAATAGCTGTTAGTGTAGGATTCTAATACGAGATTTCCACAACAGATGCATTATTTTGACTGTTACTTGGTTTGTCTGTTTTCCTGACTTCTGTTGGCTTGGCAACCCATTGGGAGAGAGGGGAGAAGTTCAAACATGGCTGTTTGCTCCTCTTCCCATTGTACAGAAGTGATGTTGCAGTGATCAGAGCCATCAGGTGGAGGCATCTGAACATTCTCCAAGGAAGATGGGCTGGCAGTTCCTTGCAAGCCCGAATCTAATTTGCTGAAGTTTAAAGGGACGATATTCCAGTGGAATACACAGTACTTCTCACTGCAAGGGCTTCACCCAGCATGCAAGACTTAGTCTGGTGTGATGGAGTGAAGAGTTCAAGAGAATCACTTGATATGATGGGTTCTTTAGGTTTTTAGGCTCTCCTAGCCTACACCACCCTATGCTGTCCTGTGTGAGGATGGCCTCTTCTTTGGCTTTTTTAGGGCTGACAAAAAACAATCTTAAACCAAGAAAAATACTGTACAGCATTATCATGGTTCTTTCTGAAGTTAAACCACTGCCAAGTCTAAACACTCAACAATTCATAATGCGACCTCAGGGAAGAATGTGAAGCTTTTTGCAAGTGCTTTGTTTTGGTTTTATTTATCTTCCGGTCTCTGAGCACTTAATTTGGTGTGAAGATGCATTTTCAAATCTTTCTTTATCCCAGGAGGGAGGGAAAGAGAGTCAACATCATTATGCAATACTTTTATTCCAGGGTTTGAGGTTTTTCAGAAGTGTACGTAGGATTTGTATGAAGATTTGCAGCGAAGCTGCACGAGTGGGTAATTCACTGTTACACAGTATTTTCTCTTCTTTGTAGTTACTTGGGCTTCCAGATGTTGATGATGATGCATTTGAAGAATATAACGCAGATGTGGAAGAAGAGGAACCAGAAGCCGATCACCAACAGATGGGTGTCAGTCAGCAGTGATTTCCTGAGAATCTATAAAAAAATTCGGAAGCCTTTGGTACCAGGTGGGGTCAGGTGGTCCCACGTTAGCCTGTTTGAATTAGCACATCACAAGGGGATATCTGGCTGCCAAGATAAAAGTTTTACAAAAAATGGTTTTTAAAAAAAATAAGAATAATAATTTGTGATGAGCTTTGCTAAGAAGTGACCTGAATTTTGCTCCTGCTTCAGTGGGTTTTCTATGGAGTTGTCTTGGTAGCATTCTGCCGTTATCAGTCTAGAAGTAGTTTTGTCGCTGACTTGTCTCTTCGATTTGTGTTCGAGAGTAGTGTTTGCTGACATGAATGTAGAGTACTGAGAATGTAGGAGGCGTGCGGGGAGAGCGCCGAGTCCTCACCAGTGACCTTTCCGAGGAAACCAGCGCAGAGAGCAAAGACCACCTGCGCTTTTCTTTTTAGTTCAACAGCTATAGGTTTTTGACCAGGTACCAAACGGAGAGACTTTTTGCGAAAAACAGTAGTTTAGTAGTGGTTGTTGCTGCAGAAGTGCATGTGAAGGCTTTACAGAAATAATGGAAGGTATGAAATCCAAGGGGTGTCAGACATGTTGATGTTTTTTCCCTGACACCTGAGTTTCCAAGTGCTGAATTATTAACTGGGAGTAACTGGTACCAGCAGCATGTTATAACCAACCCTGGTACTCCAACACCATGTGATCCAAAGGCAAGTGCTGCTTTCTTACAAATCAAGTAGAAAATAACTGTAACCTATCCCACTTCTGCATGACAACTAACTTTAAGCTTCGCTGGTTTTGATACACTGCCAAATTATGACTCAAACCTCGTGGCATCATGCATTAGAATCATAGAAGATGCTGAGTTGGAAGGAACTTACCAGGATCCTCAAGTTGAACTCCTGGTCCTACACAGGACACCCCAAGAATCACACCATGTGCCTGAGAGTGTTGTCTGAATTCTTCTTGAACTCTGTCAGGCTTGTGCTGTGACCACGTCCCTGGGGACCCTGTTCCAGTGTGCTAACACCCTCTGGGTGAGGTACCTTTTTCTGATATCCAACCTAAACTTCCCCTGACTCAGCTTCAGGCCATTCTCTCAGGTCCTGTCACTGGTAATGAGAGTGAAGAGATCTGTAGCTGCCCCTCCTCTTCCCCTCCTGAGGATGCTGAAGACCACAACGAGGTCTCCCCTCAGTCTCCTCCAGGCTGAACAAGGTTGAACCACTCCTTGCCAGGCTTCCCCTGCAGACCCTTCACCATCTTTACTCCCCTCCTCTGGACACTGTCTAGTAGTTTAATATCTTCCATTGTGGCTCCCAAACCTGCCCCCAGCACTCGAGGTGAGGCTGCCCCAGTGCAGAGCAGAGGAGGACAATCCCCTCCCTTGCCCAGCTGGCAATGCTCCCCAGGACAGGATTGACCCTCCTGGCTGCCAGGGCAGTGCTGACTCATGTTCAACTTTCTATCAACCAGGACCCCCAGGTCCCTTTCCACAGCGCTGCTCTCCAGCCTCCCATTCCATGGTCTATACACACAACCAGGATTGCCATGTCCAAGGTGCAGAATCCAGCACTTGCCCCTGTTAAGCTTCATTCAGCTGGTGATTGATTTGACAAATCTCACTGATTTGTCAAGGTCTCTCTGCAGGGCCTCTCTGCCCTCGAGAGAGTTGATAGCTCCTCCCAATTTAGTGTTGTCAGCAAACTTACTACTCCTTTGAGTCCTGCGTCCTGGTTGTAATGAGATGTTGAAGAGCACAGGGCCAAGGATGGAGCCCTGTGAAACCCCGCTGGTGACAGGTCGCCACTCTGATGTCACCCCATTCACAGTAACCCTTTGTGCCCAGCCTGTGAACCAGTTGCTCACCCATCCCATGATGTGTTTATCCAGCTCTGTGCTGGGCATCTTGGTCAGAAGGATACTTTTGATAACAGTATTAAAAGCTTTAGTGAACTCCAAATACATTACATCAACTTGCTTCCCTTGCTCAACTAGGTGGATTACCTTGTTGTAAAAGGGTATCAGGTTCAACAAGCAGGACTTTCCCCTCATGAAGCCATGCTGGCTGTGACCAGTGGCTGCCTTGTCCTCCAGGTGTTCTTATATACCTTCTAGAATAATATTTTCCATTATTTTATTGGGCACTGAAGTGAGACTGACAGGCCTCTTGTTTTCTGGGATCTTCCTTGAGTGCAATTTGAATGCAACTTAACACTGAAGCCATAAGGGTATTGACCAGCACCTGGCTCTTAAAATTATGCTGGACCTCTTCCTGGGCCTTTGAGCTAGCCTGGGCATTTACACCTTATTGCAGGGGAGCTAAAATACTGGTTTGGCTGATGCAAAATCTAGTGAGGTTTTACTTATCAGGGGACTTGGCGAGGGTCTTGGTATAAAGGAGAAGAAGACCTCTTGTATTTTATACCTGTTTTACATAGTTCCAAGTAACTGGGATGAGTGCCAGACTGCGAAGATGCAGGGTCTCTTTATTTACTTGACTTTTGTACCGAAAATATAAGAAGCAAAGGTAATTCTGTTGTAATACAGCTGTTTTCCACAATCAAGAAAAATGTTTCTAAATTTACTCCTTTTTTCCAATTTTTTAAAAATTGTGAAGCAAAGGTCACACTCTTCAAAAGCCCTTTTATACAGAATTAGCTTTATAGAAACAAAGAGCAAGCGAAGAGAAAATGCTTGGACAACTCCTGTAAACAGCTCGCATAATTTTGAAAACCCTGTTGTTAATGATGTCTCCTTTTCAGTAGTTTTTTTAGACTCTTTTTCCAGGCTTACTAAAGAGAGAAATTTTTCTTGATGGTTTACATTTATGATGGTGGTTTGAGAGATGCATAGCACATGATTTTTTCTGTCGGAGGCAAAGATCTTCCATAGCTGGGACAGTGTGTGTTACCTGAGTCTGCACAGAAGTTTCTGCAACACTGTAAAAGTCAGAGTTTAAGAATATAAAAAAAAAAGTGAAAGAAAAGCAGAAAAACATGCAACTTTGTACATTCTTTCAGCATGCAGGCATAAACATGGTAGTTGCAGCACCTTTTCTATGGACTAGTGATGTGAGAACCATGGCACTTCACTGTATAACACTGTACAGCAGCAATAGGCTTTTTGCTTACTGAAATAAAGTGTAAGACCAGTGGTTTCCATCCCTGCTTTAAGTCCCTAAATTTTTCTTTCCTCTCCAGCTAGGACAGATGCTATAACCTTAAACAGAGCCTTCCTTCAAGAGAACCTTTCTCTTCATTGCATCCAGTCCTTGGGTTGTGGCTCGCACAAGTAGATCTGGGGCTGGCTTTCCTCTGCTCTGGTGTAATGCAATTTACAGTAGTGCAAGCTGGAGGCAAAGTCCTGCTGTTCAGGTTTGCTGGGCACTTGCACTCTTTTGTTTGAGGGGCAGGTGGCTGGCACTGTTGTGCAGGTGCAGGCACCCCACGCACACCTGCACGGGCCCCAGGCCCAGCCTGACTGGGACACAGCCCTCTGCCTTTTGCAGACAGGCAGGATTCCAGCTGGATCAGCCCCACGTCTGGCTCCAAGTGTGGCCGCACGGATGAGTGCTGGCACAACAGAGGGGAGGCTGCAGGGTGGCCGTGGGTCGTAGCCGAGGACCTGCTGCTAAAAGCACCTTGCACAGTGTCAGGGGCCCGTGGAAGAGGTGTGGGCTGACCTAAATGCTGTGACGGATTGACTCCACAAGGCTCAGTGGGACCTGGGCTCTGGTGGCAGTGGGATAGGCAGGAATTCATGAAATGAGGACAAACTGTAAGATCTAGTGCTTGTAATTTCATACAGGAGGCTGTAATACGTATTGCACTCTGCTACCTTTCCCTGCGTATTGATTGAATTGTTAATGAGAGGTTGAGCATTAATACAGTTGCAAGCAAACAACGCTGTAAATTATGTAGATATATTATTATTATTATTTTCTGTATTCACTAACTCACTTTTTCTTTGGAATGCCATATGCCATTTGAGTGACTTCCACACAGACTGCATGCTGGGGGGTCCTTCTGCAGCTCTCTCCCCTGCAAAACTCCCACCGAAGCCGTCGAGATTTTGTTCAGACAGGACCTGCGGGACCAGGGAATGTGTGAGGCTTGGTCCTGCAGAAAGCTGAGAGCTCTCATTTCCTCCCACTTTGCTAGGAGCTGAATGTGTTGAGTCCTGCTGCTGAACTGAAGCATGACTGAGAATAAACTGGAATTTTATACATAGAAATTTTAATTTACATGTAATAAATGTGAATGAGCATTAATATAGAATGTATTTTATCAAAAAATATGGATTCCTTACTTTGACCAAATAATACATTTCTGTATTACTGTGTTACTTTTCCATACTTGCCAAATGATGCAAGAGATGTGGAACTGGTTTGGTTGTACTATGAAATGTTTTTATATTTCATTTGTGTTTCATTCTTCCCTCCCTCCTACCACATATTGCAGTTAGTAGCCATTTAGTAATTAATCAAGGGTAGCATGACCCAGTGGCTAGGCTGCCAGACTGAGTGAGACACAAGATTGCCAACACATGCATAAATGCTTGCAAACCTGGGTACTCAGTGAGATGTGGGTTTGTAGCCTTGCCCTGAGCTTTAGCTGGGTCTCAGTCACTGAAAATTCAGGGCAGGACTCCAGTTATGCATCCAGGCCTCCAGAAAATTTAGGAGGAGCAGGGTAACTCCTTTGAAAGTCCCACCTTAAGCCTTTTGTAAAAGTCAGTGTTATTTGTCCAGCAGCATATATAGTGCTTTAGGTCTGTGGGTGAACAGACACATGATCATTGCCTATCCTCAGAGCAGACCAGTAATGAAAGGACACAGAAGAGTCTCCCTTTTCCCTCGGCCTTTCTCATAGGCATTTCATGCTCTAACTAAATATAAATACAGGAGAGCAGAGCCTCTTGCAGAACTGGTGCTTCTGAATATGAGTTGCATGAATGCCATCAGCAGAATGCTGCTTGGGCGATGAGAAGTACATGGGATGCCAGAGTAAAAGGCAGATTTTAGAAATGTGACAGCTGCAGGGGCAAGAGTGAGCAAAGCCCCTTCAGAGAGAGAGATGCTGAGATTTCTGAGACAGCCAAAGCCATCCTGCCGACTATCTGTGTGTTGAACCCGTGCAGTTTATAAAAAAGCTCATCTGGATGCTACTGAGGCCTCGAGCTCAGTTGTGTTTTCCTGTTAGTGTCCTCCCTAATTTAATGCATTGAGATGGTTGAGGGAGTAAGGGATGGAGAAGGCAAACTGAAAAGCCCATTCCTCTTCTCCAGCATTATGATATTGTGTCAGTAGGTAGGAGCAGCAGTCAGGGTGCAGGAAGCTCCTTTTTTAGGAGTAACATGGTAACATCTCTTAAAAGGAGTTGCTCATGAGAGAGGAAAATTGTCAGCCTGTTACCTTGCAGAAACAGGAGAAATAGCTCACCCCTAAGCACAATGACCTGAACCCCTATCAGACTTCAGCTCCACCTCCTGCCCTGCTCAGGGCTCTTTTCCAGGCAGCTTCCCTCGGCACATAGTGCTGTGCCTTTCAAAGTCTCATGCTTGTAAGAATGCCACTTTTGCTGGGAATAGCCAGAGTTAGTTTTCCTGCATCAGTGACATGCATGCCAGCTGCCTCATCTTGTCACTGTGTCCCACAGTGTAAGGTGTGCTGTGTGAGATGGTGGCTGGGGGCAGGAGGGAGGAGCTTCTGCTGCAACATTGCTTTAGTAGGTCCCTGCCCTTTCCCCCTCTGCAAGGTGGAACATGAGACTGTGTCAGTAAAAGCGATTGCAATAACATAGTGGACATTGTTTTAGATAGCTGCCATTCAGGACATATTTCCAGCCTCTTTCAGCATGTTTCCTGATCTTTCTCTGGGATCCAGGGCTATGTCTATGGCTGTTTTACTCGGTATTGGCTTTAGCAGTGGCAGGAGGTGAGGTTACAACTTCATCCATCCTTACTGTGCATCCATCCTTACCCTGTGTCCCTACTTCTGTCCATCCTTACCATTCTGTTCTTCTCAGAAGTTCGTGCTCCCAGAAGAAGGGAAGCATAGGAAGGAGGAGAGAAACACCTCTTATCTCCCACAGCTTGCAGCCAGGTGCATCAGTGGAGCTGCAGTCCAGCACAGTGTGAGTCACACTGTCCTTTCTGTACAGAGGGATGAGGTGACGTGGGAGATGGGTCATCCCTTGAGGACTCATGAGTGGTCCATGCCAGACAGGGGTTATGCAGAAGACAGCAGTCATTTTAGGTGCCAAACCCAGTATCTTTTCACAGGCACTGATGTCTAGCCAAATAATCCAGTCTCTGAAAATCATTGTCCGTTGAGGCTTTCCCGGTTGGGCATCCAGAAAATGAGACTTGTCTGGTTGCCTGGTCACTGAGAAGTCTCTTTCTCGATGCTGGCTGTTTTCAATCTGGCCAGAGGACATGGGAAATTGGGAAAGGTCCCTTCAGGGGCATTAGCTGGATGCCCCTTTCTGTAAATTGCTGAGCAGAGGCAAATGCTTTGTTTTATGTGTTTAATTATGGCAGTACCTCCCCTCCTCCCCAGCAGCCTGTCTCTGCAGCCAGCTGCAGCTGGGAAAGCTTTGTGTGAGAGCCAGGCAGGAGTGACTCAGGGCAGCAGCTCCTAGACCCTGTAACAGGCTGGACTTGAGGTCGTCCTTACAGGGTAACCACAGAGCTGAAGGCTCAGGGGACATCACTTCCAATGCAGATATTTAAGTAGAGTTCTTAAATTTGGTCCTTACAGGGAAGACCCTGTAACTTTGGGTTTTTATTGGACTTCTGAGACTTAGTTGCACTGTTGGTGTCTGATGTCTGTGGCAGGTATACAGAGAAAACCTCTTCACTTAGCTACATTTACTTATTCAGTGAGCCAAATTGTCTTTTACATGATCTGTGTTTGACTTTTTTCTAATTGCTGATTTTTTTTTTCAAGAAAGACAATCCCTAAAGGCACATCTGCATTATTACAAACCCCAGTTTATACAGAGCTGCACAGTACTGCACTGTCAGTACAAGCTTGGATGTAGAAAAAAAAATCCACATTAACAAAAAAGGGCCTTCATTTGTCTACGAGAAAAAAACCCCAAACTTCTTTGAACTACTTATTCCTGACTATCGTGAACCTCACTGGTTTCATGTAAAATACATTGAACTTTGAAATTCCCTTTCTGTACCAACATGCTGTTGCTTATGTAGGCAAAGATCTGTGGTAACACTGCATGTAAAGGAAGCTTTCATCTTCAGGGGTGGTGGTGGTAGAAATGTCAGCTCTGGATTTCAGTCAATGAAACTTTTTTGTCAAGATTTCCTTTACTAATGCAGGGACTAGTCAGCCCTCAACAGATCAAGCAGAAATCATGTTGTGCCATGCCATGCCAAGGCTGTCTTTGGTGTGGTTTTCACCATTTTTCTGGCTGAAAAATCTCTCTGTCTTTGGGACTACAAAACTGTGAAAGGAGTCACCGAAAGAAGTTGCCCTTTTGTTCAGCACTTCCAAAGGTATAAACCTTCACTGGAGCACTGCCTTCCTTCTGATCCTCCTTCCTCATTCACCACCAAGGTGTCAAATCCAGCCGTGTCATTACACCATGAGCTTGCCATTAAAGAGCTTACCAAACTCTGATGACTGATGGTGTCTTTTCTCTGTGAGCAAAGTCAACTCAGTTTTGAATCTCAGGGGCTAAAACACAGCTACAATGCATGTGGCACAGGCTTGATGTTCGTGGTCACTGCTGGTGCATAGTGGGATAACACAGTTTGCAGGCGTAAATAGGAGAAAATGATGTCATCTGAGCTTGGGCACTGCAAAGCCAGCCTGCTGGACCCAGAATCATCAGGTGGTTTGGTTTGGCACAGTCTGAGACAGTGGATTTGCTGTCAGAAGCTGGGAATTGGTGATAATATTTGTATATGAGCCAGTACTTCAGACCTCTCAGGTCCCTTTCTGTTTTGCACAGATTAGGGAGACATCTGTTCTATTTAAGAGACTTGTAATGATGCTGTAATGAAAATGGTGATTCTGTTCAAATAATTTGTCTCTTTTCTTTAAACACTTCACTCTTAATTGCCACTTTGACATATTCTCACCCTGATTTAGTTGAAAAAGTCAGTTGTTACCTTTTGTCGCAAACCTCTGTGTGTTGACATCTTCCAGCCCATGGAAGAGGAAGTGCCTTGTCTTTTTGGCACTTCCTAGGGCATGAGCGCTGAGGAGCACACCAATTACATGCCCTCTGGTACGCCCAGATCCCCAAGCGCTGTCTATAAAGTCAATCCTGTGGCTGGTGGAGTGTCTGCCAGGACTGACTCCCTTGTATTGGAGTGCAATTCCCAACCACAGTAGCCCCCACAGCCTCCTGAGAGACCTTTGCATGGTGGAAGCCACTGGGACAGTTAGGCTCAGGCTGCAGATACAGCTACCCTTGCAGAAGCAGTGCTGTTCCCAAGCACCTCTTCAGCTGCTTGGAGCCTGCTGCCTTCCCAGGTCTGCTGGGTGAGCTTCTCCCACAGAATGGTGGCTGCAGCTGGGGACACTGCCATGTGTGCAGTTTTCTCCCACTTCAAGCCTGTCCACACTCCAGCTCTCCAAAGTTAGGTCACACCTTCCCCAGATCGAGAAATTGGGATATTCCAGGGCTGTGATAGGCTTTGGCTTTGTATCAAGGAGTACAGGTCCATTAGAGGTGCACAGTATGTGCTGCCTCTGTTGGCCCCTGCCTAATGGTCTGTCCCTGACTGCAGCTGTCCTCAATCAGCCAGATGGCAAATGCTGTTACCCCCTTGGCAGCTCCATGTGCTGTTTTAAGAAGCACATCAGATTTTATGTTTTCTTCATGTTCCTTCTACTCCGTGACAAGGTTCTGCTTCTGTCACTTGTTTACCAAGTAATGAAATGCTGTATAAAAGCACATTTAACTTTATTTCCAATGCCTAGGTATATGTGTCCATGTTTTTCGCTGAGTAGTGCTGTGCTGTGATGCCAAGGCAAGGCTTTTTATACCTTTTATTGGACAAACTGATACTGAAAGCCACAAGCTCTCAAACTCCCAAACTCCCAGCATGCTTCTCCACACTGAAACACAGCAATTATATGATAGCCAGTAATATCTCCCCAACAACCTAACCGTGCTTGTACACATTTCTTGAGATATTACTGCCATAAAGGTGAGATGGAAGAGGCAGTGTTGGAGCCAGGGTTTTATTTACAGCCCCTAGTAGTGCTAAAGGGACCAGGAGTGGGTTATGTCAGCTGTGTTATTCCCACCACAGGGCTCCTGAAGAGCCTGTGAAGGGCTGTAATGTGCCATGAGCTTTGAAGCCTTTATGGTTTTGGGTTTGTAGCAGTCCCCTAGAGGTCAGCAGAGCCTACATTTTGAAACAGCTCTAGCTGATGGTAGCTTCGCTGGGATGATAAAAGCAAGCTTGCTGCTGGCCTATGAGACCCTGCTTTTTCTGTCTGGCAGTTTTGGCTGTTGCTGGAGGAGGGATCCGGCTGGGGAAGAAAAGAATCAGCTAATGGGGAAAGAAGTCGCGCTTTGGAGATAGGCTTTTCCTTTGCAGACAGACGGGCAGGTTGAGAACCTGAAGCAAGGGGGAGGAGCAGGCGGAAGATGGGTTGCCAGCATTGTCAGAGCTGCACGGGGCAGTGGCAGCTGCTGCTTACATCTCTCGGCTCTGATGGTACCCATTCCTCCTGGGCTGGACTGTACTGCATCAGGAGCAATGTCCCAGCAGAGCAAGCTCTGCCCCAGCCGTGCTTTGTGTGTGTGCATTGCGCTCCAGTGCTGCGGTGGTGTGGCTGCTGGTCACACTGATCTGCTCTCAGCAGTCACCTGTATCCACCGTGCCATGCTGGCCTCAGACAGGCTGCAGCTGCTGATCAGATGTTACCTCTGCTTGCCCAGATCCTCGCAATGCCAGCCTATTTCATGCAGGTGCTCATTCTACCTGCCACCCCGGCCCAGGACTGGAGGGGGAGCCGAGTTTTCCCTGGACTTTTTCAGCTTCTGGGGTTGGAACAGCAGTGTAAGGGAGCCAAGCTCTGCCCCATTCATGTTACCTGAGGCTGGCAAGCAGGTCACAGAGAGTCATTCCATGTCCAGTCAGCACAGACATTGTCCATGCATTCCATGTCCTTGCCTTTCAGCAAGCAGCCCTGTCAGGGGGGAGACCCAAAACCAGTGCCTGCAGGATGCTGCCAACGTGTGCATCACATATCTCAGTAATGAGAAAATAAGTTACCGTGAGTGGATGTGAGTTTGCATTTGCCCTACACTGCTCACCCTCTCTCTAGCTACGGTTGCAGGCTAAATAACTGGGAGTGCAGTTGGCAAAATATGCCTCTTTCTCCCCAGCTTTCTTCCTGGTCAGCATGCTCAGGCCTATGGCTGCCCTTTTCCCTATTGTTTAGCTGGAAACCCTCCAAGCACAGCTCTCCATTTTCCTCTACATCCTTGAGGATCATGTGCCCAGCTCCAGCAAAGAGCAGACTTGCAGTCTTCGTTCAGGAGGACACTTGGTGCTAGAGATGCAGCGATTCACACAGAAAATCAGTGCCAGGTTTTATGCCTTCACACTGTCTGTTTTGGTTAATAAAAGTTTGGAAATCTTTATTTTGGCTCTTCTCAAAGAGTTTTCTTTTTTATTATCCTATTACTCCCTGTTTACTGTATTTCTTTTTGTTTCTGCAAATCCCTTATCAGGGAAGGTTTTGAACTGCCTGTGAGTCATGTAGCAGCGATGGGGAGTGGCAGCTCTGGGAGCCAAGCATGTGAGTTTGTGCCCAGCTCTCATCATCTCGTGATAAAGGCTGCTGATGTGCCACCCAGCTGTCAGTGGCTCCTTTTGGCTGCCGTGCCTGGGGTGGTCAACCAGTTGCCGGTCACATCTCTCCTCCTCCATGTGCCTCTGGCTATGGAAAGTGAATGCCTTAACCTTGATGAATTCAGCTCTGTTCTTTGAGCCTTCTGAAGTCAGTGTAGCAATAAAATTACTTATGCAAAACCTAAATTACAAAGCAAAGACCGTGGACCCTTTCTTGGCATCGCAAAATATCTGAGCCTGAGGGCATGACGGTTTTATGGATGCAGCAAGCCGTGAGCTGCAGATATAAAGTGGGATAATGAAATGTTGCTGAGACCTCTCCAACTGTGCATCAGGACCAGTGCATGGCTCTGTGTTTTTCCAGCTCTGCAGGATAGCAGGAGGTGCCTTTCTGGGAATCACCAGAGCAAGGCTCTCACTAAATTCCTTTAGGTTTTGTCAATGTACAGCTTTTTGGGGGTTTTGTCATCCAAAAAAAGGAGGGCACCACCTGCAGAACCAGTAAAGTGATCACTAATCAGGGTTCATCAGCACTCCCTGAACCCTCCCAGGCAGAGATGAGCAATTAAGTAGTAACTGGCCACATGCAGCATCCCTGCTAAAAGATAGATTGCTGTGCAGCAGTGGGTCAGCAAACGCTCCAGGAGCATGCTTTCGTCCATCAGCACGTAAAAGAGCTCAAGAGGGAAACTGGGGGTAGACTTGCCATCTCTGGGTTAGAGTTATGGAATCATTGAGGTTCGAAAAGGCCTCTAATTAATCATCGAGTCCAACCTTTTACCTAACACTGCCAGGTCCACCACTAAACAGTCTTCAGAAACATGTAAGAAGTGGTGGAGATAACATCTCAAAACTGGGGTGAGGAGTGTTTCTGGAGAGAAGTCATCAGTGTGGAACCCAAGCAATGAACAGCAGCCACTTCCCCTCTCCTTCCACCAGTCCCCAGTGAGGTGCTCAGCACCTGGTCCTGCTCCAGGAGCTGCACCCAACATCTGACCCCCTCCCCTGTCACTCAGCTTCTTCAGCCTTTGCAAAAAGAGCATTGGCAGGACCCCAAATCCTTAGGGCTGAGCACTGTTCTGCTGCCACAGTGCTCCACACCCGGCCAGTCAGCACACTGAATGGACAGGGCTGTTTGCTGCTCTGTGAGAGAGGCACTGCTGCAGCTCTGAGGCTAAAGTCCTCTGCACCTTTGGCACCGCTTGTCACCACGTCTGTTTGCACAAACTAATACATGTTGTAACACGTTAGAGCTTTCACCACCAACTGTTCTTTCAGAACAGTAAAAATAATGTTTTCCTTCCTAATAAAGTCTCCCTCCTCCCACTGGCCCTGCAACAGGGCTGTTTGTGTACTGTATGGCAAGCCTCACCCATGGAGAAGGGACCTGCCAAGGCCTATAGGTTGCTGAATGGGATGGTGATGCTGAGAGTTCCTACAACCAAAGCAAAGTGACAAAAGTTTAGCCATACAATCATCTGCAGAGGCCTGATGCTTCCTGTTGTGTGTCAGACATTTAGACACACAATCATATTACACAGAAGATGTGGATAGCGTGCTTCTGACTACTGCCACTGAAGCCAGCATGTCTGATGGGCAGCTCGTGTGGTCTTGCAGGTCCCTGAATCCCTGCTTGCCTTTGCCTTTGCAGCTGCTGTTTGGCAGAGTAAACCTTCCAGTCAGTGCCTGTCACCTACCCATCATTTCTCAGAATGCATGCACTCTTTTCCAGCAGTGCTACTTAAATAGTCTGAACCTGCATTCCCAATATCCTATAAAAACTATTCATTAGCCATGACAGTAGACGAGTAGAGCTTCCAAGAAGGAGGAGAAGACTGATGAAATAACCAGTGTTCATATTAACTCTTCTGGCAGTGGAGATGGTGGACACTTGCTTCTGAATGGACCACCATGCTCAGAGTTAACATCTCTACTGACACCTCCACTGTCACCCCCAAAGCAGGTCACAGTTCACAGCCTCTTTGATGAACAGCAGAGCCCCTCCTAGCTAAGGCAGGCATTTCTCCATTAAGTCTCCTTTGAAAGGTCCTCTGTCCTCTTACCCCCTCCTGTCTGCTGTTGCCAATACTGCTACAGCAAGCGGTATCCCTGCACTCCAATGTAGGGAGTGTCAGAGCAGGAATGTGGCTCACCAAACCACTGCCAGCAACCAGTGAGCAGCAGCCTTGCATGTGGAGCTGTCTTGACCACAATAACACATCAGGACTTTGCAAAGTCCCCATCAGTCTTGGAGAAGCAAGAGAAGGTGAGATGGCAAACATGGCTTGCAGAGGCTGACCTGCCAGATCTGCAGTGTGGACCCTCCTGGCTATTTTCCCTTTCATATCCTGTTGTTACCCTATGAGAGGCTCCTTATGAATCCAGACTGACTCACCCATGGAAGCAAACCCTATGTGGGGAGGAAACAACTTGATCTGATGACCTACTCTACGTTTGAAGCAGCAAAAGTCTGGTTTAATTCCCCTCCTCTGCTGTGGTTGACTGCATTCCTTCAGCTCCACATGATACAATCTTGCATTAATGTCATGAGGGTTACCTCAGAAATTACAGAATCATAGAATTATAGAATCACTAAAGTTGGAAAAGACCTTTAAGATTCTCAACTCCAAATGCAAGAACCTTTCTTATTTCTTAAAAAAATACATGTTTTGTGACAAAGCACGAGGAATGAAAGTATCCCAGGTCTTCAGGTGGGCTGTTGCTGGGGACACCCACTGGATTTTCATCCTATGGGAATAGACTGGACAGGACCAGCTTAGTTCCACTGCAGTGGCTCTGACCTCCTGGCAAGTTAGCACTCAAGATGCTGCTGAGTTTGTTTATTGATAAACTTGTTAAGTTGTGAAATCTGTGCAAATACGCAGTTAAAGCTGATTTTACTGACACAGCTCAGTGGTTACAAGAGCCTCATAAAAGCGTAAAATTCCATTTTCCTCTTCTGGAATTAATCAGTGAACCTCAGAGCTGATTTTCATCTGGCTCCTGCTCTTTTTGCCCATCGAAATAATTGCTTTATGGCTGCATAGGGAACTCCAAAGGATTTTGGTATTGCCTTTTCCATTCATCTTCAGGATTTTCTGGGTTATGGAGTCCCCTGTCATGCTGCTCTGGCATGTGTCCATGACTTCTAGAGGTGCCTCGGAGGGCAGACAGTAGGGATGGACCTTGAATCTGGCTGTGATCCAGGAGAACTGGACAGTCAAAGCCGGAGCAGAGGTGTGGGTAAGAAGCCACATAGTGACCAAACCCTGCACCAGTCATCAGCCACAGCTCCGTGAGCCATGTTACAGTGCAGAGGTGGCACAGTAACAGCCATGCCCTGTGTGCCAAGGCAGGCACTCTGGCATAACTCCACATCCTTCGGCTCGCCTGCTCTCTCCTGTGCCGGCGTAGGAAGTTTTCTCCCCAGCCCTTCCCTAATTGCTCATTCCTGGACTCTGGCCACTGTTTGCTGCTCCCAGTGCCTCTGGTACAACTATCTGCAGAACTGTGAAATGAGCTGAGTTAAAGACCAACAAAGGCAACCGGGTTTCTGGTTTCTTCTGAAGGACTGATTTAAATCTCAGTCTTGTTAGCAGCTCATTTTTACAGTTGCTTCAATTCAGGGAGTAGGGGATGACAGCATGAGGGGACAGGGATGGGAACAGGATGGATGGGAACATCTTCAGTTGGCTTTGCTGCCAAAGCTGGCAAAGCAACATCCCTACATTTGAGCCCTGCTAGAAGATCTCTCTACCCTTCATAGGCTCCCATCACTTTGCTGGCAGATCCTACATTGCTTGAAGGATTTACTCCATTTTCCTTTAGAGATTAAATGGTTCACATAGTTTGACTATGTTTTTATTCTGTCATGGCATATGTAGGACTATCATTAACATTAAAAGGAATGACACATCCATCCAGCAGAGAATAATCTGCTTAATGGCTAAATAGGAAAGCTGTGTACATTAAATTGCAGTCAGCTTCATGATGTAATTTTCCCTATGATAAAATTAAGACTCATTTCAAAACAGGAAGTTAATTTTCCCTCTTTTTATTCATTGGGTGCCATAAATACAAACCTGCCCCTTGACAACCTATAGAGTTCTCCACTGTGATGTATTTACAGGACCAGATGTGCCATGGATGCCTTGATGTAAAATCAGCTTCTGGTTTTATTGGACTGATGGCTTTTGGAGTGACAGATAGCCTAGGACAACATTTGTCTCAGCTCGCACCCTGTGCCAACCCATAAACAACTTGTACAGGCTGAACTTCAGCATTTGAAATTTTTTCTTCTGGAAAGCAGGAGACAAGGTGATTTGGAAGAAGGCTGAAAAAATTCTGGTGGACAATAGGTCCAAATAGATTTGTAGAGGTATAAGCTACCACCAAGTGTTTAGTTGTTCTCAAGAAGGAAGTAAAATCTGCATTAATTTAATCAGAAAATTCAGACCAATTGTACTTAAGACCATGCTATTCTTTCAATACCTAAAGGTCTGGCTACAAATTTGCATAAACAGGGATAGAAATTCTTTGTTGGGTGTTTTAATATATGAAATTGAAGTAGAGCTAGAAAAAATGGGAGCTAGGGAAGAGTCATGAGGAACCAACAGCAGCAAGGCTTGAGACTACCACTTGAACTACTGCCTTCTCTGTTACACATTCAGCTCTTCAGCAGATGTAAAGCAGTTGCTGATATTCATATTTGGAGTGCATTTACCACTGCACTGCCCACGGAGATTCTGAAGAGTGTAAGCAAAAGGCAGCCCCTGTGTGCAGCAGCAGCAGCAGCAGCATGAGCAAGAGATGGCACCTGGATGGCATGCACATTTCTGGAACAGGTCCAGCTCAAGTGGGACTTCATTCTGCATTTGCCCACTCATTTCTCCCCAGCCCTGCTCTCTCAGTTGTGTCAGTGAGACGATTTGTCAGGACACACGGTGAAGAGATTGAAAACATGGTTTGTGTTAAAAACAGCCTCCATATAGATGGAGTTATTTCTAACACAGGCTGGTTCACCTTTTGGCCCCAAATCAGGAGCCAATGGAGTAACAAGTGGGGATTCTTAAGGGGTGAGGAAGAGCAAGAAAAGAAGGTACAGCTGAAAGCAACCTGAGTCAAGTGACTGCCTGAGATGGTGGTGTGTCACTTCTCGTGTACGTGCTTCACAGCTGTTTGGCGATGGACCACAGTGTTCATCCCAATCCCCAAGTGCTGGTTGAAGCTACACCTAAACCACAAGTGTTCAAGTACTTGAATGCACAACTGTGTTAATTAATGACTATTAAAATATCATCAAAAGCAGAAGAACAGAATTGAAGCTCCTTTCACTTGTCTCGAGGTCGCGAAAGTCACTGGAGAAATCAGGACAAAGTGTGTTTCCTTCCCTACAAATTCCCACATCACCCTCCCCTTCATTCCCACTGGATAAGCACTTCTGCTGCTGGCCACTGAGCAGCTCTCAGTTGCTAAAAACCAATTCAATCAGGCCAGATGTGTGGAACCTACACTTGGGTTAGAATGACCTCCTCAGCCCCAGCATCTTTCCTGAAGACAGGGGAAAGAGCTGAGGTGGAGTGGAACAAAAACAAGCTTCCCTGACCCCTCTCCCAGCCCCACCTGCAAACCTGGGGGATGGCTCAGGCTTCTTCCCAGCTAAGCTCTGGTTGACTGGAAATGTACCAAGCTTCTACTAAAGTACAAAGCAACATGCTCAGTACAGGCAAACCAGAAGCCAAAGGAATATCATCCTTGATATTCTCTTTAAACAACAGTTTCCAGTATAAGCTGTGTATGCCACAGGGATATGTGCTACAGTCCGGTAATTAACAGCTTGTTGTTTATGTCTGGGGTGGATAATAAATACATTGTGTCCTGTCTTCTCCTCTTCCTCTCCTTATCCCAAATAAGTAGGTTCTGTGAGCGCCTTTTGGGGCTGCCATGGGCTCTGAGCATGAGCTATCCTTGGCAGAAGGTACATTGGGAGGGACAAGCAACCACCACAAGTGAGTACCTTAGTCCCCTCTCTGGCCCCTGGCCTCCATCTGTCTTTGCAGCCTCTGACACTCAGTGGGGAAAGAAGCTGCAGCATGACTTCTTCCCTCTTTCCCCAGTCCTCACTGGTCTCTGGGGGATAAAGAAGGGAAGCTGGAGCCAGGGTGGTCCCATCCAGCCTCCCGGCAGCTGCAGCAGCTGCAGCCCTTCACCCTACAGTGTGAAACCAGGGGAATGGAGGAATTGGTGCCTTGCAACATTTTGTATCAATATACAAGCTGTGTCTTAGTTGTTTCCCTGCAAATATAATCTCAAAAGGTACCACTTCCATCAGGACTTTTGAAGTAAAATATACTTTTCTGCTTAGCATCAGGATGAGAAAACTCTGCCACAAAGCAGGTGCTCTTTAGAGCTTCAGACTTTGAAGTGGTTGTTCTTAACGCAAGCAACAGGCAGCATTCATAAAAAACCTTAGCACTGGAGCAGGGTCAAGCTGAGAAACTTAATATTCTGCTGCTTCAAGAGTACTGGCCTGGCACAAGTTCATCTTGGCTTTTGCAGCTGCCCTGTATGATTTGAAGAGATGAAGAGGGAAAATCTAATGGAGAAGGAATGGAGTTTGGGCTAGTAGATGCACTGGATACAGAGGAGCTTCACAGATATTGCTCCTTGTTCCCAGAGGAGAAGGAACTCACATGGCTTTGGGCAGTTTGCAATTGCAAGGGATCATATTTTATTTTTCACTTGTGGCCAAGTCAGCTGCTCTATTAAAAAATGACCATGGTCAAAATCAGCGGTGGACACGGCTACGATATGGGAGTAAAAACCATGCTGTAGTACATCTGCTCCCCTGGCACACAGCCCAGCACATTAACCAGGAGGGCTGGGGAAGAGGAGGAGAGAAAAGAAAGATCTACAACCTCCAAAGGCTTCCCTGTTCTGGCAGCGAGTCTCTCTAGGGCAAAATCTTCCTATTTTGGGTATATTTGTGCATCCCTGTGCAGGACACTCCTATGGTTAGATGTTTTCCTGAATAGGAGCAATCTCAAGTGTACATTCACAAGCTTTTGTCCTGATCTCTGACTGGGACCCATGAAAGGACAGGGCATAAGAAGCTTGAAGGGAGCGTGCAGGGGGATGCAATTACCAGGCTTGCCAGCCTGAGCAGGCGTACGGAGAGGCAGCCAAGCAGGACTGGGAGATCAGTCTGGGAGCTTCCCTGAGGATGCCCTGGGATTGGCAGCCAGAGCAGCAGGGCCCTATTATTCTTCTGAGTAACAGCCTGTGTTTGCTGCAGGGAAGCAGATCCCACTGTGCTGCCTCATCCCACTCACCCTACCCAGCTGCTGGAGATTGCAGCAAAGGGAGTCCCAAAGGCAATGATTTGGGGTCAGAAACCTCCTGACCCCCACCTGCCTAGAGCTCTGCAAGCTCTCACACATGCTGCCAGTCCCCAGGGGAATGATAATTGTAGGATGGGGTCTTGCAGTGTAAGTGCTTGGGGAACTTTTTCTTTGTCTGCATTTCTCTGCTGCTGCCACAGAGGGGTACTGATCTCTGCCTGGGAGCCCTGTGTGCAGTCACTGTGTCAATATTTAATCATGGTAATTAGTAACAGGCTGGGTGGCTCAGGAATTCACAGCTCAGCATTTACCTCATTCACCTCACCCATATTTTGGGCATGTAAGGGATGTATCTATGGCACAGAGAAGCAGAGGCCTGTGGAAGTGCAGCTGCCCCATTTTTTGGGTAAACATTTTATTTATAGGCTTTTACAAATCCTTTTGCTCTGGTGGCATATGATGCTGTGAAACTCAAAAGAGAGGAATTCATTCCAGGTCAAAAGAAATTCCTTTTGTATCTAACCCTTGGGCAGCTGCCCTTTGCTACCAGTGTTTTAAGGCTTTTAAAAATCACAGACTGGTGGCAGAGCAGCAAGCTGCCCCTTTCCTTGGAAAACTGGGTTAAAACAAGACCCTGCATGCCTCCCATAGCTCCATCCCTGCACTATAGCAGAGTAGAATATATATCCAGTTATATCAATCAATACCCTGCACCTCTCCCAAAGGCATCAGCTGCTAGGAATGGGTCCTCTCCGTTTCAAGGTGGGAGGCTCAGCCAGCAGAGTGGGGCTAATGTTTCTGAAATCTTAAGGAATTTCTGTTCAGGAGTTACAAATTAAGCTCTCCTTGGAGACATCATAAATCAGATCCAAGGCTGCCTGCTTTGAAGAGGCTTTCCAACACAGCAGAAGGACTCTCACTTGTGGTGTGCGTGAGCCATGGCTCCAGGATATACCCATTCTTCATCTGTGAAAGTTAATAGCTGTAGGAAAATGAATTAATAGGTGTAATAAAATCAAAGCCAAATGCAAGGAGTTGCAAGGGGAACGGGCAATAAAATGGCAGATAAAACTTAACATTGATAAATGTTTCTGGGTCTCTTTTTCTTGTAAAAGAGAAAATGCAGAGAAGAGATGCTAAAGGTCTGTGAAGTCATGAGTGATGTGAACATGGAGAACAGGAAAAAGGTTTTAACTTTCTCCTCCAATACAGGAGATAGGGGCCACTAAATAAAACTAGGAGTAGGCAAGTTCAATTAAGTTCTTCAACAAAATGTACTCAAGTGCTGGAATATGTTACTTAACGCAGGATGTGGATGCCCAAAATTTCACTTAGCTAGGTATATTTGTGGGAAAACAGATATCTAGGGGGACCAGAAATGTCTGTAGTGACCTTTCTCCCCTTTTAAGCCTATTTTCTTTTTATTAGCAGGGGAGAAGTGGCATGCAGCCATCAGAATGGGAGTTGCATTGAGTCCTGAACTGGAGAGACCTGTCAGATAGGGAAACAAAATTCACAGTTAATATGAGAAAACATACATCTCCACCACTAGTGAAACTTCTGTTGTCAGCACTTGCTGCACAACAGAAGACAAGTTGCTGGGTCAGTGTCTCCTCCTCATCCATCATTACCTTCTCATATCTTCATCAGGGCACTGATCACACCACATCAGGTGTCTAGGATGTATGACTGATAGGAGATGTAGGTTTGAGGTGGCCACACACCTCACCAGTCTCAACACTCTGCAGAAATATGGATCAGTGGGCCAAGTACTGATAGCAGTGCTCCAAAACATGGGGTAAGCTGCAGTCCTGCTTTTTTTAGAGAGCAAATCCTACAAAATATTGTAAATACAGAGTGCTAAGCCTCTCTCCTGCTGCTGGCCTGTGAGACCATAAACTGGGAGAAGGTCTATGAGACTGTGGTGTAGCGAAGGGGGCAGCAAGGCAGGGACTATCCATCAGGGCCCAGTGTGAAGGGACCCAGCTACTTGGCTCTGTCTCCTTACGCAGCTGTACCGAGCTGTCATCTCTGTGATGCCTGGTGAGATCCACCTACCACCCTATCAGCCTCCTACTGCCTCACACAATGCAGGAGATACTCAAGATATCCTTATCACCTTTCTTTGATGCCTGTGTGCACGTGCCAGTGTGTATGCATTAACTACAGCTATGTGAACACCTATGCACATATTTTTGTAGAGATATAAACAGGGATTTTGGGTCCACTGTTTTCCAAGCAGATGAGGATTTGGAAAGGGCCTTTCCTTCCCAGAGGAGGCAACTAGGTAGTCTATATTAATAAGAGCAGTATCCTGTTCTGCCAGTGATCAGTGAGGATGACTGCCACAACAGCCAAGTGGTGCAGCCAGTGAGCATTTGGCTTAACCACTTCTTGACAGGTCTCTGTGGAACATTCATTAATAATTATACTGGGGGCACAGGAGCTGGCTCGTTGCTGCAGACCCGTAGCAAGACAGCCAACAAAACCCCAACCAAATCCTGAATCTGTTCTAATTATTGTTGTGAGGCTTCCTACTAAACTGAATTCAGAACAGAGCTTCTTGTTCATGCTGCAGGGGAGAGGGTATGGCATTAGTATCCCTGGGGGCTCATGAGTGACAAGGAGAGGGAGGGGGGAATATCTGGAGTCCTGATGAGCATGGATGGCGGGAGGTGAGTGAATAGGGAGCTTTGCTTGGAGAGTGACAGCTGCGAGGCTCTGTCCCCTCTGCTCCTGAGAGCAGTGCCTCCTGGAGCTTTTGTTTCTCTGCAGCCAGGATGACAGCCTTGTGCGACCCTTCACCAGAGTGCGCCTTCCTTCCAGGCATGGATGCTGTGCACATGGGAGCGAGCATTGTCAGTGCCTGACAAACAATAGGGCATCTAGGAAAAACAAAAAGGGGGCTTTCTTCAAACAGACTCTCTCATTTCCGAGCAGTCTAGCTTTCAATGAGAGCAGCTTACCTGACTGGACCACTCCAAGTAGTCAGGAAATATGCTCTGTGCTGGCAATGATTAGAAAGAAAAGCTGCTTTCTCAATGCAAATGAAAATTGGTAACAAGAGAGCGATAGGCTCAGAGCTTTCCAGGATCTGCTTTTTCATTCCCCATCCTGCCACCCTTGCTTGCATCAGTCATCTTTCCCGTGCTCTGACCCTGCACTGGTGCTGTGACCTCTCTGAATTCAGCGCTGCACTCCCCGACCCAGCGTGAGACAGGGAGGAGTCTGTGCTCAGCTGAGACATGCCACAGTGCTGTGGAGACTGTGAGTGAGCCTGACACTCCCCTGCAGCACTGAGTGTTTGCTTTGCTGGCTGCTTTCACTTCTGAACCATGCTCTGGCACAGCAGAAAAACACTCATGGAGGACTCCAGGTGTGTATCTGAGTTTGATATTGTATGGCCTTCACCACCTCGTGGAACTCTTTAAGGCCGTGAGTGCTAGATTAACTGCTTTGGTTTGTCTGGAGCACACAGAGAAAACTCCAGACTGGGCTGGAATGCAGGAGAGTGGTTTGGGAACAGGCTACCATTCCGATGAGGGCTTCCCTCTGAACCCCGGACACTTGCATCCCATGTTCTTTCCCTGCTTTCCACACGGTTCTCTAAAACCAACCTCCTCCTGCCTGTTCCCACCCCTGCCTCTGATCTGGAGGGGACTGCTCGAGCCATTTTACTTCTGTAGCTCCTGGTGTTCCTAGCCCCTAGAAGCTCTTCAGAAAGACCTAAGGGTGACAGTTTCCAATTTAACATGCATGGACAATAACACACTGTGGTGAAAATATGTGGGAGACACTTGATTCACTCAGGTAAGTGTTATCCATAAGATGCTGGGAGCACCACAGATCTGCTGGAGACCTCTATTTGGAATCTAACAGCACACCAAAATAAAAGCACTTGATATATTTCAGTATTCAAAGGAAAGCAATGACCCAGGAGGGTAGGAGTGTCAAAATAGCACTACCAATAGGGAAAGACTGTACAAATGGGCAGTGCTCAGTAAGACCAGAAAGGAAAACAGAAGATTTAGAATGAAGACTGCAGCCCTCAAACATGCTGTTGCTGATGGGCAAGGAATAGTCTTTCCACCACAGGCAGGACAAGGAAAAGTGAATTTAAACTTCAGCAAGGGAGAATTAGAGGAGAAAATTAAGTTTCCTAACTCTAGGCATTGTGAGACACTGGAGGAGATTGCCTGGCTGTTTATTGAGTCTCTGTCGCTGAAGGTTTTTAAGAGCAGGCTAGAAAAACTCTTGTCCAAAAACTGGTTTGCATCTTATTGATTCTATCTTGGAGCAAAAGGATAGACTAGGTCGATTCTAAAGGCCTGAGGCAGTCCTATTTCCTGAGGCACTTTTGGATATGCTAATGATCTAAGAAGTTCCTAAGAACTAGGTATTTGTTTTTAATACCTTTCATAGCTGGTATGTTTGGCATGGTCTTAATCATGGTCTGGCTAAAAAGAGAAGTTTCCCTTTCAGTCAACTAGCAACGTTCCAAGCAAATTATCTGTATTAAATATGCTATTCACGGCACATATTTTAAAAGCAGCATATTCTTCAGCCAACCAGCCTGCCAGCTTCTGAATATGGAGCACATGAAATCCCTGGGTCACACATTTATGAAACCGATGTCCCCATGGGCTCTTTAAGTTACCACGGATCTATGATTTATGACAAGAAGCAGCCGTGCCTGGATTTGACCAGGGTTAGAAGTGCTTACACGTGCAGGTAAGGTGTCAGGTCAGAGGGGCTGGGAATCCCCATCAGAGGCTGGAACAAACACCAGGGACAATCCACTCTGGGGACTTACAGTTACTGTCCAGTCCAGTACAGTACTTGCCAACAGAGCATGAGCCAGCCCGGCTTGGCTTACTGTGCTCACCAAAATCACACAGGTTCAGACGAGACAACATACCAAAATCGACTGCTAACCTGACACCCATGGAAAAATGGAGAACAAAAGGATATAAGAACAAAGAGAAATAAGTACACGTGGGGCACTGCAAAGCCAGCCACCTGCTTGTACTGCCAGCCCTCTCCCTTCACGTGTGGACCCTGCAGGAATGCGAGGCACAGAAGTGTGCACAACTGAAGGGGAAATTATCTCCCGTGCTAGTGATGGAGAATGAAGAAAGCTCTATCTCCAAACCCATGTGAGGAGTAGGATGGTGCTAAGCTCTGCCTTAAGTCTTCTTTTGTTGGGGAAGTCCTGTCAGGATGGATCAGCGATTCTGTGGCAACTTAATTTAAATATGAAAACATACAGAGTACATATGAAAATTATTGCACAGTTCAGAGCCCTCCATACTGGGCTGGGGCTCACTTCTGACAAGCTTACACTAAGAAGCAATTAACTTTGAAAATGAGCTGATTGGACCAAGAAAGTGAGGCAAAAATTTTCTGACAGCCACTTCAGGCCAATTTCAGTTCTTTGACGCTATTTCAACATGTTGCATTATTCATCTGCTATTATTGTGGTTTTCCCCAAAACAGTGAACAATCTTAAATTCCTCAGGGCTTGGGGGTTTTGGGAGAATATGGATAAACTCATTAGCAGAAGCAAAATGATCACTGAATGAATTAATTTGCACAGACATTTAAATGGCTACTTGCAGAAATTTCTTTCACTAAAATGAGTAAAACAGTTTCCTTTTGAAGTTACTGCCTAAAACTGTATTTGCTGACAGTTCACATTGAGTTTTCTTCTTGTGACAATGGTTAGTTTGAAAATAATCAAGGTAAAACTTCACCGAATGCCTTGTTCCGAGTCACACTAGCTCCTGAGCTTGTCTCTTGCTGAAAGCTTTTGCTTCTTGGTCTCAATTTTGATGTCCCAGTTTTTCAGCAAGATATGGAGACTTTGGCAGTAGTCAAGCACAGAGGTAAGGTAAGTGTAAGCCTTTGGTAAAGGGAAGGAGACAGATGCATTAGCTACCTGCCAGAATGGAAATTTGGCAGGGCTGCGTCTGTCTGACCCAGATCAGCACCAGGTTGTTTTGTGCCACAGACATGCAATGTCTGCCTTGGCACTCAAGGCTGGCACACAGTGAGTTATTGTGCAAAGGATGGAAACAATAGGAAAGGTGACAGCAGTTTTAGACTCCTTCATCTTCCAGGAGCCCTGGCTGCTACAGCAGATGAGCCCTTCTATCTTGATGACAGCATGCCAGGATGAGCCCCCGTGAGCAGCTCCAGGTTCACTGGTGCTCCTACAGGGTGCTACAGGGTGGTACCCACCACACAGATTCACCAGTCACTGACAGCAATCTGGTCCAGCATCTGGATTGAGCTTTGAAGAATCCCTTGCACAATATGCTCTAATGCCCTCATTAATAAAATTATAGTTCCTGAATAGGTGCATGTGATATTTCCAGTGGATAAGACATATACTTGTCCCCACTGAATACACATACATTGATTAATAACACCCTGGTATATGTGCATTGGTTATCCTGTTGATGAGATACACCACGGTTAAGCAGCAAAGGCACAACATCCTTGACACTGAGAAATACACCTGGATGGATAGTTGTGGGCTGGTGAGCAGTCACAGGCTGCTCAGCATACATGGGAAAGCAGCAAACCTGCAGGTTTTGCCTCATACAATAACCGTAATCCTTGTACAGCCGTTTCCGGGTCCCGCACAACACACACAGAAACAGCTAAGCAAGCAGTTGGTTCTCCATATGAAAATAAAGGAAGTCAAGGAAAAATAAAAATATGACAAGAGTATTCATAAAGCTCCACATGCTCAAGGGCACTGGGATCAGGCAGCTCTGCTGAAGCGAAAGGCCTTTCATGCCACTTCATGTGTGTGTGCGAACTGCACCCTCGTGAATTGCTAACTTGTCCTTTAGGAGAGAGTCAGATAAATGAGATTCCAATATCAGAGCAAATGCTCCTTTGAAGTGTCGCTTTGCCTTTGTGCACTTCTGTCTCTGCATTATCAAAATGTCTTCCACGAAGCTTTATTATCACTGATAACGCAGAACTAAGAGGCAAAATTTTCTATTCAAGGATTGAGTAGTTAAAAAAACCAATACTTCCCTGGATACTGGAAAATCAAATAGAAGACTCCAGGGCAGAAGGGCTAATNAAAAAATTAAAAAAAAAAAAAAAAAAAAAAAGCCTGCTTTACTATGAAAACCCTTGAGGGGAGATAAAAGCTGAAGGGAGGTGCATGCTTGAATAATAAAGCCTTAATGAGTTTGGGTGCGTGTCTAATACAAAGCATTGATTTTGGCTGCTTGATGAAGTTAGCTATTTGATTAGAAAAATTTAATTTAAATGGACACTGCCCACTAAGATCACTCTGTTGGAGAAATCTCTATTGCTGTCATAAGCAACCACTATCTTTTTTTTGAAAAAGAAAAGAGACACGAGCGAAAAAAATCCTTTGGGCAATCACTTTATTTCATACAGCTGGCAGAATTAATTGTGTGCCTTAGCTTCTCTCTTTGCTGTGTCCACTCCTTGTGTGCTTTGTTTGGTTTCTCAGTGCTCATCGGGCGTAGAGGTGGCTGGAGAAATATAATTTAAAAGATAACAGGAAGATGTAACAGTAAACCATCAGCAAAATATAGAAGCTGGCTATATAGAAGACAGGGACAGGAGGAATTTCCATGATATTTACACTTTACTTGAAACTGGGCTATTTCCAGTTTGAGAGTACCCACTTAAGTGGGCGTGAATTTGACACATTGTTCTCAGGGCAAATGTTTTGTTTTATTTAGAAAGGCAGGAGTTCGACTGGGCCACTGACACACCTCAAGATATTGAGAATAGTGCTCGGCTAGTCATAATATCTTGAGGTGTTACCTGAGCTTGCGGTTTGAGCTTCCTTTGTAGAAAATGGGAAGAGTGTGAGTCATCTCGCCCCATGCAGACATCTCAAAGAGGGCAGATGACTCATGCCTACAAGTACCTACTTCACTGATGATAAAGGCCGGCTCAGATGGAGACATCTGATGTCAGATGAGATGACTCCCATCTTGACTGGGGAGATTGCTGATGCAAAACCCGAAGTTAGACAAAGAAGAACAGACACAGAGTGCTCAGCACCTGTATGATATGTTACCCTAACTCAGTGAGAAATCTTGTGTCTGATTGCTTTCTCGAATTGATATACACCAGCTAGAGAAGGTCACCATCCCCTTAGGTCTCTCCTGCTATGCTTCTGCCTTACAGGAATGACCAACTGTAGAAAAGATGTGGCCCTATTTGAGGGCCTGGTCTACAAATCACTCCGTGTTTATAGATGGATGATCAGAAGGCTTTATTTATAGAGAGATAAGTAGATAGATATTAAATAAAAGAATGATTGAGAGAGAGAGAGATCAGCAGCTTCTACCAGCAGGTCCAGGAGCTGCGATCCTCTCCATGTCTCCCCGTTGTCTGTCTGTGTTCAGCACCAGCATAGAATTCACAACAAGAACAGAGAGGAGATCTTTGATTGGTACAAGCAAACACTTTACTATAAACATTTCTCATATTTACATTCTTTTCTCCTGGGAACTGCAGAAGTTCCCCTTTAGAAATGGAGTTACTATTACAATTAAAGACAGGTTAGAAAGAAATTGCTTTTTCCAGCTTGTCTCTGAGATTTCTCAAAAACCCACTACCAAGTCATGACCACAACCAACTGGATCAGTTTACCGGAGGCAAGGTTGTGGGTTAAACCCTGTGGCCTAGAGTTTGCAATCGTTCAGAGCGGTGGCTGCAGCACTTCATTTTAGTCTGAGCATCTGTGAGAACCATGCCAGCAGACCCACGAGTACATGGTGTAGGAGCATGAATGTCAGCAAGGCAGCAGGTTTTCAGAATTAAGACAGAACAGAACAGTTGTTCACTTTTTCAAACCCCCTGGCTTCAGTCATCAGGCCTTGTCCTTCTCAGACTGTGACAAAGGGTGACAGTGTGGCCACTGCTTCATCCACAGCAAGTGAGAAACAACTGCAAGGGTCACTGAAGAGATCATCCAGAAACTCCTTTTTGTTGGTGAGTGTAACACTATCACATGCTTAGGAGGCAATCTCTGTAGCATCACCCAGGAGCTCAGCCTAATCATAAATATTGACAAAGCCTGTTTTCCCCCAGGGTAACAATCTCCCTGAGGGGCCACCTAAATAGAGGTTGTCAAGTTTATCAATTGTGGCACCATCCCTGCAAATCAGCAGTAAATGCTGCATTCCAAAAGCAAACCTGTCATTTAGTCATCTACAAAGTTGTCTTTGGAATGGATGAAGGATTCAGGGCTCAGCCAAAATGACTGCATGTCTGATGAATGTTATTTCTGCTGTTCTCCCTGGATGGTTATTTTGGGCTCTGTTGAGTTGCCCGACTCAGCTCCCCCAAATGCTGCCCATATTGGGTTCTGGGTATGTGTTGCATGGACATATCATTGACACTGAGACTGTCTCAGGCATCTAAAATTCATGTGCCCATCTTGTAGCTCTGTACATTCCTTACTGATTGGTGTGTTTTCATGTTACTTCTTATATTTTCACATTACTGCACAAACGATTGATGCATGTTGGCTAAAATTAGCTACAACACATCTAGGAACTGGGCAGTATAACAACATCCATTAATCACAATAAGACTTGTAATACTTCCTCTAGTTTCTGAAACAAAACCTGTTTAACCATTCAAATGTCACAGGGAAATTCTGCTGTTAGGGCTCACCAGCATTACAGAGCAGACCCTGCTGTTGTCTTGTGCAAACACATTGCTCTGTCAGCAGCAGAACAAATAGATACTGAATTCCTACAGATTTTTGTCTTATTTCCCCTCATTTGCCTCCAGCTATGCTCTCCACAGCACTCCCAGCTTCTGCCCAGGTCATCTGATAAAGTAACAAGGTCTATGATGCTGTCCCTTCTGAGTCCATGCACTGAAGGAAACTAGGATTACAGACAGCTGATCTCTAAATTGCTGGATACCTGTATAGTTTGCAATTTCACCACTTGTGGAAGAAGAGTAGGACAAAAGGAGGGGTCAACATATGCAATTTTGCACTACTGCAGAATCTGATATGGTACAAAACAACACTGCAAACACAAAGGCTTTGCCTCAGAGACCAGAGGAGGAAAGGAGTCGTGTGCCAAATTGTCCTTTTTGATATCAATGTCAAGTGTTTTAAAAACTCTCATTTAAAACTACTTTGGCATATTTATTTTCTCTCTCTCTGGCTTGTTGGTGATGTTCAGTGTCAAAACCTATTCTCAATTGGTACAGCCCTGGCAACTTCTGAGTTCCACCTGCTTGCCAGCAATTGCACATATTACAGGCAAAAGGGTTTAGAGATCCAACTTGCTAAGTCCTACATTGTTCTAGTTCAGGTGCTATCCATTTTTATGAGCACTCATGGATTGTTTAGATTGTTTTTAGGTTCCCAAATAGAAATATTATTACTTATATCCATCAAGTCTCTCATTAATTCAAATTCTGCCCTCTAACAAAAAAAACATAATGACTCCTAAGGGAAGAAGTTGCTTCTGAGTCACTGACAGAACAGCATGTTCCTTGGTCTCATGGGGTCCCCAGCATATCTGGCCTTTATTATCCCCTCTTTCTGGTTTTATGAGTCCTCTCTTGGATTACAATCAGCTGCCAGAGTCCTGCAAGGTGGCAAGAAATGAACAGGAACATCTGGGTATTTCTCTTAGAGCTGCCAATCACTGTCACTGCTGAGTAAATGACCTGGTGTTCATTCACACTGCCGAGTAGCACTGAACATGAGTTTGGGGCATCTTTCAGCAAAGAAATGTAAAATTATGGATCTGTCCTTATTTTTGTATTTTGGGGGCTATGGGTCTGAAGTGATTAGGCATTGGAGTGTGTGTGTCATAACACAACAAGATAGCTAGCCATTCAGTGACCTAGCTAATGAGGAAAGATGATCTCAGTCTGTTTATGGGAAGCAAAATGCTTCCAGCAGTGTCCAGATGGCAAAGCAACTTGCTGTGTGGTAGCATTTCACTTCCGCATGACTGGGTGAAATCCTGTGTGAGAAACAACGATGTTGAGCCTTAGTCCTGGAAATCGTCACATGTGCTACGCTCTCACCATACAGGCAGTGCCTTTTGAATCAAGAACAGAACTTTGGCCTCACCTTTAAATGCAGTAGCCAGGCTTGTGATTGCCTGCAAAGGCAAGTTACATCCAAAAGGTTCCTGCTGCTGGAACATGAGGACCATGGTAGGCTGCTGCTGCTGCTGTGGTGTGAAGACTTGCCGTTCTCTTGTGACAGTGATGAGTGTCTCTAATGAACATCAGAGTTGCCCCTCTCCTTAGATGAAGGCAAGAGCAGGCCTGACTAGACGTGTTAGCATCACTGCTCACTTTCTGGCGAGCAGGACATTAACTCATAGTGACATGGGGAACAGCAAGATTGGGTTTGTAGTTTCTGCTTGTTTGTTTTATTGTTTAAGTTAAGAGAACTGTAATGAGATAAAGTACCCTCTAGAAAAAGCTAATTGGATTTGAATAGCTTAATTAATGGAGACAGTCACCTACATAACCCCTTTTTTTCCCCTCTAAGTAATGGGGATCTGCAGTCTGCAAGAAGTAAAAAATCACCACAGTTTGTGATACAGTACTTGGGTATTGGTTAACAACGTTATTAATGGTTGATGAGGAACTGGAAATAGTTCTTCTGTTCCGGTAGGATATATGTACATTCAAATGTCATGAGCTGTACAGCAAAATATTCACCACTAAGAACAGGGGATCTTTATAGATCGGGATTTCTTTCTGTTAAAAAAAATACAACCCAGTTATAAATGAGAGTTTAAATATGACAAAATGATGAACAACCAGCAGACATCTACTTCATGGTTGAGTGCTGGTTGAAGGTCTTCATCTGAAATGAAAACATTTCTCCTTTAACCTGAAGAAATTTTCTTGTGATTACTGTTAATATTGATTAAGCTGATGAATTTGCAGTTGTAGCATTCTTGGCCACAATTTAACAACAGTGAAAGAAGAACATTTATGTCACATTCCTGCTGCCTGTTGGAGCAGAAAAAAGATATAATCCAGGTATGGTAGTAGAGGAATGGCTGTTCTCTAAACTGTCGCCTCCCATAGTCTTCAGGAGTCACCTGAACCAGGTAATGCTTAGCTGATAGTAAATTTGAAAAATGTCTTTCTCAGAGTAAACGGGGGATTTACAGAGCAGGAGCAGGATTTCCCCTCCCTCAGACTCCACAGTAAAGAGGAATCAGAAAAAAAAGAGCGTTGCTTTAGGCATTTGGGAGGGAGGGGAGAACGATGGTGGGATGGGACACACAAAAGACCACTGGTTTGGGAGGGACTTCAGAGGTGCTGGGAGAAATAGGTTAAGATACACATTAATGGAAGCTATAGAGTGTTTGAAATTTCCTTTCAGCCTGCCTAAAGTGTGCCCTGCCAGACTGGTACGGTGATGGACCAGGGAACAGAGTTAAGGTTGTAACACTGACGATTTTAGTGTTCAGTCATGATACTCCGTACCATTTTCTCAGTGTTAGGTGGGATGTTTTTGTGAAACACAGCTCTTCTGTTAGGTTTCCATAGGATTTTCCTTTAAAGTAGAACCATGCTCTAAGCAGAGCTTCAATGCACCCAGGACTTTACCTTCTGAAGTCCCTGCTGGCACTAAGGAAATTTCAAGCTATTGAGTCAACTGGAATGTTCCTGCCTCCTGAGGTATCTCTGACTATGTCCATGATGAGGGATGGCTTCATAGAGACTCTTGTTTTGGCACTTACATACTGCTAATTGTAGCGCTGACAGACCTGCTCTATCACCATGTGATGAAATCAGGCCTGATCTTAATTGCATTGCAGGGTTTAGATTTGTTTTTAGGTGCTCAGTGCTTATACCCTCTGTGGAGGTCTCTTTGGAGATCAGGTTTACATGAAGGTCTTCTTTCAAGTGCAAAGTACAAAAACAAGCTACTGTGCAACAGTGTAACTCGACATCTCTTCCCATTGTTTTCCCTTTGATTAAGAGACAAATGAGTCCATGGCTGAACTTCTGCCACTTGCCAGATGTCCTTTTGGCTACCCTGCTAAATTGCACAGAACACCATGATTTGATTTGCTTCACCCCTTTTTTTTTTGTTTTTGTTTTGTTTGTTTGGGTTTTTTTGTTGTTGTTTTTTTGGGGTTTTTTTGGTTTTTTTGGTTTCAGTCATAGTGGTCTAATAGTGAGGGGAAATATTTGAACCCTGTTGTTCAGCAGATTTCTGGACATTCTAACAAACACTTTTTGAAAATCATGTTGATCTGGTGAGGTGTAATCAAGTGGTCTTAATGTCACTCTAATATTTCAGATTTCTGCAAGTCTGTTGAAACTGTATCCTTCTGCAAACAAGCTCAGAATCCCTTTAACCAATGTTACAGCTTTTTGAGTCAACAGGCACAGCTTCTAACATATATGAAACCTAAGCTTGGCTCCTACTTCTCCTTCTCTTTTTTTTTTTTTTCAAATCTCCTTATTCATTTTCACCACCACATTTAATGCACTGGTCCTGCATATCCTTAACAGAGTAAATATGTTAAAGGCCTTGTGCTCATGAAGCATCCTGTCACAAAGGGGTTTTCCTTGGAATATCACTGACACCTTCAAATTTGTCTTCTTTACACAACTAAATCTATTCTAATGAGGTGTTTTGTGCCAAGAGCATTTTCTGTTCTCCAGTGTTAATCTCCTTGCAGGTCTCCTCAGGCCTTCGGAGCAATCAGGCCCATCACTGTTGGTAATCAGTCACAGCTCCCCTGAGCAAACATGGGCCCTGGTGGCACTCAGTCCACAAACCAATGCCAGGCTAATGAGGCAGCATGAGCAGGGCTTTTTTCTTAGAATGAACTTTGGGAATGCGAATTCCCTTCTCACCCGCCTTAAGTAATTTGGTTTTTGACAGACACGGCAGAGAAACTCTGGAGCAGAGATACAGCTCTCTTTAAAACATTACTTTTACTTTATCATGAAGATTTGCCTACAAGAATGCCCAGGTTTTGTGCTGCAAAGTGTAGCCATGCTGGGATAAGAAACCAAATTGCACTGTACACAGAAAAGGGATTTAAGACATAAGTGGAGCATGAAGGGGCCATCGGACCAGGAATTATACAGAGACTTCCCAGCAGATGTCCATTTCCCAGAGTTAACAGAAAACCTTGGGAAGCAGAAGATAATCTAGTTAAGCCTTGAAGCCCTGTTGTCTTAGAGAGCTGAAAAAATTAAAAATAGAGCTTTTCCCACAACTTCACTCCAGGTACATAACTCAGTAGGAACAGAGCCCAGTTTTTACTTAGTGCAAGGCCTATGTTATGTCTGGTCAACAAATATATATATCTTATTTTGCAAACCTACAGTCACAAAGATTAACAAAACCCAGAGGTGACAAAAGTGTGTAAATTAAACTCTTCCTCAGCAGCCACCAACTCTACTGCTTTTCAAATGAAAAGCATAAAAGCATACTTGACTATATTTATGTACAAGAAAAGGTGCTATTTTCTGCAAAATGTCCATTTACATAACAGCCAACTCTTTTTCTGAGAACTCATATGAGGAAACTATTAAAATAAATCACAAAGTAAATTAATAATTTAGAGATCTCATTTGTAAGAGTCCACTTCATAAAATATGTGTATGTGTGCAATGGAAGTCAACTGACCATAAAACAAAGCAAAAAGACACGAGTTCACTGTGGAAGGAAAGCTATTTTTAGTCAAATTTTAAGGAAATGCATTCTATTCAAGGCTTCATATCATGTTCTATTAAATTATAAGAGTGAAAACAGGTTCTGATTTAAGAAGAGATAGCACAGCAAGATGCGACATGTCAGAAATATAATTGTGTACTGTGTGCTGATGTTCTGCTTGTCTTCAATTTGTTGGAGCTGACCAAACAGGGAAGATGATCATAGCCAGGAGAATCTTAACCCTCAAGAGTCCCATTCCACAGCTCTTACTTACAGCAGCACTATTTCCTCCTAATGTAATCACTAGGGCAATTATTTAAGAATTCTCAGGAAATAAATCCCCCAAAGTACAATTTTAGTCACTAGGGCTGGAGGAGACAACTGTGTCTGAAAATTAGGCCATAGAGATCAAGCCCACAAGTAATATAGGAATGGAGAGTACCTCAATGGCAAATGAAGGGTGGGTGTCATACAACTAAATATGCATTGCAAATCTCGCTCCAAGTGCTGGTAATACCCATCCCTGTCTTATTTATCAGAAAATATTTTTCTCTAAATTTATCTCAAACCAAAACACCATGTTCCAGCAGAATTGGTGAACCTGGTTACGTCCAAGGAGTTGACTTGTCCCCAAGACGCTCATGACTTCTCTTGCAGCACAGGAGCCTCTTTCAGTCCCAGTCCCGCACAGTTCTTTTTGCATCTTGGTTGCCAAAATCTGACATACGGGCAGCTTGAGCAGAGGCAAAGAAATATACGTATAAATAAAAAATGAAAGCTATTTTGGGGTTAAAATGATATCTCCAACACAATGTTTGACAGCCCTGGTCATTTGAATCAAATAAAGGAAAGACAAGTTTTGACGTCTGTGATCCAAAATGGCCAACCGTAAGCTTCTTATAGAGTCAGTGGAGAAAGACAGTGCCCAAGAAATGGAGGTTGCAATACCAAATGAGGGGTTACAGTGACCAGGCTGGGTGCAATCTGTGGTGATCATGTCCAAAGTACTAACAAAACCTTACAGTGTAGGAGAACAGTCATTTTACCCAAATTTAGTCTTCTAGATACCAAGCATCTACACAAACCTTGACACAGAGCTTACTTCTATAGTCTGTGAAGACTGGCCACCACTGGGGGCAATTATCGCATCCTAAAAAAGGAGTTTAGCCTTGGAGAGCTGAAAGGCTTTTGGAAGATACCTATCATTGACCATTGACAAAGTGGACAATGCCAACAATTTCCTCCTTAGTCTCAGGACTGATTTTCATTCAGAAGACAACCTTTCTGACCAAGATTTAAAATTCCAGCCTGTACCATAGGATAAGTGCACATGTAGAGAAAAGCGAGTTCATTGCAAAAGAGGCTTCCTTGCCCAGAGCCTTTCAAAATCACCTGAAGCACAAGAACTTCAGTTTCTTCTCAAACTCCCCAGTTTTGATAAGGTCCCCAGGTACCTCTGGAGTGAGGAAGGAGAGCTGTGCAGCCTGATCAAACCTATTTTTCTCTACAGGATCTGGAAAAGGACTTCCACACTGACAGAAAAGTGATTCATTGAAGCCCAGTTGCCTTTCATTTTACTCTTGAGGTTCCTTCTGGTGCAGCAGGTGGCAGGAGGTTCAGGTTACAACTTGCCAGCAGAGGCTCTTCTTCTGTATTCTCTCCGAGGTTAATAACTGCTTATGCCCACAAGTTGTACTGCTTTAGGCATTCCAACACAAACACAAAGAGGCATAGCTAACCTGAAGAGGACATTTAGGACATACATCTAGACTGCCCTAAAAAGTACAGAAAAAATACCGAAAATTGCTTTCTAGGTTATTCCTGCATCTCTTTTCACTGCCAAGTCAGAGAAACAATTCATTGGTTCCTTACTGACAACAATAAGTGACTTTTCATTGGAAAATAGATGCTCCTGGTGACTTCTGAGTGTGTTGCAGAAAAATGTTGGAAAACTAACAGGTCCTTAATATTTGTTCTTATGGTTATAACCATAGTGAAAAGGACCTCACTATGCCAAAAAAACTCAGCAACCGTCCATATTGTTCAGAAATTAGGACACCTTGTGTGTAGAGAGGAGTTGAATAATGGACTCATTAAGTTTCAATTCATAATGCTTTGCTCTTGAACTGCAGTGCTGAGGAATAGAACTGTTCTGGAAAAGTCAGCCAGAAGAGCCAGCATGTGGTGCTAAAGTACTCCTACTTACCAAGACAACTATTACAAGACAACTATTCTGAATAGGTAGCAAATCCAAAGGTAACAGGAAAAATGAGAAAAGAAGGAAAGGAACTGAGCATTTAACTTGATAAGCATCTCAGGAGGCTTGCCTGAGATTAGTTGACGAACACATGGGCTGCTTGGCAGTGTACTTACGTCAACCCTTGCTTTTCTTCCAGGCTTTTCCTCTTAACCCATAATATAACAAGGTCATATTTATTTGTTGTTGCCCACAAGGCTAAAGGGCATTTGATGATGGGTAAAAGATAGAGACAAATTCTCAATAAATGCCATTTGCAGTCTGAGAGAGGGAATAACAAGAGTGACTGATAACAGTGAGCTTTCTGAGCCACGATACCCATTTATCTGGAGGTCTGATGTAGCTGATCATTGCGCCAGAATTTTGTTTATAGTGGGTTCTGACTTGCAGAGGTCTGGGAAAATAAGTTGGAGGGAAAGACAAATCAGGTGGTTTTCCTCTCTTGCATCCATGCTGCCAAAGGAAAATATAAGCAAAACTTGCAAAAACTGTCAGGAGATCTGTTTCCCTTCAAATTGCTCTGTGCTTAGCACTGGTGTTTTTCTGCAAGTTGTCTGTTGCATATGAAATGACTAGGTCATTTCGTCACAAGCATGTATTTTATTTGCCATAAAATCAAATTTTTAGCTCTCTCAAAGTTCTCTCTTGTCCAAAGCTTTGCTTTTCCTTTAAAATTGCTCACGTGCTTTGAATGCAGAATGCCCCGTGTCTGACTTCATTAGACATAGAGAGGGCAGATCTAGGGATATAATGGGGCAACAGATTGGCCAGCATGTGCTCAGGTTTGTAATTGCCTGTTCCTGGCTCCTCTGGAAACAATGGGGGAGCAGAAGCAGCTGGTCTGCAGAGGAGATGAGGTGTAACATCTCCCTGGGAGCGTCGCCTGCCCAAGCATCTCTGGCTCTGCCAGTCCTGGTGAGGGCAGGCCAGCTCAGAGGGCTACTTTGAGGCTGTAGTCTATTCCTGGCTGGCTACCATTTGTCACCATTGCCCAGCAAGGGCATCTTGCTCCGATCTGCTGCACTTCTCTGTGTGCTGGTTCTGAAAGGAGCAGCAATGATGCTGATAGGGTTGGGCACTGGATAACCTTGGAAAATGAGTTTGGCCCTTAGTATGTTGTTACAAGGGGAAAACAAACAGCATAGAAAGTACCAAAGTGTGGCTTAAACAAAAAGGCTTGCTAAAGATTCGTCTTTCTCCATGTCCCCAGCTGGACTTGCTGAGTTCACTGATTTTAATGGAGTTATTCCAGCCTACCTAGCTGAGATTACAGCCCATTAGAAGATGTATTGCCATGTAAAATTCCAGTGAATGGTACAGTTTATTTTCTCATTTGTTGGTTCTGCCATCTGGCACAGCCTTCTTATACCCTTCTCTATTCACTATCCTCTGAAAACATATTTTGTGTTCTCCATAGACTGTCACTTTTTCCTTGCCAAATATTAGCTTCATGACTGAACACTTCTGATTCCTTTTTTCCTCTTGACAATACCCTCAGGTGTCTACTATGAGATGTTGGATTGTGTTGTAAGGTGCACTATGAGTTAAAAGAATAGAGCTCCAGTTTGGCAAACATTTGTGCAGCTTCACATCTTTAATGTGTCCTGGTGACTAAAATTAATAAAAGGAAACGAAATAATACACTACTTCCTGTAAGTCACATGTAGGTTGGCTCCATTTCTGAATTCACCTCCTGAGAGAAGAAGGTTTGCCTCCATTTTTGGACAGAAAGGAATCATCCTGTGATGACACTGTAGGGTCAGACTGTAGTTGATGAAAAGCTGTGGAAGTCACATACACCAGAACGAGACATTTAAATTGTAAATTCTTGTGGTTGATACAAAACACGTTCTCTCAAAAAGACTTGTGCTCACCAACTGAGGGGTGGGATTTGGAATTTTCATGCAAATATTCCCGCATTTAATTTCCTTTGTTCGGATAGCTGTGAGAGGTTGTTCTAAGTATGAAAAACTGCTGCTGAGCTTTTCTCTCTTTGAGACACACCTGAAGAAATGCATTGATCTGGTTGGTACCTGTGAGCTGATGCTTAGCAAACAGGAAAGGTGGGAAGAAGATGCATCAGGGTGAAGCCTCTCGGTCCTGCTCTGCCAGAAGAGTTAGTGCACAGCACAGGCAGTTACTTCAAGCCTTCGGCTCTCGTGCAAGTGGGAAGTGTTCAGCAATTCTCGGGTGGTCCTCAGAGTGTTTCAAGGCCAGGTCAGTTTTTAGGACATTATGGATGGGTTGAAGCACTTAGAGTGGATAAATAACAATTTAAAAATAAATTGTGAATATAATATCCAGGGTAGGTAACCTCTAACAGCAAATAAAACAGAACTTTTTCTGGCCTGGAGTGTCCTTTGGTTCAGTCTGCGTTTGTAAAATAATTCGAGCAAATGAGATATTTTTTAAAGATCAGGAGCAGCAAGAACCAAACACAAGAGAAAGCATTTAAACACAAAAGCAGGGTGGCAGAAGGGCCATACACAAAGGGAGAGCTCTTCTGCATTTAACTGCCGCTTCTTTCATACTTGCAAATACACCACTGAGAGATTACCTGACTGAAGTAAAAGCAAGGATGGGATGCAAAAAAAGAGAAGCTGTGATTCCTTAATAACTGACTGGCAAGCTGGTGTAGTGTATCAGTCAATGCCATGAATCATTTGCAGACCAAGATCAAAGAGTAAAGGGGACACAGTTCACCTAGCTGGGCATTTGTGCAGGGCTTTGACTACCTGAAGCATTCGGAAAAACATTTTTTTCTCTCTTCTTATCTCTAACCTCTTTTCACCTCTGTTCCTTCCAGACTCAGCCATGTACTTGTTAGCCTACCTTGACTAGTTCTTACTTTATCATGTTAATGGAGAAGCTGAATTTCAGCTCATTTCAGTTGTTTTTTACCAGAAGGAAATCATGCCTAAGGATTTCTATCATATTTTGTTAAATTTCTTCCAAGTGTTGAACCTTTTATTGAGTGAAATAGAAAAAAAAAAATCACATTTTGGGAAAAATAAGCATTGACTGGTGCTGTGCCTGATCTTATTTCATATTTTGCCTCCATCTGATTGTAGCATCTTGTAATTGGAAGACCTATGGAACTCGCAATCAAATTATTCTGGTGGATATGGAGTTCATATCCAAACAGTCAGATATGGGCATCCCATAAACATAAATCAAATAAATATGTAGAGGAGAAGAAATTAGTCTTATCCAGATATCCAGAGCTGTCTGAGACCTCTCTGAAAATCAAAGTGTGATACATAGCAAACAGCTTGGAGGAAGAGTAGCAATCAATACATCAAAGACAAGAAATGGAAAACAGGGCTGTAAATTTAAGCATCCCTAATGCCACAATACTTCTGAAGCAAGTTTGACAGACCCTTCATGCTTTTATGGATACAGCAAAGTCGTGCCTGAGAGTTTCAAAATCCCCACTTGAATCTCTGACCAGAGTTGCTGTTACCTCTTGACTACCTGCCTCCCTGCTCCACAATACTGCTGACTGGATTTTTTGCCTCTCCCTCACACTGGCAAAAACTGTATCTAATGCTGCAGTGAGTTAGAGAGCTAAACTGGAAGGAAATGCTTCTTTTCCCCTCTGCCCCCCTCATGAAATGAGTTGCTAGTTTCTGCCCCTTAACTGGCTCACTGTATGAGCACACAAATATGAGAGAAGAATGGAGAAAGCATGTAAGGAAAGGCAGAGGGCAACCCTGCTTTAGATCATACACGAAACTTCTGTGGAGTTACAGCTTTTAGAACACAATGCCACTCCCAGTCATGCATATGTGTGTATGTGGATGTTCCAAAAGGCCTGCACATTCACTTCACTGCAGTGGCACGTGTTTACTTTGATACAGGATTCTTGAGACACTGGGTCACCTTGATTCATGAGTTACTCGTATGGAAACACCATATTCTTTGGCATTTATATTTCCATTAAAGTATAAAAATTGCTCTTATCCGTCATGATTATTCAGGAAATCTTCCTAGGAGGTCCAAACTGTGCGGTGCTTCCTTTCTTCAGTCCAAAAATAGTCTGAAATTATACTGATGAGATATAAATGCTGCCCAACTTGCTTGTTTCTATTCAGGCTTTGACTCAAAACCTTATTGATAACATTATAAATGTCAACATTTGATACATAATACATGAATACATTTTAGCAGATGGAGAGGAATAGAAATGAAGCCAAGATGCACTTGAGGCTGGTTTTGGAATTGCTGGAAGAAGAAGGATGAAGAAAGGAGAGATGCCAAGAAGGAAGCAGAGCAGAAACAGAGAAAGGAAAATGGGAAAGAAGGGAAGAGAAATCACTCCTACTGAGTTCCACTGAATCAGATACTAAATGAGTGAAGGGATGATAAACAATGCATTACCTTCTGCAGCAAAATATGAGGCTTTGCCTTTTCTCATTATATGAAGCTCTCTTTGAGACAAACGAGTTGTGCTATGGACAGAAGGCAATATGCTTGTCCATACTCATACCGTAGCCCATTCTCCATATCCAGGGGTGGAGTTTGTTCTCTTCCACAGGATGAACAGGATACTCCCATGGTCAGAGACAGCTCAACTGAAACAGCCTGTTAACTACTAATTTTAGATTAGCAAAAGTAACCCGCTGCCTAGAGCCAACAGTTTATACCAGCACTACAAACTGCTCTAAGCTTCTGGAAGGGTTTTGCCATAACAAAAAATTATGATCATTCTAGATTAAACAGATATGGAGTGCTACCATTCATCACTCAGTCTGTAAAAAATGCAAACTATTTTAAAAGGCTAATCACTGTGCAGCAGAAACATGTGGCATAGGGATAAACTGCCTGCAAAACAGTTGCTGCAATCTGCCAATGCTAACTATACTTTTAGGGGCTAATAAAAAGATGCCAGAGGACAAGATGAGAAACAATGTGAAAGTAAAAGGTAAACTTATGATTTTGCATTCTGGAGACCAGGTTACCAAGAACTATTTTCACTACCTGTGCATCAAACAGGCACAGAATGCAGTTTTAAGAAACCCCTTTACATTTTCTAAAAAGGAGCTCCCATGAGTCTTCTCCTTTCTTCTTTTTCCTATGTTGTTTATGTGCTGAATAGTCACACTTCTTTCCTTAGAAAGACAGTTGATTTGTCCCAAAGTGTCTGCATTTAAAATATAAGTGTATAAATTCTAATATTCACTATTCCCATGCTTTTCTTTTTCAAAATATAAAAGAACAACAACAATGCAATACTCAGAGGAAATTTCCCTAGGAAAACAAGGAATCTTTTTTATTTTAGATCCTTGGTAGTTCCATTTTCATAGAGCGGATCAGTTTGTCTGCTTTCGGTCTCAGAATTGCTTTCCTAGCCTTCAGCAAGTGCAGTGCACAAGTATAAGTCTGACAAACTTGATTTATGTTAAGAAATAATTTTTCTGTTGTCATAGAAACCACTGCAAGAGGTTTTTTACTCCAGGCCTGAGTAAAAAGTAACAATGAAAAGCAGGTTGCCGGTTTGCCAGTGAAATTCCCCTCATTGTTGATGTCCCATCAGTAATTTCCTTGCCCTCTAATGCAAAAAGGGCAAAAAGATGGAATCTGGAAGGTTGGCTGAGGGGAAAAATTTGCCTAGAGGGAGGCTTCATTGTCATGACACAGGTACATGTCTCAGTCCAGAAGAGGGTATGCAGCCAGACCAAATTCTCCTGCAAGGCTGCAGCAGAGGAAGCAAAGCACATGTTCTTTCCAATAGGGAGCAAGTCTAGCAGACTAGAAATCCCTCAAGCCTGTTATAGAGACGTCCATGCAGTGGTGGAAAGAAACAGAATAATTTCCTTCTCTTACGCCATGGGTTTGCTTCCATCAGCAGGAATGAATCATACCCACATTTTAATGTTCGCATGGCTCTTGGCACCGCGCTATGCATAAACAATTTCTGCTTCAGTAAGAGGAAGCATTCACCTGGACAGCAAAAAATACAAGGGAGTAAAAGAATCAATGAACGCTGATCATCATGACATGTTGACGCAGAAGAATCTGCACCCACCCCAGCGTTGCCTGCCCACGGTGACACAGTGTAGGAAATTACACCCTGCCCAATATAAATGATCATTCATTGCCTTTTTTGCACAATGAGAGCACAGGAATGTACGCCGTGTACTGCAACACCTACGCTCAGTCTCCACCATCAGTCATTGACATGTTAGGGGTGTTTATCCCCCAGATTTACAAGGGCAATGAACATTGCTACTGCTTGCCACTACAGCTGTCAGACTGACTTGATGTTATTTCCCAAGGGAAATCTGTTTCTACATCTGCTACTGTTAGTTCAGTTTACAACAGGCTTTCAGCTAAAGGGCTGTTGCTGTGGATCCCTGGTTTCACAAAAAGGCAGAAGGACAAAAGTATTACTGCAAAAAAGTCAGAAAACCGGCAATATTTTGTGCAACCTTTGAGTTCCTTTATGTAGAAAAGCCAGAGGATTTCAGTCCAGAACACTCCTCTGCTGAAATTAGTACTGGGAACAGTTCAAAAAGAGGAGGACATGGATAGATTATAACTTTTTTTGCCTCTCATGCTGAGTAGTTGCAGTATGTCAATAATTAGAAAAGAGTTTCGTGAACCAATTCTGCCTCTTTTTCAACTGGTACACTGTCCAGACAGTATTGTTTCCCTTCTATTATTTATCATTTGAAAATATCTGCCAGACAATCTATCAAAGTCCTTTCTGAGATGAAGCTTACTGGTATTAATTTTGCAAGTGTACGAAACAGAGACAAGTCTGGCAATGGTTCTGATTCCTGATAAAGTGAAAGAAGCTTTTCATGGGTGTGCCATGGATTGTGAAAAGGGAATTCTGAATTGATATTTTCCAATATTCTCTGTAAAATGCATTCTTGTAGGCTTTCCATGCAGCATTCTCCTTTCTAATAAAGAAAAAAAACAGAATACAAGGGGCAGGAAGAGAGATGAAATAAACTTGCCTGATGATATAAGTGGATATTAGTGGGCATTTTTGACAGGGCTCACTGGACTCTAGTCACAAGAATCTGAATAGAAAGCTTCATTTGCTCTTGGTCATTTGCTCATTGCAAATCACCACTTGCGATTTGGTAATTTGTTTCTTTTCTCAAGAAACACAAAAGTGCATGGAGGATGGAAAATTAAAACAGAACTCAGTTATTGTCGTGATTATTGTTGCCAGATTATAAGAAATTGCCTATGTGCCATTTCTCGAGTATGTGCACACGTACATGTCTCTTTTTGTGTTCACTGCCTGTCCACAGCTTGTCTCATACATGCATCTCATTATGGCTCATTAACACATTTCATTCCCATGCTCTTTACAGTGCAAAACAAGGTGTGTATTTGGTTATGAAAATGCTGGAGGGGGTTGAGGGCATTTTTGCATGGGAGATGCTGTATTACCATGTCAATCACTGCTCCTTCTCTTTCTTAGTCTTTGCAGATGAATCCTGGGTGAGCCTCAGCAGGGATGCTTCTGGCAGTGGGGAAGCTGAGATTTAGATCGCAGGTTCTCAGCCCAGGTCCCCTGGCATGTGATTCACACGCTGTTATCAGTCGTGCACTGAGGGGCCTGAGGGTTTCCTCCCACCGTGCTGAACACCACATTTAGAGCTCAGCATAATTTATGGGTTGCCGGGGGAAGATGGTCTTTCCCAGTTGAACCCTTTCACTCTAGGCCTACATATAATCCTTTTATTTTTTTTTCCCAGAGGGAGGGCTGTTGCCTATTAACCAGCCTAGCTACCAAAAAAGGGAGTAGGGGAGGAAACCCACAGGCTTTTTCTACAGCATTATGGTATCCACGGATGCTGGCCGGGCATGCCATTCCTACCTGTCATCCAGGCTCCTGATGGAGTTTTCCCTCGTGAATCTGAGAACCGATGAACCTTCTGCTGCTGATGATCTGCTTCCTGCTTTCTCTTCTGATGCGATCTGTGTGTTTTGACCTGTGTTCAGCAGAGGATGCCATTAAACATCAGGACCTGAAGGCTGCCGCGGTCTCTTGGGGGAAGTTTTTTTTCTAGGAGGCAGCAGGGCATGCAGAGGGACTATAGTGGGAAAGACCGTGGCACCTTCCCCACGGGAGGGGAGTACGGATGGGTGGAAGCAGAAGTGCAAAAGCAGCACCCTCAGCGACAGTAAAACAAAACCCATTCAACTGGAATTGCAAAGGCTGCTGAGCAGTGGTGGTTGCTGTGACCTGAGCTGTGGGCATCGTACTCAGCTGCAAAACCTACGGTCTCCAGAAGAAAGGGATCCCTGAAAATGAGTGTCTAAGTCACCTGTGTGCTCAGATAGCACAGCCTGGGGCAACTATAGATCCAGCACGTTGGTAGGGGCTCTCTTCCGGAGACAAGGGACAGAGAATGGTTGTGGAGACGTGGAAAAGGAGAGTGCCTGCAGTAACAGAAGAGTAGCAGCAGCAGGCAGGTTGGTGGGAGAGAAGGTGTTCCATTTGCTGGGGTATGGATATAAAATGCGCAGCTGCCAGATCAAACCGTTCCCCTTGTTTGTTTCCTTTTTAATTTTTTTAACGAATAACCAGTGACTTAAAGACAGAAAAAGATATTAGTATGCCCTCCTTTATATTCCAGAGCGTCCCCCTTCTCCCTGCTGTTTGGCATCGCGCCCATTTCCAGCAGGCACTTTCAGATGCAGATTTCTCCCTGAATAGGTACGGCGTGGCTCTTTGTCCTCGTCCCCTACCTTCATTAGCGGCTCTGCTGTTGGGGCCTGGCTCAGCTATCAGAGGGACCAGGGCCGGGCAAGGAGCAGAGCAGAAAAGGCCCCCTTAATACTGATTCATTACCATACAAATGGAGGAACACCCCAGCTATGCAGAGGGCGGCATCCCACAAAACAACGATTACACAGCGCTTATGCACCAGTTAAAATTCACCCTGGGTAGGCTGGATAACGCATATCCATATACTCTAAAATGGATTCGCTTTGGATCTGCAAATGGTTCATAGATGCCTCTTGAGATAGGGGCACTGCCTGGGGCACGATGGGCGTATCTGGGTAGTAACCCATCAGCAGGGCAGCAAGCCGTGACAAGAAGACAGATGAGGAGAGGAGACGATTCCCCGTTTGTCTGTTGCCCTGGATCAGGCTAAATGTTGAAAGATGAGACATCTGTGTACGAGTCATCTGTGTACGTGTGGCTCAAAGGCCAGTCATCCAACATAAATGGTGTTTGGAGGTTTGTGTCAAGCAAGAAGACTCTCAATTATCAAGATTTGCTTCGGGTAGGAGAGAAAAATGCTGGGTAACTCGTGTGTTCAAGAAATGAAAACCAAACCTGGTTTTAAAGTGCTTTTGGTGATATATAATCTGACCTTGTGCTCAGTGAAAATAGTATATAAGAAACACTGTGAAAAATCCATCTTATATGAATATATTAATTCTGTAGCTTTATTGATATGTGAAGAGTAACAGCATATAGAAAAAAAGGATTGACTGGTCAGGCAGAGTCTTTCTCTTGGATGAAGATGAGATGGCATGTGACATGTGCAAGACAAGGAATTTTAAAGAAGAAAGAGATTTATTTCCTCAGGCCGTCTGGGATATGTTCCCTCTCTGCTCGAAATTAAACACTTCTCCATCAAGACTGCTAATCTCTAAATTTTGTGAAGTTACTTAAACTTACACTTCCGAAGTCGTAAATATCAGGGTCATGTTTGGGACAAAATAAAAAGTGAAAGCAGATCTGACAGCAAAGAGAGGTCAGGCTACAAACAGGGTTAGTGAAAGAGCTGTCCATACTCCAGAAACTGGGGAGCTCCTCGCCTGGGCTGTTTACATCCAGCACTTCTGGACAGGGGCTTTCAGGAGGAGGAAGATATTGAGGTAAAGCCTGTGAACCTCCAACTGCCCTTACAGGTTTGCAGAAAACAGGTGAGAGTGAGAAGTGCCATGTGTACCTTTGGGGTCAAATCCCTCATACAGCTAAAGGACCATCGCAGCCAGATGTTGATAAGTTAGTATTGCCAGGAGAAATGGTGTCAGTCTCTCTGTGGATATCTTGTCAGTACTGAGGGCCCAACCACTCCAGAGGGTGGTTGGACACTGGAACAGGTTCCCCAGGGCAGTGGTCATATCCCCAAGCCTGCCAGAGGTCAAGGAGCATTTGGACAACACCCTCAGGGATATGGTGGCATTGCTGTGGTGTCCTGTGCAGGAACAGGAGTTGGACTTGATGATCCTTGTGGGTCCTTCCAATTCAGCATATTCTGTGATCCCTGAGGATTCACTCAGGGTCCTGCGAGCATAGCTGGGTGCTATGCCCAAATGTGACAACAAATACAGACCAGCTCATCCAAGTGTTTCCTTTGCACTGCTGGGTTATAATCCTAAATCCCTCTGCTGTCAACAGTAACAGTGGCAACATGGGGAGGGCCATTTTGTAAGAAAAGTTTTTAAAATGAGGGTTTTCGAGTTATGGTCTGAGATTCATTGGAAACAAGTGACAGAACAGCTGGGGTCAGTATAATGCTGAGAGCTGTGGGATATACCCACAGCATCTCTGACACCAAACACAAATGATAACCTAAGTGCTTGTACAGTTTCTCCACCTGTGTTCTCCTGCCCTTCTCTCTCACAGGAAGGGGCACTAGGATGGGGATGGGTGATGGCACTTGAATGCAGCCCTGCAGCATGGCTGCACAGGCTCTGCCTAGGTCTGCTGCTCACTTGAATTAGACCTAGAGTGGAGACAGATCCCAAAGGGCTAAACCTAAATAATCTGGCCTGGGAAAACCTGGTTCATCAATTCCAACTCTTTTCTTGCCACTATCAAAACATTTTCTGGAAGCATTTTATGTCTACCTACACCAATAGCCACACAACATGCTGGATTTGTAACCATATAATTACACCTTCCAAAATAATGTATTCTTGCGCTCTAAAGACCTGAACAGGTTGGTAATAAACAATTTTTTGGCAAATACTCTGGAAGGCCTTCAAAAGCACAGTCTGCGGTGGAGAAGGAGAGGAAGAATTACCCTTTCTATAACCTTTTTGATTTATGGAGAGGAAAAAAACCTTTAAAATCCACCATTTTTCTTTGAAAACCAGCATAAGGCAATACTGTCTACTGTTTATGTCCTTTCAGGTTCTCACTTTCCAGGTGTATTTGCTGGTATGTGAAACACATGTTAGCCTCCCAGGAACAGCCATGCTTTCAGATCTTTATTAAACAATAGAACTGGAGAACTGGCGTATCCCCAATCTGGAAGAGGAGGATAAGGAAAAGATCTTCTGAGCTACATGAAGACTGAAATTTGGAATAATTCAGGATTTCTCACAAATGTTGATCAACTGACCTGCACCTTGGATGAGAGCCAGGCTGTAGTCTCATTAAGAGATCCCAGATTTATTGTATACCTCTCAAAGAGGTGTCAGAGGTGTTTTAGTGAAATTTTTCTGCAAAGACTATTAACGTGATTCCAGTTATGTTTCATTCTGGTAAATATAAGGGCAGGTTTTTTAGCATGCATGTTGCAGAAGGAGGTGAAGAGGTATGCCAGGCTAGTTTAACCACAATTTCAGCACCAGGCTGGTTAAATCTGTTTCTAAATCAATCTAGCTCTGCTACCTTTGTGACCAAGCTACACACAGAAAGGGCTTAAAAACTGAAGTGAAAAACTGCCAAGGAACAGCAGTTTATAATGAAAACAACAGGGATGATAATTAAACTTCCACCAGCGGTCTGAATTGGCAGTCAGCTCAGTTAGTAAGCAGTAATAAAGAGAGCTAATTCTTTACTGCCTGTCTGTGTGACAGATCAGCCTTGACAATGTTTCACCCTACTTCTCTAAAATGGGGTGAAAGACTATTCTGGTGGAATTCAGGCAAAGCTGTTTCCATCTGGCATACTCTTCCTTTCTCATGAGTTTTCACCTACTGTTTATTAAGGAGCTGTTCTATATAGACGTCCCCACCCTGTTTGCCTCTGGACTCCCAGTTAATTCTTGCCTCATTACTTCTGTTTTGATGCCCACAAGACTTTTCAATATGAATTGATTTCTTACCTGAGAAAGCCCTAATATGTACCATAAAGCAATATTAGTGAAAACCAGTAAATTCCATACCATCTGATTTCTGGGATTTTGTGATTAATTGTGACTGCAACACTGACAGTAAATACATTATGTTTGTGTTACCTGCTGATCAGAAGAAATATTTATCTATTTTCTTCCAGCATAGGTCATATCTATAAATCACCAGGTGAATTCAAAATTGGCTTCTCAGGCCACTACAGCCTTTACATGACAATGTATTTCTCTGACTCATTTTTTCAGATTTATCCTGCTGTATATGAACTTAAAAGCTATTTTTGCAGAAATATTTATTGCATGTTCTGTGCTTCATGGCTCTCCTTAGCAGGTGAGCATTAGTGACAGGGTTTTTTTGTGATTGACATTTGCATAACTTGGATACCATGAGTTCTCTAAAAGTTCTGTGTTTCCAAAACTCTTCCTATCATAAGGATCTAGTACAAAATGTATTGACCTTCTGTGCTTATTAACATGCTTTTACTTACTCTTTGAGCTTCTTGCAATTTGTAATGTGTTTTATCCTGACAAAATGATAAAGAGGTAGGGAGTAGAAAGGGAGGAACTGAATCAGCTAGAGACTAGCCCGACTTATAGGTTGCCCAAATAATTAAGCCAGATAGCTGAAAAACAAGGACAGGTTTTCTTCTGACCTATGCTGCTGCTCTTCAATCAATTTACCCTCTTTCCTTTTGTTCCTTTTCTTCTGGGAAAATATACTGTCTTTCCAGGTTTTTTTCCACTGGGAAGATACTCTTCATGTAAATAATTTTTGATTTAACAACATATTTTTAATAATTTTTAGCATCCTTATTCAGTTTGACTTTTTCTCTTCCCTTTGCAAAATGCCCTTCATAAAAATGGAATTGAATTTACATTTCTCCTTCAGCCTCCACTGCAAATAGGGGCATGAATTGAAGCCCTGGTTTGAATACTATTAGTGGAGGCACATCAGTTCAGGTGGGTTACAGCTGTTGAAAAACACACTGTAATACTGTCAGACAGAGCAAACTATCAGATCATCAAATATGATTTTAAATGAAGTCTGAAGTCTGAAAGGATTCTGGAAAAAAACATTTTCAGATAAAGGCAAGGAGAATTACTCCAAATATAATGAAGGAGCTAAAACACTCCTCAGCTTCCTCAGTTCTAGGGGTTTTACTATATATTTGTGAATTTTCTAAAGCATTCTTTTCCTCCGCTGTCACTGTCTAACACACCCCACTGCATAGCTGTCATTGTGCATTTCCAGTTTTCTTTGTTGCTGAGGACAGCCAGCTTGAATTAGAAGCTGTTCATAGCCAAATTCTGAAGTATCAGGATATTAACTTGGATGTGGCAATGGATTAAAACAGGGCTGTCCCACCCCTTCTCCCAGCCTCGCAGGGGAGGGTGTTGATGGGTCACACAGCTGCTCCTGAACTGCCACTGTTCCTGACTGACATATTTTTTGCTTTCCTCTAACACGTCAAGCTGTCTGTATCCTTCTGTCAGCTCCAGGCAAGGATGCCAGCCTCTAAGATAAGGGCAGCATGATCGGGCAAGGTTGGTACTTGTGTCAGCCACCCCAGCTTGATCTGCTGCTGCATGGGTCTGCACACTGCCAAAACTCTGTCATTCTTGTCTTGTGGGCAACAACTGTTTGTAAAACCAACCCACTGCTTTACAAAAGTTATTCTTTCACCTTAGACTGGGGATTTGTTGAAGTCCTGAGTCACCGAGAGGCCCCACAGAGGCTCTCTGACCTGGGTTGTGGGTGTAGCCCCAACTCACGTTGTTTGTATGAAGGGGAGTGTTCCCTTCACTGAACCCCACTCCTAAGCAGAAGGCAAAGGATCAAGTGGGGGATTTAACGTTAAGCACTGAATACTAAATTATTACCATCCAACCTAAATCACTGCCTCCCCTCAAATAATTTGAAATTCAAACAGATCGTGCTCTGCACAAAGCCAGTGCTCGTAGTTGGGAATTTATCTGTTATTGCCTAGTACCACACTGAAAAAACATTGATTTCCACACACTCTGAATGTTCATAAAGGCTTAGGAACTAATGTCAGCTGACTATGTTTGTACTGGATGCTCAGTCACTGCACCAAATATGCTCTGCAAACTAGACACCTTTAAAATGATAGTGGCACCTTCTTGAATAAATTGCTGCCACCAGACTGCATGTCCTTTGGGTTTTCTTGGGAGCAGAAAGGGAAAGGATGAATGGGAACATGATATGATGACAGTAATGTTGAAGTGATTTAATTCGATGTTATTAATATACATTTGGAATTTTTCCCCAGGTTTTTAAATTTCCTCAGGGAAATTTCCTGCATTCTTTTCTTGGCATTTGTTTCAGTCTTTTGTTCTCCTTCCCTTTTCCTTTCCTCTTTCCCTTGTCCCCTTCCTCTCCTTTTCCTTTACCTGTTCCTGTTCTTTTTCCTTCTTTTTCTTTTCTATTCTAGTCTAATCTACATTCTTGGCTTTACTATTACTTCCTATTTCAAGAAAATTCTAGATGTGATCCGGTTTTGCATGCTTTAGCTCCTAATAAAATTATGGGTCAAATTTTGCCCCCTATAAATTTGGATGGATAAAGTTAGTGCAATTCTACCAATATTAATGGAATTTTAACTGACATCAGACTCTAACCTGACATTTTAATGATTGAATTGCATGGTCTCAGCTGCAAGACAATTTGTCTTAAGCCCCCATTAAATCAGAAAATGACTGTTTCTGACTGAATATGCCAATCATTCTCGCTTATCTAGTGAGAGATGCCACATGCTTTCTCCTGCTTTCGCCTTATTTTTTGACAGCTACTTATGCTATTTATTGTCTAATTGGGTTTGCCAATCCTCTCTGCACATCCCAATCTGTCCAGCCACAAAAAGTCTCAAACATTTCTAAAATCTGCATACTGTTGTTGATTACAAGGTACGGAGGCAAAAAAATACAGCCTAGATGTGACAATGTGCTTACTTTTGTATGATTTTTTTCTCAGAAAAAAAAAAATTTCAAAAACTGGTAGAAGAAATTATGTCTGAGCACCTGGGCTTTCTGATTCCAAGGGGGAGAAGGGTACTATGTACAGGACAAAAGCCATTTTTTTTTCTGAGGCTTTCACACTCTCAAGGCCGTAAGGACTAAATCCTGCCAGTTGTTGCTTGCTGTGCTGTGAAGGAGGAGGAGGAAAGAGCTGTTCCCCAAGTAGTATGGGATGGTAGGAGATGCAGCTTGCTGGTGTGCCTCAGTGTGTGTCAGAAGGAAGAGGATGCCCTCTCACACAGCAGCCACTGGTAGGGTAGGCCCTGCTTTGCCTCCGTGCAGAGAAACAAGAACTCCCCCGTGCTGGGTCCCACTGTGAAATTCTGCTCATCAACACCAGGGTTCTCTCCATGAAGGATACATCTGCTCACTGCTGCTTGACCCCATAGCTTGCCAAACAGCACATCAGCATTTGGACTACAGTTTCTCAGTGGGGTTGGCAGAGCTCTGACATCCGCCGGGACCTGATCCAAAGCTCATGGGATTTAATGGGGGGAAAAAATCCATTGATCTTGGTGGCTTTGGATTTGTCCTTTTGCTCGTCTCCTTTGATGATTTATACAACACTGACATGCATATTTCACTTCTGAAGCACACAGAGCACATGGTTTTAATCTCACCATTTCCCTGGTGACAGGGAAGGAATTGGGCTGGCAGCTAAGACACTGAAAAACATTCATTACTCTGTATATTATTATTACTTTTTCTTCCCCACAGAAGGTAGAAATTACAATAAAAAAATCACAAATATTTTGTTTTACAATCTTTGCCTGCCCTTAAAGGCACATTCAAATATTGTAAAGTGCAAATTTTTGTGTGTGCGTGTGCAAAAATGATGAGAATGTTTTGTATTGAAAAGGGAGGTAAGAGAACATCAAGAACTAAAAGCAACTGGGGGAAAAAAAAAAAGCCCCTCTTCCCTAGAAACACTTTAGAGAGGGAATCTTTTCAAAGTACCAGGAAATTCTCTTCTCAGATTGGAAGGTGAGAACATTTCAATTTTGTGAAGTCTTTGTTTGTAACATCAAGATTACTGGGCCATTGGCAGCAGTTCTCTATTAGTTACACTGATCTCACCAAGCCCTACAGTAGCAGTGGCTACAAAACAAAGTTAGTCACAACTCAAGATTCCTCATGACCTCAAGAGCTGTTTTCAGCAGCAGCCAGGGCTTGCTATGTTGTCTGGCTGTCAGACCCAGTATCCTGTGCATTTCTCCAGGAGATGTCCCCTCAGCACCCAAGTTCATGGAGACAGAGCACTTCCTGTCCAAAGGAGACACCCACAAACCACCAGACGTTTTCATAAAGCAGGAGGGATCGTTTGCTATATTTTTACATATTTCATTCCAGTTCAATACCTTTTTCCTTCTTTGTTTCCTCACTGGCTAGTGCAATTTTTTCAGCACTAGATGTCAGTGTGGACTTGCAATACCAGATTGCTCGGTAAGTTTCCTTTAACAAGAGAGGAAGAATTGCTATCCAGAATGGATATGCTCTCCAGCTTCATTATATGCTTCCTACAAAACAGGTCTTTTGTTTACTGTTTAAACTCCATGTGGAAAGTGTAGAACTGCTTTCTGTCCTTGATTGGGATTAATATGGCTGTAAAAGGACCCTACCTATTTTGTGATCATATCATGACTGAGTTAAGGAGGAGTTACCATGAGAGCAGAGGAAAAGCTTTGTTTAGAAAATAATAAAGAAAAAGAAATGGTTCTGAATTATCTTGATAATTTGTGACCCTGATAAGATAGCATTGCACAAGTGCTCCATGGGGGTGCTTAATCCTGCAACTAAGAGTACTCATCTCAACAAGAGCCTACTGACAAGACCAAGTCTTTGCATTCCTACTGCCTAGAAAGATACTGCATCATCTCGAAGTGTTTTGCTACACCAGGCAGTTACAAGGACTGTTCTAACTTGAACTTGATTTACTGTTTGTCAGGCATTTTCTGAATACTGAACTGAAACCAGCTTGGGGCAGAGCAACCAGCCAGGAAGTGTATGTTGGCTTTCTGAAGTGGTGAAATGACTGGTTTATACCACTCTTCAGAAAACATTTTGCTTCTTTAAGAAATTTAAGTCCCTCAGTCTAAATTGTGTGCAATCCCTGTTTTATTAAGGGAAGGCTGAGGAAGATAGGTGAACCCTGACTCCCCTCATTTTGCAAGCAACAATCTAGAACAAGACACAGCTCCTCTTGTTCCTGGAGAAGTACAAACTGGGGAAAGGCAAAGAGGAGAGAGGAGGAAGTGGGTTCACAATTCTGATTTCTCATCTCTTACTTTCATGGGTTTTGGCTTCTGTCAAGTGGATCTGAGCCAACATGACAGATGGAGCCTTTTACACCACCCTCGTGCTTGGTTTACACCAGGCATGATGCACAGAAGCCGAGGCAGAAAACGTTTCTGGCAGAGAGCACAGAGCTCTCTGACATCCTCCCAGCTCGGTACCGTTGTAGCTGTGATCTAGGCCTTCAGAAAAATCCCGTTCCATGCTTTTGTATTCTTCACTATGCATCAGCTAGTAAAGTATTATCCTGATACTTACATTAGTATGCCTCGTTTTTATTATGCTTTATGGTTGTTACTGCCCCTTTGACTGCTGCTGCTGCTGCGCAAAGTCACTGCGACACATGTGACTGCCCAAGCAGCTGTACTTAACATTCCTGTGTGTAACTACCTAGTGTGGTTTTGTTTCTCATTATCAGGATAATCAGGAGCAGACTCCAAGTAGGGGGCTATAAAATTATTTATTAATAATTCACACAAAATATTAGCAAATACTGTACAAAGATATGGACAAAGGCATTTTTCCTTCTGGATTCTGAGAAGGTAATATTTGGCAAATAATACAGAACCTGAGAGAATACAAATTGTGCTTGGCAAATCTAATGTCACTTGGTCACTCTACCATCTGCTCTCATTCCTACATTTTTCACTGTTATTTTTCTGTAATACTGTTTTCCTTTTACTTACCTCTTTCTATGGATGTCTGGTATTTAAATGATTAGTATCAATAATGAAAGATGCATCCTGTTGTACAGCTTTGTCTACAATCAGCTTCCGAAGACTGATTTACCTGTGCGATACTCACTGTGTCATGACTTGAAGTCATTTGTGTAATGACTTTCTTATTATTAACTATCATGAACTGCTCTAGATAACCAGCCCCCTCTCTAGGTGCAAAAGGGTTTTGTGGTCCCACCCTGCATTGAAAAGCAAATAAGTGTAATTCAGGGATATACCTTGAAAGATTACCATTATTTCCCTCATCCTAAGTAAAGAGAGCTTAAGGTGATCCATAGTCCTCCTCCAGCTCTCTAATCCACACTCAGCTGGCATTGCTGGGTACTGACACACGAGATCTGAAAACAAGAGAGCATAAACATGCTTCCCATCTGTTAGATTGTCCTCCATCCCCTCTTGGAAGTCACAGAAACAGAAAAATGAGCTGGATGGGACCTTTATATGCTAGCTTGTATGCCCTGGACTCGCATACCCACAGATGTGTGTATCATGCCTCGCCCAGATAAACCTGCATTGATGTCACTTCATTATTGAAATGGTGCAGATGCCTCCAGTGTAGAAATGGGCATAGCCTAAGCAACTATTTGTCTTCGGTTGTGTCTTGAGCATGTAATAAAAATGATCTGCACAGTAGCTTCTGAAGAAAGATAGCGTTGGGGGGTGGGGGACTAGAGCTGCATGAAAGATCAGGACACTACACAGAGAGGTAGTTGATGCAAACTGATAATAAAAAAAACCCTCCAACAAGTAAAACTAATACAATTTATGGGAGAACCAGTAACAGTACTGGCCTGATCATGTACCAAAAAGACAAATTCATATGAATGGCATTTGATATTGCCTCTGGTTACTCATATAGGTACTCAGCAACTAGGATAATACAAGTGTGAATGTAGGACAGCATAGAAATGATTAGGGTGAATACCCTTTCCTACAAAAAAATCTTAGACTGAAGTATATTTCTTAAAGTAACTACCTTGTAGCATGTGGTAGTGAAGTGTACAGCACAAATTACCATTTCATCAAGTATGTTATTTCCAAGTATTTCTTCCTGTACAAAATTGTCAATCAATAAGTCCCATCAAAATGTCAGTTTATTTTTAAGAAAAAGTTATTGTCTCTGTGAACATCAGTTTTCTCTATGGGCAACTCTAGAGAGCAAAATACAGCATAGTGTTTGCAGTGTGATAGAAACTTCAGAAAAGCATAAACTTCAAACAAAAGATAGAAGGCTTTAAACAGAGTTTTTATAAAGCAAGGGTGAACTTCCTTACTCTTGTGAGCATCAGCACACATTCCCAGAATAAATTTAGAAATCAAACCTCGAGTTTGTCAAGCAGCTTGGTTTTTTTATTCCATGAAGATTGATCGTGTTGCAGAATTGTGTTTCATACATCAGTGCAAGCATATGCCTAAATATTTGTATGATTAAAGTTAGTATGTGTAAAGAGTTATTCAATGCAAATAAAAATCTAAAACAGTCGATAATAGGGTCTCCTGCATCTATAAGAACACCAGACACCAGCTGGAGAGTCACTGACACCAAAATCTAGCTAAAGAGATTCCTACAACTGGTTTATGTATTGTTTGTAGTCACGCTGAGAGGGATTATATGGGACCTATTTCCCTCAGTGTATAGAAATGAACATAGAACAGCCTCGTCTGCTGGATGGCTTACTCTAGCTACAGATGTAAGGCATGTGCATTTTACACATCTTATTTCAGGGGGATAAAACAGTTCTGTTTTTCTTTCCCTACGAGCAAGTGAACACATCAGAAGTCTCTGTTTTCACTTATCTGTGCAGAAGTGGTGTGCAGAGCTATTTCTTTTAAACAGATGAAATACACAGTAATGTAAAAACTGCACTGACCTCTTCCAATCACAATGCGCACTTCTAGCTTGGTACTAGCTCAGAAAATCTATTTGGACAAACCTTTTTAGAAGCCCACACTAGCTACTATAAAATTAAGCTGTATGTTATGAGGGTATGCCATTATTTTTTAAACCTTTCTCTTTTAGAAAAGAGTGTCTGATCAGTTCTGAACAGAATGAAACTGCCTGGCTTTATTAGTTCAGGGTCAGATGCTTCTGTCAGAAATGAAACTTTGCTTAAATCCTTGTTTCAGTGTCCCTTTGAAAGCCATCAAAGAAGGGGGCAGGAGAGGAGAGGGGAAATGATCTGTCTGCAGACCTCACTGTTGAGCAAAATGCAGGCCCCTGTTCCATTTATCAGCACACATTTTCCAAAATGTGAAATATTATGAATTTACACCAAATTTTGTATGCTATGGGGACACCTGCCACCTGGTACGTTCAAGGAAACTGGTCAAGAATCAAGTTCATTATATTCACTTGCTGATAGACAAGGTGGTATAACCAGAACTGGAGGTATGCAGCTTATAACAAAGAACAGCAAGTATATTTGCCTGTCTAAACCATTTTTTTCCCCACTATCCTGGACAGGGAACAAGTAGTGCTTATTTAAGTATGAATACGATTCCCTAGATACGTTTCTGCAGGAATAAAAGCAGCATTCACCCGTAGAGGCCTACAGAAGTTAATTTTTATATAACTATCTTGCTTTTCCACTGAGTCCTTGAAAGCTGTGGAAGTATGGTCAGCAGCAAGATATTCTACTTTCTCTCTGCAATGCTTCCTCTCATCACTAGTCACTTTCTTTTGTAACTTATGAAGTTTTTATGCAAACTACTTCTGGAGTGTAGTAATATGAACAAATGGGTGGAGATTACAGTGCAGGTACTTGCCTCTACAAGACTAAACAACTAATAGACATTTGTAAGAAGAAATGTTAGCTTGAAAATCTAACTGTACTGTTGCCTATATAAAGTGAATTTTCATATGTAGAAAAATTTCTATTTAACCATTTTTCAGAGAGACGAGGAAGAATTGAGGGGAGAAAGCTGGCTCAGAGGCATGGCACATTTTTTTTCTGAAGATGTACGTGTTATTTGAGAGATGTGTCTTGTTTAGACTGACACTTGATAGTGAGAGAGCTGCAAATACGTCCTAGATGCAAAACAAAAACTGAAAAAAAAAGAAAGAAAGAAAATCACATTACACTGGTAGCAGTCATGCTCTCTGAGAAGGGAACACAGGCTGTCCTGTTGTTGTGATTTCTTTTCTGTGAAATATCCTATGCTGTTAAATATAATTTTCTGACTGTAAGACTGAGTAACTGGATGCCTTTTTTGTAGGGCTTTTTTTCCACCATAGGCTTTATAATTTAATTCTAAATTGAATAAAATGTTATTCACAGTCAAACATCATCTGTATTTAATACCTACTCAATTCTTAAATCCACTGTAAAAAAAAAATACAGAAGGTACTGTGATACTGTGTAGCAATGTACTATTTTAAAAATGTTGTTTATTCTAGCAGCTGAACAGCTCTACTAGCACTCAGTAGTGGAAATTTTAAAAACTCCATAAAACTCTGAGCATGCTCCCTCTAACCCTGCTCCAATAGGGCTCAACATGCCACAGGCATTCTGTGAGCAGCAGAAATTATGAGTCATGTTTGCAACATCCTTTGCCCAAGCAGATTCCTGGAATCTAGCAGGATAGGAATTCCTATGTTAGCTTTCCTTTCTGTGGGAACATTAGAATCTCTTTCTTCTACATAACCACTTATTTTCTATGCTGCTAATGTCTCTGAGAGATTTGGCTGAAGCTGGACAAGGATTTTAAAAGTAACCAGTGGCAGAGCAGACAGCCTATCCGCACTGATTTTCTTTCTGCAGGGAATTGAACTAGAAAGTGCTCGTGATTGATCTACTTTGGAGTATCTACCACTGCTAGCAGACACTGCAGCTTATAATTCACAAGTGGGGATGACATAGCTTGGGACGGCAGATTATCGACCCCAGCTGTCTGCCCAACACCCAGCACACAAAAGACTCTTCATGAGACAGCTGTGGAATCACTGCCTCTTGCTGAAATGGGCAAACAGTTTACAGCAGCGTTCTCTAAATGGGGTTCAGAGCACTCACAGAGTGTTTCAACTATCCAGAAAAGTGGTGTCAGAATGAGTTAGGGCTAGTAAGCTCCCATGCCACCTCCAACGAGGGTACCTCTTCTTGCAGACCCAGCTGTGCGCTGCAGTGATGCCAGAATGTGACCATATGCAGTTGTAACACAGATAGCAAAAGGAGGGGGAAAAGGAGGCCTTTCGCATCTGAGAAGGAGCATCAAAGATGCCACAAGTGTTCATGTAATGCTCCGTAATACTTTGTATTTTAATTAAGGTTTGGATCAGTTTTATTGTATTAATTATAAAAAGCTTGGATACTGTGCCATTGTGACATAGGCAGGAATGCAGCTGGAATCCCTACTGAGACAGGATGACGGAGAGTCCTGAAGCACTGCTTCATGGTAACATACCCTATTTTAGAGCAGACAATCATCCATTAAAAAAAGCATTTTCCTCAGATGACCAACTGTAGGAATCATGTTTATATAAATTCAGTGTATGTGACATTCAATATCAAACAAGGAACAAAACACTTTTATATCTCTGAAATGTTTTGTCATGAGCAAACTGAGCCTGCTATCCACATGGGTATTATTCACTGGGATAAAACTTTCAGCTTAGTTAATCTTCGTGTAAAAAACGTGACTTTGAGTGAGAGACTGAGGTATACAGGATTTTCCTGTATCACCTGTGAACCAAAGATGTCAGAGATTTTCATCCTTCTTGTCCGGCTTCCCCATACATCCGCATGTCTCCTGGTATGTCCACATACTCGGCGAGCACAGGCTCGCAGCAAACCGTCCGGGTTAGAAGTAGCCGACCCGGGAGAGCTCCCGAGGGGGGCAAGCGGCCCTTACACCCACTGCCCCGCCGAGCCGCGGCCCAGGCGGGCAGCTGGCAGCCGCCTCAAGCACCGAGGTCGGGCATCCGGGCGTTTGCTGGAGCCGCAGTGGCGGAGAACCGAGCGGCGGCGCGGCAGGAGGGCACAGGAGGGCACCGCCGCTCCGCCACCC
>VZRF01005916.1:786286-887732 GCA_013396875.1 Vireo altiloquus | reverse complement strand
CGGGAGGGTTTCGCTGCCCCTCCCGGCGCTGCGGGGCCGGGGTTGCGGGAGGTGGGATGGGATGTGGGGGGGTCTTTTCCCGGCTCCGAGGTGGGACAGGTAATGAATCATCACTCCGGGGAGAGCTGCGGCTCCTCCAGGCTGGCGTCCGGGTTTGGAGACGGGGCTCTCGGGCTGGCGTCTCCTATTGTCTGTAAGGAGAGCTGTGAAAGGGGAGGTTAGGAATGAAACGAGCCCGGCGGCGGGGAGGAAGCGGAGCCTCTCCGGCCGGCGACTTTAGACTCTAATAGCTGTAATCAGTGCCTGTGTAAATACTCTTGCCTACTACTTACATAATTAGAATTTAATTGGATCATGTGTCTCCGCCGTTTATTCTAAAATCGGACCAAACCCCTCTTTAGGCACTGATTAATGTGTGGCTGATGCTTGTTCCTCTTTCTGAGTTCTCGGGTTCTCCATTCAGAAAGTCGGTACAGAAAAACAGAAGTTAAAATAAGTTTCTTTGTTGATGCCCCCTCTAAGAGCTGAGTGGAGCCCGATAGCTGTCCGTGCCGCTGGAGTACGGGCTTGCAGCACCCATACCCGTAGTCTTGAGGATGGACACATGCACTCTTGAAGCAGGAGGAACACTCGGCTAAACTCTAAAATAACCAGGAAGCTGAGGCCCTTTGAGAAGCACATTAAACGTGAAGCAGGCTGTAGCTTTTGTGTCTCTCTTGCGCTACCGAGATTAATTGGGCTGTATAGGACAAGCATTTTACTGCCTGTATTTTTTTAACTTCAAGTTAAAAATCATCTTGTTGCCAGCTGCTTTCAAAGTTGCTGACTCCTTTTAGTACCACTCATTCTAAAGGTTATTCATATAGGTCGAACAATGTGCAAGTTTTATTTTTTAATGGATGTATTCTTCAGTTGATATTTTAAATACATATATATTTACATACACACATACTTAATACACAAAGCTTTTTTTTCTTGTGGAAAGAAGAGGCTAACATAAAAAGTCTATGTTTCTGTATTCTTATTAATCCATTTGTGAATACTGTTTGTAGCAGGTTGGTTTTCTTGTTCTCTGGAATTCACCAGGTTTTTAGCCGAAGCAGAGCTGTCTGCAGCCTGACCCTCGCAGAGTAGACGAGGTTTCTGTCACATGGCCTGCCGCCTCTGGCGTGTTGACCTCAAGACAGCCTAGCTGTTATTTCCTATATCTAAAACTGCCTCGTCCCCGCGGTTGAACATTAACAGAAAGCTGTCAAACCCTGTTATAATAATCTCTAAGAAAGAAAACATAAATATTCTCGTAGTACCAAGCTGCTCAACAGGAGTGCTTTATTGCAAGGATACTCATTACCCCATCAAAGTAGCTTGAGGGGGAAGAAGGTGCATGTGTTTCTTCTCGTGATGAAAGGATGTGCTATCACTGAGTATTGTGCAGCTCGTGCTAAGCACAAGGGAATCATTAGAATGTCTAGCCAGTTGTTTCTTAAAGGTGAAACTTTTTTTTCCTCTCCTTGCTTAAACATTGTACTGCAATTTGCCTTAGTGCCAGGAGGGAGTGGATTAAATGTAAATGAAGTGATGAGGATCAATAACCTAGGAAGCTCTATTCAGGTGCAGGAAGATCTCTTCAGAATAACTCCGAATTTGATCTTACTTTTCTATGGCATGTAATAATTTTTTAGTTGCTGTACTTCACTGTATTTTGTCCTTGGAGTGATGCAGAGCTTGTTGCTTTTACCAGTGCAGAAGTGCCAGGAGGGGTACACTGTCTTCATCTACTCACTAATAAATAAGGACTACCATGTATTAGGAATATAAGTGGCAAATTTCAAGACACAGTAGGATTTTTAGTGAAGAAGCAAATAGATTCACGACTGTCTTGTGACCACATAAGGACATTGTATATTAGTGGGACGAATAACTGCTTAATCATAATACTGCAAGATAATACCTGTGAAGAAGGCCTCACTTGAAGCATTATTCTTTCTTTTAGTTTAAATATTTTGTGATGTTAATGATACGTTACTCCACAGCCCACTCAGTGTTGCCATCCTTCTCTAGTTGTATGCTTTGTGTTTTCTTGATTCCTTGTAATAACTACATGCTTGGAAGAAGTAGCCCAACTGGAGATCATACATTAATAGCATCAGCGTTCTGAAAAATAACTTGAAGCATTGTTTTTGTCCTGATGGTAACTAGCTCAAGCTTGTCTAGGTGTGGTATCTGGCATTTATCTTGTGTATCTTGAGCATGCTTGAAGTCCCCTCCCTTGTTTTGTAACTTGCAAATTAGCTGAATTGTTTCTTTTTGTCCCGAAAACTGCCAAATTACTTGTGAGAATTAGCACAGCAATGCTGCAAAAATTAAAATAAAAAAGAACAAGAATAACTTCTGTAAGTTGAACCGAATCTCCAGCTATTTATGTTTTTAAGCATACTGCTTGGCTTCATCAGTCAGTGACACGTGGGCGTTGCATTTGTTAAATTACTGTAATTAATTTGCCATTAGTGAATTACACTCTATTGTCACTTTTACTGAGCTGTTTTGCATGCTGAAGTAATGTATAAATATTAACCCTCTGATGTAACATGCTTAAATCTATACTAAGCTTGTTAATACACCATTTGAATGAGAATATAAAAACTATGTTAATATATTGGCGAGTATGTTCAGTTATTGCCTATGTTCCTTTAGTAGGAACTGTAGTACTAACAGCCTTTCCTGACTGTGAAGGTCTTGTATTCCTTATGTGACCTCAGGCTAAGGCACTTTTATGAACCACATACTGTGGAGTAAATACTGCTCTGTAGCTGTGTCTCATCTCAGGGGGAGTTCAAGTCACTCAATAATCAGGGCTTTTGGTCTTGTGAAAAAAAAAAAAGTATATATATGAGTGTTTAACTTTGTGCTGTGAGCATGCCTGAAGTAGGCTTCGGGCATTAAGTAGAGTGAGACCCAAATTCCATAAGATCTTAGAGCACTCCCAGATGCAGAGACCAAACCTGTGCGTGACATTCAAGAGCTTTCTTGCAACACAGTGCCAAGTTCCAGCTTCCTTTAAGGTGATAACACTTACCGGGAATTTTGACCAGTAGTTTCCCTGCTCTGTTCCTCAGTGAATGGGACTTCCCCTCTCTTCCAGCCCCAATGTAAATACTCTTACCTTCTGTTATGCGTAAAAGAGTTGGCCCTGAGAACCATGGGGCCAGATTCACATTTGTTTTTCCACTGTGTTTTTAGCCATTACATATTCATTAGCACTGCAGCAAAGTTACCCCTGTAGTTACAGTATAGCTTGCTTTTGTCAGTGATGCAATTGGTTCAGCTAAAAATGGACTTTTGGAATGGTCTTTGCTTTGGGTAGCTGCTGATGTGTTACTTCCATCATTTAAAGTGTTGACAGCTCCTCAGAGCCCTCTTCATGTTTATGTTCCTGTTTCTGGGTGGTCATAACTGGGAGAATTATTGGCAAAAACACTAGTATAAGTATCCTTCTGGTGTTCAAATTTGGGAATGTTGTTATAGGGCAACAATAATGCCCTTAAACTGTTTTTTGTTTTGTTTTGTCATTAAGAGTCTCATAGGGAATAATATATAAAAATTCAGCTGGAGTTAGCAGAAACTCAAGCATATTGAGTTTTTTAAATTTCCGTATCAGTTCTTTATTCAAGATGATTTAGCAGAGACTGGTCAGGTATTATAGAAGATCTCAGTTTGTGTTGTATATGGTCATACACAGTTTTATACTATATTTTTATCGATAGATTTTAAAATATATAGTGTTGTCAGATACAGCCTTCATGCCTGTGTCAAAATTTGGAGTAATGATTTGGAGATTAAGTTGCATCTGTTCAACTTTATTAGGAGAGAGAAGTTGGTTATGTTTTTCTTAAGCCAAATAATGATCAGACTTTTTAAATGAAGTACTTTACAGTGCAGGATTTATCACCAGCTACTGAATGTACATAACACAGTATGGGTAGAACCTTATAGGTATATTATGATAGCATCTGTTTGTAATAATAGCTGGTAGAAATAATGAATGAATTCTTCATTCTGTAAAAGAAAGTTTAGGAAAGCCTCAGGTTATAACCTGAATTCCTAGTTGGATTGTTGGAAGCAGATAACAGTAGAAGAATGATGTGAATTCTCAGAAGAGTTTTTTAGGTTTCTCTCAAACTGCCTAGAAGGCCACATCTTTTTTTATTTCCCATCAGTTAGTTTAGTTATATGGTACATTTGGATAGATTTTTTAGGTTCTCTTCATCTTACTCGCACCTTTTTGGGGGGGGGGGGGGAGGTAATCACTGTCTTTTGGTCACTGCCTTGCCCTTCTCTTCCAGTACGACACAATTACTATTGCTTTGAGAAATTGTGAAACTCTGAAACACTTCAGACTTTAATGCTACTCCCATTTTGCCACCCAAAGAAGCACTCTGAGGTCTTTGCCCCCTGAAGTGGGGTGTCGGGAAGTGTGCCTTGCAGTGGGACTGTTGGAATATCCTGTCTGTGTGAATCATGTTAGAAGCAATGAAATTTATTATTGTAGTTTCAGCCTGTATGCCTTGGTACTGCTTGACATATCTTTCCTTCATGGCAGTTGGAATTTTTTTATGTTTGAGGAAGGCCACTGAATCTTTGACACAATATGTATTTCTCTAAATTGCTTCCTAACCATTCAGAATGAGGAAAGAGTGGAAAGATTTACAATATTAAAAGCTATAGCTTTTCCATTAAAATTCTGCCTTTTTGGGGGTTGATAAAACTGCTGTTTGCTGTCCTGAAAACAAGAAACCCCAATTCCATGTGCCTTTTCAGATAGTTTGGCTGTCGCAGTTCATAGGTCTTAGAAGGTGCAGAACAGTGAAAGCAAACGAGCTGTCTCTGCTTGGGTGTTTTGATTTGTTTCTGTTCACTTGGCTGTGCCAGTGAAAGGCAATCATATCCATGTTTATCCACTTTGGAAAAATGAGAGGCTGGCTGAAGTCTGCTGATTGTAGAAGAAGGTTAAAATGGAGACCAGTCTGAAAGCTGAGAGAAATAGAGACATGTCTGTATGCCTACACATAACTTCACAAACACAGAGTTGGGCTGGTGGGGGCAAGGGATAAATGTGTTCAGTTATACAAGTGAGTTGACTCCAAAGTGAGAGAGAAGAGTCACTTTTGCAGTCCCTGAAGATATGGGGGATTTTGTAAGTACTTTAGCATCCCCTTCACCAAAACACAGATTCAAAAATCCATTGTGCTAAGAGAGCAGTCCAAGGTAAAGTCTATTGATAATGAGCTTCAGAAGGTCCTTTCTGACTGATGGGTTTGAGGAATCCAGTCCCTTTGCAGGGTCTCACTGTTCTGGTGTTTAGTTGGGCTTCTCTGTTCCTGCATACATTCTGTGGGCAATATCCAGTTCCTGGTTTGGCAGCAAAGGTGTAAACCCTTCCAAGGAGGGGACAAGAAAAAGTAGCAAAAAGTCCAGTACCTCCAGCCACCTGCTCCAGCTCAGTCAAGAGAGTGCTTTTAGTCTCAAATGTTAAGTGTTTGGACAAAGTGAGCTAAAAGAAGGACTGTTTGAGTCTTCTGGTGATGCTCATGAAGTCCCTGAGAGTCATCTTTCATTTCCTTCAGTTGGAGACCAGTCTCTGTGATGATGAGTAGCTTGGGGCAGTGAAGTAAAGACTGAGGTGAGTGATAGAGGATCTTTGAAGGGCGTCTTTTTTTTTTTTTGTTCCCCTCTTCTTGCCTGGTAAACAAAAGGGGTGAAGAGAAGCCAAATAATAAAAAAATGGCAACACTGAATTTGCAGGAGAAATGTAAATAGTAAACCGTTTGAAGAAAAGGAAACAGCCTAATTGTAATGGCAAATATAAATATTTCTTTTGGCTATCAAGGTAGTGATAATGCCTGATTGAACCTTTGCAGTGCCAGTTCAAACAAAGGCCTTCCTCTTATTTAATGTCTTTTGAATACCTATGCAAACCTGATATTCTGACAGTGTGTCTCTCCTCATGTTCTGTCATATAATTGCAGACTAGTCTCCAACAACCTCCCAAGTAATTTCTTTGTCTCATAAAGAAAGCCTTTTGTCACTGCTAGGAGTTCAAAACTATTTTTAAAACATGTTGCCTACGCATCTGTTTGGGTAAGTTCTCCTCCCCAATTCTTGCCAGCTTCTTGTGGAAAACTTCATCATGCAAGTGTTCTTAATTGGCTCTCTTAGCCTTGCAGGAAACTTGTAATTTTTGAATAATGTTGTAAAAATTTTTGGGTAGGTTTTCCTTGCTATTTGCGTGTAACGAATTTTATATTATTTTCAAGATTTTTCTGTAGTGTGTCTACTGCCCATTAATGGCTTCATTAGTTTCAGGAGAGGTGTATGGCCATTTCTACAGATTGTGTTCATTTACAGTGGTAATGGAGCATGTTGTTCTTGCAGATGTTTAACCTATGAAAAGAAAGTGAGAAATCTTTGAGTGCTCTGAGTTTCTATTTTGAAGCATCTTTAAAGACATGCATCTTTCCAATCAAAAGAAAACAATTTGTATAAAACCACAACTACCTGAATAAAACCAGAACGGCCTTAATGTCTTAAGCATCTAGGTGAGTGGTTTTTGTTGTCTGCTATCTGAATGGATATTCCCTAAACAAGTGCCTATGTTCTCAAGACCACCTTTCCTTTGTAAATTGATCATTGTGACTTTCCTGAGGGTATCTCAGTGTGCATCCAGAGGTCTTTGACCTCTGTTGTTTGGTAGGCTTCACATTCCTGGTGCCTGCAAAAATGGGAGGGTAAACCATAGAGTGAATGAGGCTGGTTCTCCCTTTCACTCAAGACACTCTTTTATTTTCTGCATGGAAATTGAATAGTATTGACCTGGAGAGATGAGGAAGCACGCAGGAAAATCCATAGGGCTCGAGGTGTCTGACTGCCTGCCAAACAGAGTACCAAGTGTTGTGTGGGATTTGACTCTATCACTCTCAGTTGTCTTCTGACCTGGCTGAGTGTTTTCTTGCTAGTCTGCTCTGTCTCAAAATCAGACCACCACAGCCTGTGCACAGTCCCCAAAGGGTGGGTGTGCTGCATACCATCGGGGATATTTTTAGTAGATTCTGTTTGCTGACTGGCTTAGTGTGCTATAAATACAGAGTTCTCATCTGGCATGCACTTTGCGTGTCTTCTAGTAACTTATAATAAATTCACCTAAGAATAAGGAGAAACAAGCTGTTACGATTTGTTTGGCTTACCATACCAAGTGTCATTTATATAAAGCAATTATTTAGTAACATTTTAACAGTAAATGGCTTTTAAAACTAGTGGTATTCCAAAACACTTCCTAGTTGGGCTCCCATAATTAGTCCTTATGTCACTTTGATTTATACTGCATTTTCATTATGGTTTTAAAAGTTGGAGGTTTTAGATATGGGAGATTACTTGAGCATCTGTAATACTGTCAATACTAGTAAATTTCTGTCTTTTTTATGCCAATACTATCATATTCCATAAAGGCTATTCTCTGGTAAAGAATGAAGCTTAGTTATGACTCTTCTGGATTTTTTTTCCCCTGAAGTATAGGCATATATACAATTTCTTGAGTTGAAATATAGTTAAGGCATTTACAGGACTCAATGCAAAAAGAAGAGGATCCCATGTCTTATTAAAATACAGACTCATTTGTCTTTGAGTGTTGGATTTGACACAAAATTGAAGGATGGGTTCTTGCTGAACTGTACTGAATGTAACTTAAATGCAGTTGTTCTGTACTGCTAAAAAAACCCACCATCATAGCATATGCTAAGAGATGTGAAGTTTTCCTTGTGCAGCAAAAGAAAAGTCTGCTCAGAGGTGCTTTCTGCAGATTGCCTGAATACATAAGCAGTTTTGAGAGTCTTAATGTTTTTTTATAATGAAATCTGGACCAATCTGGTGATAGTCTTTCAGAAAACTTACAAAGTAGATTGTCATCCTGTCAAGAATCTTAGATAGTTCCCTGAAAATCATGTTACTTTGAATCCTGATTTCCTGCAGCTGTTAGAAATTTTACTTATTGTAGAATGAAGAACATCACTCCTCTTTTATTCTTCAGTGTGAATATGGATAAAAGTTCCAGTTTGGGGAAAAAAGCTCGCTTCTCTTGAGAAAATGCTGTGACCCTACCAAATAGATCAGAGCATCATCAGTTAAACAAATGTCAGAGATAATGGGAGACAATCTCCAGAACATAAAGAACAGTGACAATAGTAAAATGTGGTTCTCTGTGGTCATTTAACATTTTTGCTTTCACTATGAGGCAGTTCTCTTTCTTTTCACTGTCTTTGCTGCCTCAGCAAGGATGACTGAAGTAGCCTAAGATGCCAGACTTCAGAATTTGCTGTCCATTTTCTTGTGTGTGTTGTTGTCTTTTGGGAAGAATGAGTTTAAAATCACACACCTGTGTTCTGAATATTGAAAGGCATAGTTTGCATGGGTACGAGTAACTCAGGGCTCTTAGAATGTCTTGCACTGCATAATCATGATTCATCTTCTGAGCTGATTGTGATGAAGTTTTTTAAAAGGTGATGACAGAATTCAGGTATGAAGTGCCCAAATACAGAGTTAGCCATGCAACTTTCCTTCTGATTTTTCAATGCTCTGATTTTTTCAACCTCAATTGTAAATTAGAGTAGAGCTGGTTTGAGTGTTTGAGTTTTGGGGTTTTTTCACTCTCTTACCCATGTGTAGAGAGGCAGATCAGTTTGGATAGGTACTTGTTTTATTTTTGGGAATATTTTATTATTGGGAATATTACTCAATGCATGACTAGTAGATTGGTTGCCTGAGTACAAAGCAGAGCAAAGATCTGATTTTTTGTTAAAGCTCTAGCAATCCATTAACAAATTACAATTCTAAAATAATAAAACATAATTGTAAAACTACTACTGTATTTTTAAAGTACCATGTAAAGAAAGAAAATACCTTCTCCATTCATGCAATAGTGCTATAAAGCTATTGCTGGCTGAAGAGAAATTATCTAAAACAGCACATGAATGTAAACAGCATGAAATTTACATATGTAAAAGGGCTGCATGCTATCCAAGAAACGTCCTTTGAATATCTAATTTGGCTGTCCTAACATTTGCATACTAGATATCTAATATTATATTAAGATAATATTAAGATACCAGATGACAAGTGTACAGGCATTGGCTCGCTTCTTAAGGACTGAAATATAATTAAAGTTAACTGAAGAGTAATGCATGTTTGCCACAGCTTGGCTGTTGGATTAGTTCATATCCCAGTGTGCCATATCTGTGAATTTGTGTGCTTTGTAAGTGATAACATTCTCAAAGATACATGATTCTGAGCTTCTTCATAACTATGGATGTGAAAAAACGAAGTGCTGAAAATGCTATTGAAATAAAATACAGTACTGAAATAGCTTCTGGTTTGGAGGAAATACAGATGCCATTGCTAGAATAATAAACTGTGCACGGAAATAAACTGGTTTTCATGCAGTTGATAAGATCGAGATCCAGTGACAGCATAGAACTAGGGAGTGGAGGAAATGTTCCTTGGAAACGTGGGACTAGTTTTGCTGCAAACAAAGGGATAAGAAAGCTAATGCAAATGTGTTTTACATTTTGCAAGGAGGGGGGGAGTAGATGACGTGTTCAGCACGGGTTATTCTCTCTGTGTCTCCACTTGGCCTCTCCACTCGTAAAGCACACAGTTGTGTTCAGCTGATGAAGTCAAAGGAAATGATGAACACATTGGAGCTGGAGGGCAAAAGTTCCTCCTGGTGGGCTGGTCTGGTATATGAGACTACTCTGTACAGGTGTGCAGGCAACTAACCTTTTACATATATTTGATGATTGTACATTTTGCTTTAAAGCTTTGTTTAGAAGCAATGTTTAAAAGCATTGAAATCTTGGATGATGTAATTTCTTGACATTAAACCATTTAATACACTGGGGAAATTTATGAAAAGGGAAAAGGGAGCTGGAATTAAGCTCTCTGAAAACTGCTTGGACTGACAGCAGTGTTGAGGTTGTTCCTGTCCACACAGATTTATGCAGTCATGGAATCTGAGGTCATGGAGTGGTTGTCAAAAGCATTCTAATTTTTAAATCCTGGATGGTGTTGATTCTCTTTTAGGGACTGGCTAGCCATACATAAGCAAGTTGCAGAGAAAGGCTACCATGTTACAACAAGGCAAGGCATACTTAGCATTGATAAAGACTATTCAGAGTATAATTTTTGCCAGGAGTTGAAAGAAATAGCAGAAATTAATTTTTATTATTCTAGAAGCAAGAATCACAACAAAGGGCCTTGAAATATTTTACTCTGATGCTTGAACGAAGAAGTTAAAATGGCAAATATTTAACAAGTTTTAAAAAGAATTATTTAGCCTGTAGTCAAAACTACAGTTTGCCAATACCGCTGTATTCTCCAAAGTGCTGCAAAATACTGGTTATAAGGTGGACCTCTAGGGACTCCTGTTTTTCTTCATTGTTCCATCATGGATTTGCACTATCTCTGGGCTGTTAAATAGCTGTGTCCCATGGCAGCCTAGAACTTTGTTAGCTGTAGCATGCAAGCAGTCTTTGAAATATGTTTAAAAACATGTTTGTATTCAACATATTGCTGGCCCAACACTATCCACAAAAATGCAGAATTTAAATAAGTGAAAAATGTAAGCAACCCAGGAAATCTTAATCTCAAAAGAAATCATCTGGCAAGGATGCTAAATTTGTAAGCAAGAGAGCAGGAAAGGTCTGTATGGAATGGTGGTGTTCAATACATTCTTACTTAGAGGGAATTGGGATGCAGGGATATGCATGCTGATACAGTTGTTTTCTCATCTCTTAAACTATGGTCCTCTGACACTAAAGCTCTTTGTCACTTACTGAGAGCCTCTCCTTTTTTCTTCCTTTTCCCTGCCCTTTTGCTGTTTTCTGTGTGGATGAGTCATCTTACTTGCAACACCTTTATTAGTAACTGTAGTGTTATTGGAAACAAAAATAAATATGCAGAGATACTGATTTTGCTGGATCTTAAAAATACATTTAAAAAGAAAATCAGTGTTTGAGTTTAGGACTTGTTTCTTTTCATTTCTTGAAAGACAGAATTTAGGGTATTATATAGAATTTTGATTTTAACTTTAATATCCTAGTTTTATATAGCAATTGTATACCAGTAGTATGAATGGAGGAATAACACTGAAGAAAGATATACTGAAATAGGTAATTACTTCTGTATCAAAGAGAAGAGGGCATTTTGATTAAATTATTTATTTTAGGGTATCTATTCATAGGTATTTTCTTGAATTCCAATTTTTCTAACTTGCATTTCCCCAAACTTGAAAATTGTGATGTAAATTTTGCTTTTTGCTAGCAGTGTTTTGCAGCACATATGAGTTAAAACTGATTAAACTTGCTTCCTGAAAGAGCTAACCATGTAAATAAGCTGTACATCTAGCACAAGGCACTATAGCCTGGAACTTAAATGTCAACATATTAAATCCTAATCCTATTGGCTTTCTGTTTATGCCTTAAGGATTTGTAAATTTACAAAATTACACACTTGTAATTTGATTTCAGACATGTGAAATTTCAGATAGAAATAGGAAAGGAAGAAAAGCCTCAAGACACAGGACCTTATTTTTCTTGTATTTTCCCTTAGTGTAATTTCTCTCTGACATGCTAAGCCTCATACTCCTCAGGCAATGATGATAAATGTACTAGGTACCATGTTTTTAAACTGTTGTTTCTGCTAAAACACTATGGGGAGATAGCTTTACTCCAGTCAGTGAGTCTTGCTTGTGCAGAACTTTTTGTTTGCTCACAAATCTACCTTGAAGGGCATAATCCCATTTGTCAGGAATTGTCGTCTATAACTGACAAGGATTTCTTCCTCTGCTGAAGGGGAAGGAGCTCTTTCTGCAGTCTCAGTATTCATGCTCTTAAACTGTTAAATATATAGCCCTCTGCAGAAACTAATAAATTGTAAGCAAATTTTATTGGTGCTTTCCTAACCGTGGAAGTCAGTGAATACTATGGCAATTGAACCCTCTAACTGAGGATTACAAGTATCACCACAAGTACTTGTACACAGAGAGGTAAGTATAGAGGAAAGATACTCTGTTAGCTATTTCAGTCAGTTGTTGTTGTATGCAATACTTAAACATTGCTTTTTCTTTTCTCACAGAGTGTTTTGGAAAATTATTCATAATTAAAAAAATTTCATTATTATGTTTAGGTTATTAGACATACAATGACTTTTCTCCAAAAACTTCAAGCAAAAGGCTTGTAAGGACAGATTTAATTCCAGTGAGTCATGTGTGGGCACAAGTCTCTCTGATGTTCATAGCATGTGAAGAGACCTTGGGGTTCCTACTGGTACTGGAATATGGGATCAGCTGGGTTTAGCCCATTCCGAGCAGATGATGTTTATTCTTTCTTAATTTCTTAATGGAAAACCATCTATTTTCTCTGGTACTTTATTGTGACAACTAATTTTACCATTGGAAAAATTCCTAATAAGCAAATTACTCTCACTGTTTTGCAACTGATTTCCAATTTTGAATGCAGAAATTTGCATTTGACACATTCTTTTTAACAGATAGCTCTTTTTTCATTGTAATCGTGAAGGGCTCTTTTTTCCTTTCTAATTGTACTTGACTCTTGCTAGCTATTAGCTACAATTTCAATGATGCACATAGCCTTGAAATGTAACTGAAAGGACATTTATTGCACTTAGTATCTCTCAATTTTTATAGCCGCTTACTTTGAATTAGGCTTGTAGAAAGCTCTAATTTGCTAGATGTATCAGACTAAAAAGGACGGGGGTGGTAATGAAGAAGACAACATTTAACAATAAAGTATCTGTCTTAAAAAACATAGGTTGTTTGTTTCTATCAGTCCCTGCCTGCCTAGCCAGATTCAGGAGGATAGACTGATAAGAGAATTCATTGGAAACAGGCTTGTGTATAGAGTTATCTAGTGTTACTGTTTGTGTTAGCTAGTAAACTTGAAGCTGCTGCTTTTGTATAAACAAGAAAGCCAGCAGCAACTATTCTTTAAAACTAAAAGCAGCTGTTTGGGCTGTAAAAAACATTTCCATAACACAGACAAAAGTACCATTGTGACTGTTTATACAAGTTGGCACTAGTGCTGTGTAAATAGAGGGGAATTTCAGGGCTTTTCTTACGTTTGCATATACCTCATCATCCTGGTACACAAACTGAAACTTTTATCTTTGTGCCTTTTAGCCATGAATCTCGGCCTAAAGCTGAGAGTAAAAACTTAAAGGGCTTCATCTTGGCCTGGCTGCAGAAGACAGACCTCATGTATTAATATATTTGTGTCATTCTTGTGGTATTTGGCTAAGTGCACTTAATAACAGGAGTAACAAGAGACTGGTAATCAAGGACAAATTGTTTGGGGTGGATACCCGCTCTGTGGAAGCCAAGCAGAGGAGAAGCCAGCGCCCCAGGCCAGTCCCTCCCCGGGCAGAACCTGTTCAGCACCCGCGCCCTGGACAGCTCAGGCGGAGCCTGGTCCCGCCGGCCGCTCCCCGCCAGGTGCTGCAGCCACCGCGGCATGGGGACTGCGGCTTCTGCAGCCCGCAGGTGAGCCTCAGCTCATCACTGCAACTGTCGCTGCCATCCCGGCCCAAACCTTTCTGCCTGCGCTGCTGAATCCCATTTAAAACACCAAGAGTCTGTGATAGACTCTCTTTTACCCCAGTGCCGTGTGGTGCAGAAAGCAGCTCTGACAGCCTTGAGGGTAGACCAGGTACACTTCCCTGGAAGACTCTTTGTAGTTCTTTCCAAATTTGACTCATAGGCCTGCAGTTTTTTTCTTAAATCAGAAGTTCAGTCTTCATCTACTTGTTCACTTTTATCTTAGGAAATAGGTTTCTTGTCGCAGCTTTCCAAAACATTGCTAAACCAGCTTCCTTGTTCTTAGTTTCATCTCTGTTGTTTGTTTTTCATGTGGTTTAAGGACTTTCTGGAGCTAGTTCTCATTTTCTGCTGAAAATTTTGTTAGGCTTGTGGTTTCAGCTGGACTTCCCTGCTTGGTTCCTTATAGTAAGTGGAAGTAGAAAAGAAAAAGCAAATGATGCAGATCCTTGCTGTTCTTACACTATCTGTTTGATGGTCTGTGACACCACTGTTTTAAAAAGACAGGATTAAAGTATTTGACCTTAAATGTTTAAAAACTTGGAAAAACTTCTGATATGTTTTGAGTTAGTATTAGAAAGATGCCTTGAGCAGTAGGAGGCTCACTGAAAGATTAACCTTTTGAAATAATATTAGTTTTTTCTTGACAAGAGGATAAAATCTACAAGGTAGTATTCTGAAATATTTACTTTTGAAAAGGGATAGCTTTGCATCCAGTAATGCTGAGGTAACAAGACAAGATCTATCTTGTGTTTGGAGGAAAAAGAACAAAACATGTGAATAATTAATTTCACCTAATGGCTTTCAAAGCCAAGATGGAAAACACAGTGATACTTTGATTCCTGTGTGAAAACAAGTTTTGTAAATACTTTAGTGACCTTTTTCTTTTCTTTTTATGATCCTGCTGCAGAGAGCTATGTGGTCTGAATATTTTTTTAATATTGTTAAGTGCAGTTTATTTAAGATAGTATGTGCTTTTTTTCCCTACTTACTGTCATCTTTTCAGCAATGGCTTGCAGGATTTGCCTTAGGGGTGGGAATTCTAAGTAAATATTAATTCCTTTTTATGATGAAGACCTTTTGGTATACTACTGTATCATTACATCAGGTTCTATAAGAACATTGGTAGCTTTATTCAGTTTGCTACTAAACAAATAAAAAAGGAACCCACATGCACTTCATGCACTCCCTCCCTATTGGAAGAAACAAGGTGAATTTCAGGAAGAAAAGAAAATAAACTGGTTTTGCTATTTCAATTGTTGGAGTGTATTTTCTAAATGAAAAATTGAAATCCATAATTAAACAAAATTAATATTAGAGTTTTCTTAGTGTCCTGGAAAAGATGTGTTTCCAAATCACTTGTCCCTAAGTTGGGGGTAACTTTGCTTTGGTTGGACCCCAGCCATATATCTGGGAACTGTGGCAAGTTGTTGGGTGATTTCCAGGGCTACATTCTACCTTTCAATATTATTTTTTTCCCTTCTCTTAATCCTGCTTCATTTGAGAGATTATATATGACATGATTTTATTTATAAGTCAAGGGTTTTTATAGAAGTCACATTTTAGAAGTTATTTCCTTGTTATTCTGATTTCTTAGGTTTGGTATAGGAGTTTTTCCCCTAAATAGTTACAGAAACATATAGAGATTGGACAGTGAATGAAATGCTATTTGTATATGTTTGGTTGGGGGTGGAACCCACCATGTACATTAACATTAAATAAATTTAAAACCTACTTTAACAAATAAGCCTCAGGAAGACAAAAGCTAGTAGTTCTATAAGGGTTTTTTTTCCTTGCTTAATTTTCAGTTTCTTTCTGTAAAACTGTCCTTGAGGGAATAGGAATTGATAATGCAAGTTGTCATAACTGGTTCTTTAGAAGATGTTCCTATATCTTTTGTAAATTGCTTGTGTACAAGCCATTTGTCTATGAAAAATGAGGCAGCTTTGTAGCTGTCCATATTAATACATTTGAGATCAGGTTTTAACGATGGTTTAAAAATTGGTTTTAAAGATTCCAATTTGTGTATGCATGTTCTTGCCAGAATACTAATAGATTAGAACACTGTATTATTCTTTTAATATTTGGAATTGATTCCAGAAAGCTTGCTGTTTCATTTTGAGGATGGCACTGCCCTCCACCTTGTGACATGGCAGGCCAAGAGCAACAATAAGGAGTTACAATCCCACCTGTATTGTAGGATAGTAACATGGTGAATTAACACACATTTTATTTAGTTATTCTGAGCCTAGATCAGCTGTTTTCCCTTGAAGCTGTCACTGTATGGCTCTAAAGTAACTAGGTGACAGTGTAGCAAGATCAGTCTGTCTCAAGATTTAGTGCAACTCATATGAATTTTATTGCAGGTAGAAACCTGGTTAATGAGTTAAGTTTTTATTTTTCTTCTGGAAGTCATTATGTAGATGCTAAGTGCTGTGAACACCCTTCCTTAATTGTTTCATTTGCAATAGTTTTTTGAATATCTCTGATGTCGATAAAAATTGACCTACTTACACGATAGTGAAGAGGGACAATTTTCTTCTTTTTGACTTCTACCCAAAAATGTATTCTCATGTATAAAAGAATTATATTCCCATATATATGACATAACCCTTCCAACTGCATCTATTTTTTCTTCTAGGCCAGCTTCTGGATAGTTCTGATGCAGTTTAGCTAAGCACCAGTTTTACACCAAGAGCAGAATTCCAGTCTGTCCTACAGTGTTCTGTGCAAAGTACCTGACAGAGGGTGTATCAGGCTGAAGTCTTCTGTTCACAGAACAAGTTCAGCATTCACTCATTTTTCAGCCTGGAGCTGGAGGAACTCCCTGAAGGGTTAGAGAGATGTTAGTTTTCCGTAGCGTGCTCACTGCCCTGCAGAGATGTCTTCCAGAGCAGAAACTGCTGTTGTAGGTTGCAGGATTAATAGAATAAATGGTACAATGTCTACACAGTTCTGGAAAGCAGATACATAAGTTAAGTGGTTTAAATGGCATTTGCCCTGCTCAAAGCCTGGAATTGTATTGAGTATTGCTTCATTTCAAGGGAAAAAACTAATAAAAATAGGTTTCTCTTAGTGGCACATCTCTTGGTTTACTGATCTCTGATTTGGTACAACTGCTGTAAAGGACAGGTATGGCAAGACCTCCTTTGTGATGACTGGCAGGAGTGCCAGACTTCCCTCAGGAGCTTTTATTAAGCATTCCCAAAAATGGTAGTTAAAGGCAAGTTTTAAAAAAAGTTACTTGATAAACCCACAAAGCCTGGAGGCAGAGGCTATCTTATACGTGCCTATGACTTCTCACAAGTCTTTAATACAGATAGAGTTTGCTAAGGCAGAACTGGAACAAGTCTGTCTTTCCACCAGAGCTCAGGACTTACAACTGGCTTAATCTCACTAATTTTGTGTGTGGCCATACTGTGGAAATTTATCACAGTTGCTCTTACACTCACCTGTGTGCAGTGGACTTACTTGCCTTCTGAGGGCTTCCTCCACAATGAAAGGAGTGGATTTAATCTTGTGTCCACGTGGGAAACAGCTCCTTTTACCTCTCCTAGAATCTAGAATAAGAAGGCCCTTTAGAAAACTGGTAACAGTTTAAGTATGAAAGATTTATACTTCAAGACTATCATGGGGATTTTTATTTCATGAGACGTTGAAAGTACATCTCCTGTCTACTGAAACAGAAGTCTTTTTGAGGTACTAATGCTCCTCTTAGATAAAGGACAAGATTTAATTTGAACAAGAAAAATGCCTTTAAATTATATTAAGTGTTAGAATTAACAATGTGACAATTCAGTGCCTGAACATTTTAGCAGTGTGAAATCTTTCTTGCTTGGGGAATGGTTTGCTTAAGTAAAAGTGCCTTTTGAGAACTATTGTTTCCTTCACAGAATATTTTGGAAAGTAACCAATTTCAACCTAGAATGAAAGGCTACAATGGGAAAACTGATATAAATCTGTGTCTCTAATTATTTTGACATTGGGGTAGTAGTAGTTATCCTAAGTAGTCTACCTCAGGGCTTTAGATGTCTAAAGCATGGGAGGCGTTAAAAATTATTTATGAGTGCCTCTTTGAAGAGAATTAAATCCCAGGTTTGGGGTATTCAATATGTATGTATATAGTACACATTTGGGGCACATCTTTCATTAGCTTGTCTCTTCTTCTGTAAGTCCACAGTTTTTCAGCATGGGGTCTTTTTAACCGTTTGGAGTTTTTTATGTCTTTGAAGCGTTTATTTGGATGCACCTTATTGGTCTTTGCCCTCTAGCTGCTGTTTTGATCTAGTCAGTCTCCAAACTGGTTAATATAACGGAGAAGGAAGGTGGAGAAATGAACATGTAAATAAGTTGGGAGGAGTACAGGCTCAAACTCTGGCATTCTTTATGCTACCATCAAGAACTGTTCTAAACAGCTTTTTAATTCTTTCAAAACATGAACTGTTTTTCATTGAGCAATTTATTATTTATGTTTTAACTGCCCAGTCACTGGATTTAGGGACCTGTTAGCTTTCCTACCTCATTAGGTAAGGTGCTGGTTTAGAAAGGCAGAGCAAATTTATGCCATTGATTTACTTTTTCTGTGACCCTTGTCTCAATGTCATTGAAGGCATTTTTATATAAGGTGGCAGCCAGAGACTTAGGAGACTTTCTGTGTAAGGTAGGACTAGTTTCTTACTGCCTCTCTGAAGTATATAATGGAGACATTCCTGCCATTGTAACCATTGCTTATGCTTGCCTGGTTTGGAGTGTATGCTCTTTGGAGGAGGGACTAATACATATATGTGAGCAAACATATTTGTACCTCTTGGCATGCAGTGATTCTGATCTAATAATGACATTCCTGAAACAGGAATACTAACTATGATTGCTCCTTAGTCACTTGTAAAAAAGAACAGAACAAAAAACACAAACCCCAACAACCTTTCTTGTTAAAGTACAATTCATTAGCATGTTTCAGTTTCATGCTATCTCAGATTTCAAACTCAAGACAGTATCTCCTTTTTTTTAATGAGTATTGCTTATGTTTATCAAAGGACAGGTCATTATTTTCTTTGAACAGTAAAGAAAAAAAACATACCTCTTAAAGAATTTTAGGTTCTCTTGCCTTCTCATCTTCAGTAGCCTTATGGATGAGTAAAGCAATGAGAGCATATAACACTCTACGTGAAAGGTGTAATTGAATAAGAGAAAAAATTGTGTTACCATGTAGTTTTTTCAAATTGCTGAGAAGTCAAACTATCATTTGATCAATTTTTTTTTCCAACTGCAGATCCCTGTTAAAACTTATTTACAGTCTATGCTCTGTGTGTGTGTATGCATGCATATGTGCATCTTATTAGCATGATCTGGTTAATGTAAACAAGAGGTTTTTCTTCTACACATGGATGTTTAAAATGGGTAACTAATCAAATTTCTCAACAGCTTGACTGACAGACCAATGCAGCAGTTGTAAACAGCAAAAAAAAAAAAAGGAAATGCTCAGTAGCATTCCAGTAGCATTCCTTACAAAGGATATTTAAAATATGAATGATACAGAAAATAAGAGTTTGTTCAAATGGTGACATCTTAGCCATGAAAAAGCAAGGTTGCTGTGGTACAGTGGTGTAACATGTAACTTGAAAGTTTGGTTGGCTTGTGATTATGGGTGTTCTGGAAGATTTTGCAGAATATGTTACAGATGATGTGTACCCTCTTAACAGAGGTGAAAGACTAAATATAGACAAATCTCTCATTGATATATTGAAAGCATGTAACTAAATTGCTTATCCTTCACTTTTTACTGACAATAGTTGGGGGGGCTTATCTTTTTGAGTTCAATTCTGTCTTTTTCTGAACTAATTATGCATCTTCTTTACTGTTCCTCTTATTAGGCATTTTGGATGCATCATAATGGTACATTCCCAAATGTTCTTAAGAGGTTCTGTCTTAGACATATGAACTTTTGCAAAACTAGTGGTTACATTACATAGATGTGTGTTATTGAAACTTCAGCAAAACATTTTCCCAGAATTTTTATGTTATTCATGTTAAACACCTAAATTATGTTAATACTGAGGAATTCAATGGTCTCATTCCAGTGTACACTTTTGAAATTAATGTGCTTTGTAACTAACGCTTGGACCTCTCCCCATTTTGTAATATTCTCTAATTATGTTAAATGTCTGGCTTCTTATGATCTAACACCCTAGTTTGGCCAATAGTCCATACATTAAGGTAAATATTCTCCAAGTTGAAAGAACAGATGGGTCAATGTAGAGTGAATTTCCCTTAGCTGAATTTTCCATTTAAAAACAAAAGGCTGCTTTGTGATAAGCAGAGATGTCAGTGCTTTTAAATAAAAAGTTAATCCTTGAACAAAATTCCTTTGTTCTGACAATGAATGGTATTCTTAAGCTCAGACTTTTCTAATAAGTTCAGTTCTTATTCATAAGCCATACTTCTACTCTGGAAATGAAATAAGACAAATAAAACCCACAAAAAAACCTGCCCCCAAAACAACCTCTGCGCAACAAATCCAGATAACCAACCAACCAATCAGCCCTACTTACTTGACTCTCACCAGTTTCAAGTGAAGGAAAGTAAATGAGTACATTGGTTAGATATTTCCCTGCTGAATTGATAAATGGTGTCATCTATGGAGGACTGCTATTTTGGAAAGATAAAGGGGGAAAATACAAAGTATATAAATAATACAGGAAAATCTGCTGTAGTGTTTAAGTAATAAAAATTCTTGTATGTGTGATGAAGAAATAGATGAAAAGCACAAGAAAACAGTTATGCTTTGAAACCTTTGTTCTTGACTTTCTTGAAACTGTAATAGGTAAAACTTTCCTGTTATACTGAGTAATTAATGTAATAATAAGTACTTTTGGTATATAATTTAATGTTGCTGTCAAAAAAAGAATCGTTTTTATGTTTAGAATTAATATATAAACTCCTGGGAACATCCCACGTAATAATTTAACATTTTACTTACATATATTCTTCCCAGATGTAATATTTTTCTTTTGTACTTTGACTTTTTTGTCATTGATTGGTTTTCCCCTTTTTTTTTTTTTTTGTCACTGCTACCTCTATTTCTGCAGGAACAAGTAGGTTATTGGTAAGTATTTCGACTAAATCAGACTTTACAAAGTTTTGCCTTAGTGAGGACCTCTTTTTTTTTTACCCTCACTTACTGTGGTAAAAACTTTGTAGACAACAGACTAATTGTCTGTAAATGCTGTGCTTTCTCAGGTCTCCATTATCGCCTTGTTTGTGTAGTAGAGTAATAGTTCTCAGATTCTCCGAGAGACTTTGTCTTCTGCATGCTTTCAAGCAGCATCATTATCTGTGCTGTCTTCTAAGATGCTGCCTTCTCCTGGGGCTTGCTCCTTTGTTCCTGTCTGCTGCGTTTCAAGTGCAGTGTTTACTTTGTCTCTCCCATTTCTTTTTTCCGTAAGACCTCGTATGCATTTTGGCCAGTTTGCTCAGAAGACTTCTCTGCGTCCAACAAGATGCTCTGTTTCGCGTGTTCAGTTTAGTCATCCTTGTCAACCATTATTCAGCCATTTTCACATCATACCTCTTCCCTTTTAGCTATCATTAAATATATTCTCAGCATGGTAGAGCCACCCTCTCCTCTCTTATTATCGTGCTTCATGTAATTATGATCAGATTTGTTGCGCTGTACAGTCAAGTTTTCAAGATATTTATGCCTGTGTATTTTGAAAAAGTAGGACTTGATTCTTCTTATCTTGGAGCAACTCTTCCTATACTCTCTTTTCAATGATGTGATTTCTAATGGAAACTTTTTCTTTAACCTTGGTATGTTTTTGAAAGTAGTGACTTTATTGACAGTGTGAAGTAGGGCAGGGGAGTGTAGACAAACTGGTTCCCTGCACTTAAAAATTTGTAGTTGTCTTGCCAAATTACAGTTACTCAAGAAGTGCCGTCTTCTCACAACAGAACACAGTTGTCCTGTCTGTCTTCTTCCATTTGTATTGCGAAATGATAGCTGGAAAGACCTTTTTCAGGTGTTTGAGGAAAATGTTGCTCCAGGTGATCAGAGAAAATTGAGGGAGTAGCAAAATTCAAGAAGATAGAAGAAAACAAATGTATATGTTCAGGAGAGACCGGGAATGAGAGAGAATTCTTCCTTTTTGAACTATGGTAGGTGAGTTAAGAAGAAAAAAACAGTGGGAATATGGGGTATCTCTGAAGTAAGAGTTTTCAGGCATTTCATTTGCTTAGAAGTTTTCAGGCTTCCAGGCTGGCCTGCAGTGAGTTATTTGTCATCATCTGATAATGCAAGAACTGAGCTAGTTAGACAGGTTGATCTTGCCTGCTGAGTGTAAATAAAATATGTTTGTGCCCCAAACCATTGACTATGCTTTCTGGCTACTTGCTATCTGAAGAAGGTAGTCAGTTGGGCTCAAAAATGTGTCCACCCTGGCTGAACTTCATATGCAGACAACAGCTCAGCTCCACAAGGTTTCACCTGAGTGGCAAATGGCCCTACTTGTGTACAGAAGCTTCTGGAATGGTGATAGGGTTAGTTTCTTCCCATATTCCTGACGTTACCCTGCTGGTGTGGCTAGAGGGGGACCTTGCTCTTGTCTCTGCTTGCCAGAGATCTGATGATGGAGAGACATGAGAGAGAAGGAAAGTGTCTTTCCTTTGTTGTCCTTGAGTCATATTTTGGAAGGGAGTCGTCACACCTACCTGTAAAAGAGAAGGGTGTTTCCTCGGGTTCTCTCCCTTGTCCCCCTCCCTTGGGAAAGATGCAGTAGAAGTGAAAGATATTTTTCTGGGCAAAGTATCACTAAGTGGAGTTTTTGGTTGCTAGTTGAAAATATGCTTCTCATGCATTATAAACCAAAAGCTACAGTTGTCTGGGTTTAGGGTGTGGGTGGAACCTTTTTTTACGTGAAAACCAAGGCTTGCTCCCAACCAAAGTTTATATTCAGACTTGTCAGTCTTCAGGTTCCTCAGATCCATTGGGAAGGGTGTGATGTGTCTGACATGCAGGTAATGAAGTAGTAAGTTAAAGAGTGAATTAACAGCTTGCAAGTCACTTTAAAAAACTGTTCTTGTTTATGTGCTTGTCAGATTGAAAGTGCAGGTGCTCTAAGACTTTGGATGACAGAGACTTGAGCGATCTCTCATTTAGCTTGACTACAGGTCCCTATGGATGATGGGATGGGGGGGTGACACTGACCCACAAAACAGGTGGAACTAAAAAGGTCTTTCCTTCTCCCTTTCTTGGGTGCTTGCATCGATCTGAAATGTCACTCTTAAAAGGCTGTTCCTCTAATAACAGCTGTTCTTATTTTTCTATTAAAAGTTAATATTAATCTTTCCAAAGGTCTTTCCTGCCTGGAATTTAATCTTCTGGTTTGCAAGATATATTAAAATTGGGCTTTTTTTCCTGTCTCTTAATGGTTGTGTTCATTCATTTTCTAAAACTGTGCAGCTGTCAATTATAATCATCATCACATGTTACTTTTACATTGATATTAGACACCCGAAGTCATGCAGTTGATAAAGACTTTGTTTACGAGTCAGTCAGTCAGTTCGTTTTCTCTTCTTCATTATGTACTGCATTATTTTTCAGTGATTGCTACTGAAGATCTAACTTTCCCACTTACCAAGAAAAAGGGAGCTGAAGAAGTTCTGTAATAAGATTCTGTCTTTCATAACTTTTTGCTTAGGACATGAAGTATTATCCCAACATCTTTTCTCATTATTCTGTGGATTTCTTAACTAAAATAGTTCAGGTTTGTTTTTATCCCCCACTTTATATATTCTTCCCTTTCCCACTGAGTTCTGTGGGACATTTAAATCAGACAATACAAGAGAAAATCCCTTGTTTCCCTCAAGGAATTCACAGGTTTGTTTACTTCAGTGTTATGGCACAAAAGTGGGGAAGAAAACCCCACTAGATTATGAACCTGAAACCAATCAGTGCTTATTTGTTCTTACTGCGGCCCAGTTTTCTAGAAAAGACAGAGCTTAGAATGTTTGTATTGTGTTCCTTATTTCTATTTGATTTCCTATTCTCTCCCAAAGTGAGAGGAGTATTTCTTTATTTCTTTTCATCTCCAGAAGTTTTTCTAGTGGTGCTGTGTTCTCCTAACTTAGACAATTGACACATAAGGAAGGATGGAAGGTAGAGAACTAGGTGTGATTTTTCACTGAGACATTTTCTTCCTTAACAAAATCTTACATCCATAAAATGGCAAACTTTCTCTGAGTAGCCATTTGTATTGCCAGCTACAGCACCTAGAAATTTTCCTGTAGAAAGTTCCCTGGGAATTGGTAATGCTGTTTATTCTTTTGCGTTCTAAATTAAAGACTTTTAAAAAATGGTAATTCTTTGTTCTTGAATTTAGTGTGAAATAATTTTCATATTCTCTTTGATGGCTAGGGTAAACTTGCCAGGTAAGATGTTAGCTGTGTTAAAGCAATATGCTTTCATGTGCAAAGCTTCATGGTTTTGGGCTTACAGAATTACTCATTCTATTTTTCCATTTTAGTTGTCTGAAGAGAAGAGAGAATTCTGTGGCCACATAACTCTGATAGGCCATGTGGTCTTTACTGGACAGTTTCTTTTTTTTTTTTTTTTCCTTCTTCTGCAAGTTTTACAAATTAGTTTACAGAGAAAGGGAGTAACAGAATTTTGTCTTGACCAGGACTGTTACTTCACTGAGAATCTGAATTATTTCCATTTCTTTTTCTGCTCTTCTTAAAATTTCACTTCATAGTCTTCTACACAGTTGAACAGAAAAGGAAGAAGTGGAAGAAATAGAGACATTATGCTATGACTTTAAAATATTTATGCTATTTTGATATATATTCTTATTAGCCAACTTAGAATTTGGTCTAGGTGAAAAAGTAGATGGATGCTGAAGTCGTTGGGGAAAAAAATCATGCAGCTGCTCTAGGAAAGCAATTCAAATCAAGTATCACAGTGGTCTGCTTTGGTTCTGTTATCAGTCAACTTTTTTTTTGGAGGCCAGGCACTTGAAAAGACTAAATAAAATGCTAAACTTGTAAACTGTGGAGGACAAAATTTACATTCATAATTGTTTTTAACAAGTTAGAAGACAGATGAGAGTTACTAAATGTGAGCAGAAATATAACACTAAGAATGGGACTTGGCTAGCAACAGTCCTACTGAAGATTCAGGGGTTGTTGTGAGACATGAGAGGAATGAGCCAATCACCTGTTGGTTTGTTTAAAATGTACCTACCTATATATATACACACATAAAAGAGATATCGCTGTCTATAGATAGATGTATATATAGCTAACACCTAGTGTAATGGAACAATGTGATAGGAAAGTATTAATTTCTGCTTAGGACTTGTGAAGTCTTAGCCTGAGAGCTCTGCCCAGTTCTTGGCAATGCTCCATGGTAAGGCTGGAGAGAGGCCAGAGGACAACAAGAGCAATAAAAGGTTTAGGCATCTGTGAGGAAAGATTAGAGTAACTTGTTTTTTTCAGACTAGGGGAAGAAGTTAAAGGGTACCCACCTCCCAGTGTCCACATGTGTTTTATACTGAGCAGAGTTATTGACTGTTTTCTGTGTCTACTGAGCACATAAGAAGTAATCAACTCTTTTTTTGTGTTGTATTGTATTGTTTCCTTTTGAGTATCATTGTGCAGGCTTTTTTGCATGATAGTCATTTTACATACCACCCTCATACAATCATATGTACCGGATGCTGGCTTTCCACCTTGTCTGTACTTCTTTTTCTAAGTACCAAAGAGCATGCGTGAATATGTAAGTAACATTTGTCAGGCTTCTTACTCTCAAAGACACTTTAGAAAAAGTGTATGGATGCAAGAATTTCTCTTATGATTTCTTTAAATGCAAAACGAGGTGGATTTATCCATCTCATTTGAAAACACAAGGATATAAAGACTTAAAATAGTAATATACTGCATACTTTAAAAGAGCAGCTGCTCCCATTCTACTTTTACTTTGGCTTTGGCAGCGTTCCAGTTGATGTTTTTCTGCTGAAAAGTTACTTTGATCAGGCTAATTCAGTTTTTTGTGTTGGTGTCTTTTATTTGTGTTTACTTCTTGCTGTAACTGTTTAATATTGACTGAAAGGATCATCCACTCTTCTGTGCAAATCTAACACTGCTTCAACGTGTTTCCTTTATGTGCAATTCTGTGACACTCTGCACTCTGTTGTCTGGAAGCTCTTAGCAGTTCATTTTTTTGCACCACAAACTAGATATTCCAGTATAAGTGTCTTAGAGATCCAGGAGTTTCTTATTCATTGGATGTTTTATGCTTGCTCCACTATGCACTGAAGTGCAAGTTAAGCAGTCTGATGTTTGCAAAGCAAGGCAAACACGGTAAAGTATCACTAAGAGGTTGAAGTTGGTACCAATAGAATGAGTGGCCACCCATCAGCCTGTCCCTGTGGGTAGTTCCCAAGCCTGCCAGATATGAAAATTACGGGTTTGGTAGATAGATGTGAGAGAAGATGGGATTTCTTGGCTAACTGAAGGTTCATTTGCAAGAGATGGTGGAGCTTGAATAAAATGATACATTCAAGACAGAATGAGAGACAGAATTCACCTCTGATATAAGTCCTAATACTTAAGCAGGTTTAGTTATTTCAGATTTTCTGTACCACCTTGGGATTTCCTAGTAGCTGTACTGCAACTTTCTGTTCTGTCTCCATTTCTTGTAATTGTACTTTTTTTTCCAGGATTTTGGTTTCATTTTAAGTTATATGTTACTTTCAGTATTGTAGTCAGGGTTGTGAAACTAAATGGTGGGAGCTTGTAAGAATTTGGCATCCTGCCCTCCTAAGGATGCAGTTTTAAGAGTCAGCTAGAGGTGTGTGCTTGCTCAGTTTTGGTGCTCAGTTCTTTAATGCTGTACTTCTGTGCATAGGGAACGGGGTGAGAGGTGGTTTTTCAGCTGACTTAGGTCACAGGCGGAGTTCTCTACTATAGGAGAAGTAAGGACAACTTTGCAGTCATGTTCTGACAGTGACAATGCTAATACAAAGGTGATAGTTTGTCATCTTGGGTTAAAATAAGAGATGCTGTGAAATCATCACCTTCCTAAAAGCTGGATTTTTACCTGGAACTCTATATTATCTATTGTGCTCTCCTTGTAAAGAGCGTGAGAAAGTAGTTAATTGAGTTTCATAGGTTTTTGGAACACACTTCATGTGATGCTACCTCATCTGATAACTGCTTCCACTTTTTTGTCCAAATGTCTGTGAATTCATTATCTACAAAACTCACTAAAACTGGTCATGTAGAGAGCAAATTATTTCTGACCTGTTGCTGATTGTTAAAAGTCATGTGAAACTTTAAGTTATTGGAATTGTTCCTTGAGACTGATGGTAAAAACAAACATAGGCTATAAATGTTGTTAGCCTGCTGGGCAGGGGTACAATAGAGTCTTTGTTCTTACCAAGTACTTAATTGTAAACTGGGTCATGAAACTATTGCCTTCTGATTTGAGGAAAGGTGGGAAAATACCAGCTTTTTTAAGGACCTTCAACTGGCTTGTGGACAGTGTAGATTGTTCTCTTATTTATATTTTTCAAATACAGTTAGAATAAAGTAAATATTTGTCTGTAGTAAAAATAATTGTTCTTTGGGGTTACTAAAAGCGACTGGAAATAGTAATTTCCTTCATACAAAACTTACACTATGAATCTCTTGGGTAAGATGGCTAAATCCAGGAGCTGGATTGCAGCGGAAAATTGTGAAGGAATGAGAAATTTGATTTCACTTGTATTTAGAGTGTTTAAGTGGGTGTTGTGAGCCCAAGGCTCCTTTTCTGCTATTTTGCTAGTCTCTGGCATGCAGCTGATTGTGGTCGCTGGAAAAACATATTTTCCACAAATACACCTTTTCCTTCTGTCAGCTAAGTTGTTCCTTAAAGCTTATTTAAGTGTGATGCCCTCTGTTCTTTTGGTTCTTCAGTTCTGCACATTGAGTAGAGCTACAGGAGTCAGGTATCCCAGACTTGCTGTGTCAGGAGGATATTTGTAGTTGTTTAACCATTACCTTCACACTTCCCTGACACAGGACAAGCCACACAAAATGTATTGTTAAAATACTTACTGTATTGCTAGAACACAGATCATTTACTAGGTTTAAGGGCAGGTGCATGGTAGTAAAAGCACATTCATCTGTATACTCTAGGTGGATAACCTGAAAGATTTTTCACAGCCATCTATCTTCAAGCATGGTTTTAAGTAAAAACAGTATTATTATTAAATTATCATTATTATTTACTCAAGGTCTCCATAACATTTTATTTGAATTAAAATATTTCCTCCAAGAATTCCTGGGATAGGTACCTTCTTAACACTGTTAACTTCAACAATGGTTCTAAGGACCTGTTGGTGGTTGTCCCTGCCCCCTGTCACTCCCAATTACATTTGCTCATGACTCTAGGGAATAAGCTAGAAGAGTTCTATCCAGAAAGCAGAGGGAACTTGTTAATGACTGTCCCAGTGCTTAACTAGCCATGAACATAAATGTTAACTTGCTGTAATGCAGACACTCCCTTGTCACAGCAGGACTTGGTCTAAGCATATAAGGAATTTAGAGATTTTTTCACATCAAACTGTACTAATTATGCCTTACAGAAGCATATAAATGAAAATAATGCATGGGTCCTAAGTCTAGTCAAAACCTAGTGATCAGCAGCATTAGGGTGATACAGATTGAGAGAAAATTTACCCTGGGTCAGTTTTTTAAGAAACCCATGAGGGTTTGGGTGTTTGGAGGACTGAGATACTAATTTTGATTTTAGTCATGTTGAGATGTAGCCTGGGTGAAGGAGGAGACACGGTGGCTTGAAAGGTCACTTAAAAAGCTTTCAACAAGTAAATAATTCCTTTCAACTAGTTTTTTCCAAAAGACATGTTTGGCTGTGCTATGCTTATTGATCTGTGGTTGTAACTGTTGTTTGTAAAGATGTGGGTTGGGGGAGGAGGATTAAAATTAGGGAGAGAAGAGCACTATTTAAACTGAAGTGTAAGATTGATACAAAGAAGAAATAGATATGACTAAAATTGGAAGAAGCAGAACAGCACTTTATCTCAGGAAGTGGTTTCTAGCACGAGCTCAGCTGCTACCCTGAGTTCCTTATGGTTGTTACTAGCTGTCCTCTTTGACTTGCTTCCATTAGCTGCCCATAAGAAATAAATAATTATCTTGATAAAGGAAGCGCAGTAGTTGTATTGAGTGCTAATGCTTCAGGTTAGTTGCTTGATCTACATCTGGATAATAGTTAACAGTAAAGATGAAAATTCTCAGGCATCAGTTACTTGAAAGTGCAGCATCAAGTTGCTTGTCATCCTTGACTGACTCGGTTTATTGTGGACTCCCAAGGTTAGAAGTACAAAAGCAAGAGGCAACAAACTAAAACATGTGGGAGCAGGCCCAGATGGGCATGTTGGTGAAAGGTGCAGTGACCTTGTATACAGGCCTGCATCATTACTTTTCAACAACATCAGAGAAAAAGCTGTGCCTTGGTGCTGAGAGTGGATGTAGATTAGATATTTTTGCCGAATGTTGTCCTATTGGACAATCTGCCTGTAGGTGTACTCCTTAACAGCTATTATGCATCCAGATTCCTGTTGGTGGTTTTTTTGTCTCTCACTGGTGTGTTAATTATTCAGCAGATCAAAATCAATCAGTCTTTTCTGTGGACTGTAAAAGTTGTCCAGCTGATCTTGTCCTTTAACTGGAAGACTTCTGTCTTTGGCAATGACATAAATTAAGGTATTAAGCACTTTTGTCATACACTGTTATGCAGTTGCATCACAATCTAGACTGTCTTAATTATTCTTTACCCCATGTTGCCTGAGGCGTTGACCTCAAAAGCTAAACAAGGTCATGCTTGGCTAGGATGAGAGCAGTCAAACAAATTCAGTGCTACAGGAAATATTAGTGATTCAGTAGGTGAGGCAACACCCCTGAGTTAATATTTTCCCAGTGCCCCAGACTGGTAAAAGATGCAGCAGCTTGTATGATGAGATGTAAAACCAAGATCCTTGGTTAAAGTTTCAGTGCAATTCCCGGTAAAAATGAGCATGTTAATTCAGGGTTCCAGCCCAAGTTCAAATTTTAATGCCGATGTCCTCTACACATTTGTAATTCCTGTTTTAGTAAAGTCATATGATCCTCTTGCTCCTGCCCTAAACTGTTCTTAAAGTTGTTGGGAAAGTTTGTATTCCAGAGGTGCTGACAATGTTTGTAACTGTCAGCAGAAACGTTTCCAGAAGGAATGATCCATTTTGAGATCTTTTGAAATCAAGGGAATTGTATTTATGTAAAAAATGTCAGGTCAAAAATAAAAAGCCTCCAGGATTCATTTTTTCTTTTTTTTAATGTCTGCAGAATAGCTTTTTGGATTGAATATATATATTTACTACATGGTTGAGTATGCTCACACATATTTTCCTTTTCCATAGGATTCAAGTGCCCTGTATGTTCAAAATTTGTATCTTCTGACGAAATGGATTTACATCTTGTGATGTGTTTGACAAAACCAAGGATAACCTACAATGGTAAGAAAGAAGTAAGATGATAATTATTTATTCATTTTAAACATCAGTGTGATAATAATCCTTTACTTAACAAGATATTCTGGTGACTAGTTTGGTGGACTCAGTAATTATGAGTTTTTTTTCCTTGTAGTTTATTTTTTCAAATTAATGCAGTATTAAAAGAACTTGGTCTTTTTATACTGCATGCCAATATAATTTGCCATGTGTCCTGAAGTTGTAAAACTTTTCTTGTTTGAATATGTTTATTCCAGTTTTTGACCATTGGTCAGTGTGTGTTTGTGCTTATTGTCCAGGTGAGATATGTGAAGCTTAAACATATCCTTGGATCCTTTCATCTAATGACATCAAGTAGTGAGATGTGTCAATCGAATCTCCTGGGGACTTTATTAAGGACTGTTACTTGACATGCTGTCCATTTGAACATTATTGAAGAAAACTACCCTTTCTTGAAGGAACTAAAGAACTCCTCCTTCAGTTGATTCCATATGTGATACTTCATAAAGACTGGTTATGTTTTTGTCATTTTAATCAAACTGGCCAGCATCAAATGAATCACCTCTAGCAGTGCTGTTTTTTTTCCCTACTACTAAGTTCTTCTAGGCAACCTTTAATGAAAGGCAGACAGGGCTTTTGCCACTGAGATCAAACTTTTCTATCACTGTTGCTTAAGCTGATGCTCTATTCTATGGAGAGCACACAAAAAGGCTTTAGGAAACCAGGAACTAGAAAATCTTACTGAAATTTTAGTGCCTGCTTTGGCAAAAAATCTTGCAGTGCATCTTCAATGAGATCATTGCCCACCAGTCATCAGATGTCAGAACAGAATGCAGTTAGAAAGAAATTGTAGAGAGGAAAGGGAGCTGGACTTTTTTTGGAGGTGAACAGCAAGAAGCTGAAAGTTGGTGCTCACAAGTTACATCAGGAAAAATCTGATTCAGTGTAAAGCAGAAATGTCACATAATGATGGTAGTCAAGGCACTTGAAGAGGTTGAGCAACCTCCATGCTTCAGCAATTTAATCTAACTTGGTCGTGCTTTGAGTGAGGGGCTGGACCAGAAGACCACCAGAGGTCCCTTCCAACATAAGTTATTTATTACATAAACAACCTGCAGTGTTATGGGTTCTTTGACCCTCCTGCTGTTATTGTATTCTACGCTGGATGTTTTTATTGGAGCAAGGTTTGAGGAATGGTTGGGCCCACCTTATTCTTTGGATAGAATAATATTATCCAATACTACTGGCCCTTAATTGCAAAGGTAATTTGAAATCATATGCTTACAGTTGTGAAATCCATTTGAAAGCACAGTACTTAGGAAAAGTAAATATTTATTTTTTTTTCCTGGTGTTACCACACATGTATTTGAGAAGGTTGACTTCATCTAACAGAGAGGGCTTTTTTTCTCTTTGTTTTTCCTTTTTAAATTTAGGTCTGAGCATTTTCCAAGATAAGTTGTGTACTGAGGGATGTTGGATGTTGGAGAGAAGAGAAGCAGGCTAGTCGCCCCAGTCAGGACAGGAAAATGCACTTGGGATCAGTTAGGGTGGAGCAGGAGGAGGCAGACTGGCAGAGAACAAGCTCTGGCACTAATCCATCTGATGGGGTGTGCACAAATTATGAGTTGACTGGCTGAAATCCTTTGCCCCTGCTGCTTCCTACACGTACATATGAGTGCACTCAGCTGACTTAACTTTTGTTCAAAGATATGGCAATTACGTAATGTGACCTCTCAGAATCATTTATGATGTTTGTTTGAATCACAGTGGTGCTATATTCAGACTCCTTTTTCCTTCTTGCACTGTTTCAGCCTACACTGCTAGTTGGGGCTCCTTTGGGCCATCTGGTTACCTTTGCACAGTATTTTAAGTCAACAAAGGAGCAGAAGTAAAACCTGTGAGTGGCAGCTGAAGGCACTCTGGATGATCTGCAGCATGACAAAAGCAGTTGTGGGCAATGCAATATGAGTTAACAGCAGCATGCCATCTCTTGGTTTAGGTGTCTGCTGTACAGTGAGCCTCAGAAACTGATTCTTGGAAATGGTTATATAAGTGTGAAATAAGGAAGTTACCAAATTAGGTAGGCTGGTTTGAGAGAGATATTTCCTTAGAAGTATGGTCTAATTTTCATACTTCCTAGGAAGTGTTCATTGATCCTTGTGACTCTAGTTGGTTAGCTCCTGGAGTCACAGACTAAATCTTAAATTATAGCCTATAGCTGGCTATTTAAATTACTGCAGCACGAAGAAATTGAGGGTATGCCTTCTGAGTTACACAGCGTTCAGTTGTTACTTTGTGGTACAGTTGTGGTCCCTTCAATGAGGCTAATGAAAGAAAATTAACTAGCAGATTGGTAACTTAATGCTGCCATGATTTCAGGCCCTGCACATGAATGTCTATATGCATGCATTTTTTTCTTGTCTATTTTGCTGTTTGTCATCATGAGATCAGTGATGAATCTGCCTTTTTGCCATAGTCCAAGGGCATCTCAAGTTTTGTTGGAGAAAAGATGCTGCTGTCAACTTTTGATACCTTCTTCCAAAATGGAAGGCATCTCTTTATGCTTTACTTTCTCATTATCTTGGCCTTATGCCACATATACTCAAATAGAGTCAACCAGACATCATTTGCTTGTGTTGCTCACTGGTATTTCCCAGTCCTGTTTTCACCAGAAGGAAAAATATATTTATTTCTTCCTTTTTTTTGCCCTCACCTTCTTTTGTCTCTGAGGTTTGTGTTGCAAGTAGTTGAAGGGAGCCTTAGACTTTGCAGGTGCAGAAATATTTAGAGATTGAGCTGTTGGATTGAACTGTGCTTATGTCTAGTTCTGTTCTACATGTGTTTCGTCATGATACCATAAATGTATTCGTTGTTCTTTCTAAGGAACACCAGGGAGCAAATTGTATGTATTTTGTCATTCTGAGAAGACAAACCTTTCTTTATAAACATGAGTCTGAGGCACACAGTCTCCCCCAGAAAAATGTTACAAGATTTTTCAGTTGTGATTTGAAGTTTAAATAAATGAATGAGTCCTCCCAGCCAATCTCTAATTGCTTTCTGAGCTACCTTTGTGCATTGCATTTGGCAGTTGAAAGGGTCAGTGAACAGCAAACTCTGGCAGCTGTCTGATTTACATGTGTTTTCTGAAAGAGTTGTCAAAAAATTGTCTCAATTCTATGCTGGAAGTTGTGCTGATTTTCATATAAATATATCAGTACATTTTATTAGCCTTTTTCTTTCAAAATCATGTGACTTGCCCGCAACAGAGATCTCATTGCTGACTCAATTTGGCATGTAAAAAGAGCTCTTTCTTATTTTCTGTGGAACTTTGTTCCACATTTCTTAAACTACTTGTGGTGTTCACACATGAACCGATATCCAGGCATTTTTATACAAAAGCTGGTTAAATGAATGATATTGTGCAAAAAACGTTTTATTTTTTCGTGATATTGTCTTGAAAAACCTTTCCTAGCAATTAGCAAATACTGTTTCTTGCTGAGTTGCTGAGGAGCCAGAGTAGGTCCCATACACTGGTTAAGCACAGGTTGCCAAAAGCCATTTTTATGAAGAAAATGGGTTACTTGTCAGTTGACAGGGCCTTTTTTAAAAAGACTACTAAAATACTGTGTAGCCATACCTATTCCTTTGAGCTTCTCCACAGTGTTAAATGAGGCCCCTTGCACCGTCTTGTTCAAACTTGTCATGGTGACAAGCAGGGAGCCACTTAAGACTACTCTGTGAAAGGTGTTGCTTACACTGTAGCCATGTGTTTCGGTCAGTCAGGGGCATTGATGTGAATTTCCTCAGCACTTTGGAAGCAACTTACCTTAAACTCCTTGCTGATGATTAGAGGTTCCTGGTGAAGTTCGGGTTTTGAATATAATGACTGTTTATTTTGTGTTGTTACAATATTTTCAATATTTTGTTATTTTCAATATGTTACAATATTTTTCATTGGAAGATGTTTTATAAAAAATTGAGGAGACAGTGGAGAGACTTGTGACTTTAGATGGTTTGCAACAAATGCACCCAGTTGCTTCTGATGAAACCCTGCAGTTGGTTCTGAAATAATTCTGGGATTCATTTTTAAAATCCTTTGTTTGTTTCTCAGCACACTTCATAAGACTCCATTATTTTTGTAATTATCAGAGGGCCCCTCAGAGGGCAGGGATAGCAGCCTGGCACCTGGCCAGACGGGGAAGCCAGTGACCCTGGAGAGCTGGGGAGAGCCAGTCAGCTCACTAGACTGGTTGGCTGGCTTGGCGAGCCAGCCTGTCCTCTTTCAAAAGTTTTGATTGAATTAGCACATTCCTGTGGAATATTTTGGGTTTCATCAAGTCAGCACTTTCTGTTGGAATGGTGTTCTACTGGAAACTTTCTAAGCCCATATCCTCAAAGCCGCTTGCTCAGGGGTGGTGCTGCTTTGACATCAGTGCTGCTCTCGCTCAGACCACTCTGTGTTTAATTCACATATGGCAGTGGGTCTGACTCTTGGCCAACATATTTACTTAGGTTCATTTTAAGGGGAAAAGCTTTCACTAGCGTTATTCAGAGAGGAAGAATGTTGAGACATCCAGTGCATGAACTGCTGAAGGTTTTTTCCTTACTTGAAGTAAGGACTTTGTAATTTTTCTTCTTAAATTACAGTAAGTGAATTTTTTAGACCTATCATATTAAAAAACAGGAGATCAGACGTCCCAGATAGCAGGGATTACAGACAGGATTTTATATTAAGAGTTTATCCAATTTCTTTGAAATGGAGAATTACCATGTGGGAAACTATTACAGACAGAATATTAAAAATTAAGGTATGTGTACCAGAAGGAAAAACAGGAGTGGAACTCAGTGTGCTCTTCCCGTCTGGCAATGTACTTTGTTTTCTGGGGTGTTTGGTCTATCACCAGACACAAACAGTGGAATGTTCCCATGCCGTCTAACCAAATTCAGAGAATCACAGGATATTCTGAGTTGGAAGGAACACACAAGGATCATTGAGTCCAGCTTATAAGTGCATGACCCACACAGAGATTGAACCCACAACCTCGGTGTTTTAGCACCGTGCTCTGACCTGCTGAGCTGACCTCAAATTGACTTGGGCCATGACAGTGCAATTGATTCAGATTAGCAAGGATGCAAAGCAGGGTTTTGTCATGATTTAAACATGCTGACTTTTGTTCTAAATCGATTTGAGGTGTTAGGTTAAGTTTTGTCTTGTGAGGAAAGCATTTCTTGCTGGGATTGCCACATGCTGCGACCTGCAAGTGAACAAGTGTCAGAATCTTGAGCTGGAATCTGTGTAAGCAGTAATCCTTCTGGAGGAGTTGTCAATATTGAAATGACATAACATGCATTTTGATCCAGAGTAGACACTAAAATACTGGCATGAGTCACCTAAAGGACTAAATAAAATATTTTGGAAACATTCTTTGTGAATGGGGCTGACCTAATTTTTAATAACACAAGTTACAACCTTTGTTGATTGCTGTCTGTTTCAGCATCTTTGGAGCAAGATACTTATTCCAGAACTTGAGTTCATACTGCTCAGCAGAAGGAAAGAAAAACAGTGCACCTTAACCTAATATTTGAAGCACCAAAATGCATGATTCTGGTAGTCCTGCCCACTGCAGTGACTTGATTTGCTTGGTCACTTCTGCGCACCAAGGGAGAATATTTTATTCAGCAAGGCTGGTGCTCTCAACTGTTTTGACTGATGCTCTCAAAACTTCAGGAATGAAAGGAATTATTAACTTCAAGTTAATTTCTCTGCCAGGGTTCCTGAGATCATACCCTGAAAGACCTTGTAAAAGGGCATCTTGCCAGTCTGCCTGGAAAAGCTTAAGCCTTCCTCCTTGTCCTCATCCTTTAATAGGACTAGACTTTCAGCAGAGCAGTACAAAATAATGCTAAGGCAGATCAGTTATTTCATTCCACTTTATCCAAGGTGTGAAATTCTCCATAGAATTTCTCAATTCTTTCATATTAAAAGTTTAACAAGATTCTTGGCTAGAAGTTTCTCGCTTCTTACTCTGCCTTAGGTGGTTCTGTGCTCTGTCCTCAGGGATGCTGGGGAGGCAGAAGAGCGTACTTTAAAAAGTAGTTTAACAGAACATGTAAAAAGACACTTATCCCCTGCTTGCAGTTAAAATAGTGGTATTTACTGTTTCTTTTGATCTTGTGTACTCGTGAACATCCTCCAGAGTATGTAGGAGGTTCATTCAGTTTTCTTAATGCTCTAAAACTGTTTTCTTCAGTAGTTCTTGAAAATATAAAGAACTGTTGAACTTTGAGATTTTGTTTAATGGGGTGACAGTAGAACATTATTATAGTAAATAAAATTTTCATCTCAGACATTTGCATAGATGTTCTTCTGTGAATTAATATAATATCAACTCAGACTTTTCATCACTTGTCTTGCAAATCAGTGTTAAGAATTGTCATTTCAAGAAGAGAAATTGTGTTTGAAGTAATGTTTGATTAAAATATATTGACTAGTTTGTACTTTCTCCCTTTAAGAATTGTTGATAATGTTTGAACAAGAGCAAATTTCCACTGATGTTCACCAGTCTAGGCCAAAGACAGCTATTTGTCCAAACCAGGCTGCCAAGAGGAACAGTGGCAAACTTAATTTTTTCCTCCGTTTGTTCCGTAAAGCTGTATTTCCCTCCCACCATCCGAAATCTCTCCTTCAACAGTTTTTGGTACCTCACAGAAGAGCATCTCTGCAAAAACAGCCTGTTGCATTTCAAGTGTGTTGGGAAAGGAGGCTGTTCATCTTAAAGAGTAATGCTGATAAATGTCACTAAATAAAACTACACTCTAGGTCAACTTGAGCAACCTGTGCCTGCCTCCTAAAGGGAGGAGGTAGGACCTGCTTCAGTGACCCCATTCACTGGATGAACTGGGTCAGTCTGTTACAGTGTGGAGTTGCAGTACTTTTAGAAGCTGCAGTCTCTTATCTTTCCTCCACACCCACAGAATATCAACCCTTTGCTCTGGAGCCAGAAAAGTAAGCTGTGTTTGTAATGGTGTGGCTGTGAACAAAACTCATCAAATGGGAACATAGTGTAACTGACAGGGAAGTACTTGGAATGTCTGGAGCAGCAATTCCCAGAACTGCAGACTGCCCCATTTATCTGAGTAAGATATACTCTTGGAGACGTAGTGGTGGTGGTTGAGGTATCAATATTGCTTATTATTTTACTTTACATGCAAGAGAAAGGGGAATATAGATTTGTAAATAAGCTATGACAGCTCACTTTCATGGCTCCAGTTGGAAATGCTCAATGGATGATGCTGGATTTTCTTTCTTTGGTAATGAAGTAAAGTCGACATGCTTGGATCCTGCTGAGAAGGACGCACTGCAGAGATCACACCTATTAATATCTTAAACTTCTCTCCAATTTGTTGTGCATGTGACTTACTCTTTTAACAAATCTTTGGGGAGAAGTATTTTCTGCATACTTTCCCTTCAGCCAGGCCTAAGTCTGCTAGACTGAGCTTCCTGTGACAAAGCCATGGCAAATCATTCCTAACCAAAACAGCTGCAATGTCACCTCATACTTAATTCAGTTCTTGAGAGCAGGACAACATTTTTATCTCGGTACACTGGAATTGCCTTTATATAAATGCATACCTGTGCCATGGGAATATTTTATATGCAGCACTGGATAAATACAGTAAAGCTTTTGACAGCTATAGAACAAGCCTGCTTGTTTCTGAAAGAAATAGGGAAAATGGGATCATTCATGTGCTGAATAGCTCAAGTTATTTCTTTTGCTTATATGCTACTCCCTAACCTTAGATAATGTTGTTGTCTTGCTGTTGCACTGACAGTGCTGCCGAAGTCAAATGACAATTCCTGTCCTAGAAAACAACAGCTGCACCTGTGAGCCGGTGCGGCAGGGAAGGTGTGCGGGTGACAGGAGGGGTGAGGAGGGCTTGGTACCTGCACTGTGTCACTGTCCTCTCTTACATAATGGCAGCGCCCGCAGCACACAGCCCGGGGACAGCTCTGCCCGCTCGCTGCGCTCTGCCTCCGCATCATGTGATGCGGGCAGACAGGAGCTACCTTCCATGCCTTGCACTTAATCACTCTTTAGCTCTGAGAGGTCATTCAGAGGATGGCATAAATCGCGTCTGCAACTGCTGCAGTCTTGTGACTGCTGGGAACTTAGCTCCAGGGGAAATAATGCTCCTAGTTTTGCTAGTTTTGTATGGTAATTCTGCAGTCTTTAAAGCTGATACCTCTAAAACCTTAAGATTTTACTCATTTGCTAGCAGCAATCTGCTCTTTTTTTAATTTTTCTTAGTTGCCCTGTGAAGACAAAACCTTGAAAATAGCCCTTTTCTTATCATAGAAAATGGATTTCCTTTCCTGGATTTTGAAATAAAACTACATTAAATCATTAGTTTTTTAAAAAAAAAAATGCCAATCTCACTGAGATTGAATGATCTGCGTAGGATTTTCATGGTATTTCCTTCCCTAAATTCCTCACTGTTTTGCAGAAACTAATACAGATTATTTGCAGATCAGGAGGAGTTTTTTTCCCTAAAGAAGTATAAAAGAATAAGAGGCACTCCTTCTGGCTCAGAAACTGCCCCGAGGGCAGATCAGTTTGAAAGGATTGCCTGAAATGTCATTTGTAATTTTTTTTTTCTCCAGATTAAAATCTTGCTTTAAAACCTGCTACCCTTTGATTACTTACATAGTCTTGTGTTTCTGAGCTGCAGACTCAGCCCTTCAGTGTAGAAAATAAGTCAGTCCAGCTTTTGTAGGGGATTTCAGTGATAAAACAAGCCAAACTCTTCAGAAACAAGCTGGGTAAGAACTCCACTGGTGTGATAGAGTACTCTCACTTCTAACTGGGGATTCTTATCGCTGCTTACACAGGGGAAAAGATTACCAGTTTCTACTATTTTTAACAAAACCCAGTGATTCTAGAACAGGATGTAAAACACCTACTGGCACAGGTACAAAATACCAGACTTGCCTATTGTATCCTCCCTGGGGGAACCTCCTTGCTCCCTGAAGTTTGCGTAACTTTGTCTCACATGGCTATAGATTTGCTCAGCTTCAGAAATAACCCCAAGTTCTAACACACAGCTGAAACATGAGAAACTTCACTGGTGTTTAGTGCTGAACTATATTAACACTCACGAAACCTTGTTAAAATTCCCTCATAAAAACCTCAACTTCCATTTTAACCCTGCACTAACAGCTGTCTGTAATTTGAAGCTGTATCAGATTTTCATCATTTTGACCATGTTCCTCATGCCCTCCTTGTGTGAAGTTTCAGTAGACACTATTCATGTGTAATGTTAGGTATTTGATAGCCCTGTGTAGCTAAGCAAGAATGTAGAATTCACTGTTAATTTTTAGCCCATAAATAATATTTATTTGTTTGGAACAAAGAGATGGAGGAAGGGTTTGGTTAACACTTACCTTTTTTTTCTCCCCAGTTTCAAGGAAGTCTGTTTTAATCTATGGCTTTATTAGCTGAAGTGATGTCATAATGGTATTCAATAGTTTTGATAGCCTCTAAATTGAAAAAAACGAGGAGAAAAATAAAGCTTTAATATGGCTGTAGAAATGTTCTGCCAGATTGTGGGCATGTAACTTGGAACAAATACTGGAGAAGTGTCTTTGGGGACTTCTCGTTTTTTAAATACATCTTCCATGTAATCCTTTTGTGTTATTGTTCATGAATGATCATGATTGCTGAATACTGTTGAAACTGTGCTTGGTTTTTATTTCACTTCATTGTTTTAAAATTTAAAGGAAGGTTTATTGGTGGTTTGATTTTTTGTTTGGATTTTTTTTCCTCCTCTTGAAATTCAATACCTACATACTCAGTATCTCACTGGGATAGTAATAACCTGTAGGTACCTGTTAGCACCAGAAATACTGTATCTCTATGCTTGCTGCAATAAATTACAATACTGGATAATGGGTTAGTGCAGAGTAGAAAAATGGAGATAACTTTGAAAACTCTGACTCAATATCTGATGTTATCAGAGCCTTTTGCATTCAGACATGTTTTGCATTCCATCTATATCACAAGGATAACTGCATTTAAAATAGGACTAGCTTGTAAAAAGCAGTCTGTCTGCTGCGAACAGAAAAGACAGACAAGTAAAAATTATGCAGTGATTTATATCCTGGTCCCGTGTATGCACATGAACAGCAGACATAATATAGAGAAGGCTGATCTGGAGCCTGATGGGAAAAGTACCTTCTAGGCCTAGCACCTGGCATTGGGGCTAATAAGCCAGATTTTATGCACACTGAGTTTTGGCACCAGTGTTTTCGTTATGTGTTGCTTGGTAATGCATCGTATCTTCCCTAAGAATAGTGTCTTAGTCACACACACCTGCTTTTTCTCCCCTCCTCCTGTTTTACCTTAGGCTCATAGTTTCATCTTTCATGCCATCTCCCTATGCACTCATTTTGCATCAGATCAAACCAAACTCCTCTGCAAGCTTGCAATGAGTCAGTTACTTGGCCAATGTTAAAAGAATGGAAAAAAGACTTGGCAAAACTCATCATGCTCAGGGCACCTGTAGGAAGCCTGGAATAGGAACCTGAGAAAGGACAAAGTGAACAAAACGTGGAATCAAATCCTTCATCCAACTTCAAAACAAGTCACCATTAAAGTAACCCATATTGCCCAGACTAATAGCATAGATAACTTCATCTGTGCTGTTTCTCTTCATTCGCTCTCTCTGTTGTTTGGGGAGGCTTCCTGCCCTACCCTTCCCTTCTGTGAAGTTTTCTAATGCGTTTGTTTTATCTGCCTTCTGTCAGGTGAGAGTTCGCACAGATTTCATTAGGCCAGCATGTCCCCATCACACTCCTAGTTTATTGTAGACCGTGAAGAATTAAACTTCTTATTTGAAAATCTTTGCAAAGCAGCTCTGGCTTCTGGCCGTAGTTTCAGTCATGATGAACGGCTGAAGACTTGCCATTTGGAAAACTGTTCTCTGCAATCTTTTTGGTCTCCTTTTGTGTTGGGGATAAAATAAATTCAGTCACTTAAAAAAGCTGACAAAGCAAAAGGGATTTCCTAAACTCTGTGGGGAACTTTTTGAACAGCCACATCAACATCCTGCACTTGTGAGATCTTACCTAGCTTAGACGTTTCCTTCAGCTCGATCAGACAGTCATTTTCTGTTGTTTCCTCTGCCACATCCATGCTCTGCCTCCCCTGCCAAGTTTTTAAGAACATTGTTGGTGGTAGCATCTAGTCTTGATTTGGAAAAGTTGCTCATTTTAACAGACTAACAGCATCTGAGCGAAGTCTTCCTTCTGATGGTAAAGTTATTGGAAGAGACCTGTCTCTGCACGGTATTTGGAAGGAATTCTTCACCCTTCTCCTGACCATAGTGGTAGTTTTTCTTCATGAAATCATTAACTCAGATACCCAAGTGATTTACTACCAGAAGAAGATTCTATAGATAAATACGGAGTTATATGCCTGGCTGGTTGTGGTCAGGTTGGGCTTTTTTTGTTGTTTTGGTTAGTTGGTTGGGTGGTTGGCTTTGTGGTGGGTTTGGGTTTATGTTTGTTTGGTATTGGGTTTTGGTTTTTTATCTTTGGTAAAGAAGTTACCTGCTACGCAAGACAGACAAGCTGGGATTCAGTCTCTCTCATTTTTCTTGAGTGTACTCTACTTGGTAATCCTGCCCGTTGCTTAAGTGGAAACTGGATGGTTCACCCAGCTTTGAACTGGATTTCTGCATTGCAATCCCAAGTTCTTAACAGGCCTAAATTGATTTTTCTTCTACCTTAGCAGTTTCTTAGTATTGGTATGGATTGGTGGGTACATATAAGTAGTACTTAAATATCTTCCTTTGTTTTAGTACTGAACAAACAAAAATAATAGAAGATCTGCGTGTGCAGATCTCACACTTCTGTTCTTTCTTTCCTGCTTCTCTAAGTTTTCTTCATCTCAGCTTTATCTCTAGCTCCCTGTAAGAAACAATCTTCTCTAAATGCAGCAGACTCTGTCAGCAATACATGTTGGTTGCCTCTGGCCATTTAATCAACCACTCCTCCTTTTGTAGCATGCTTGTGGTGTGAGATCCTTTTTGATGGTAAACTCAGCCTTGAGAAGTGTAAATCATTCTTACCTGATAGAGCCAAGGAGGATGTATTCCCCAAGCGATCCTTTCTTTATGCTGTTTCCTAAGGTATCTTGTTTTGCTGCTGTTTTGTTTCTTGTGGGTTTGCCCCCTTTACATGCTGCTTTTAACTGCTGACATTGAAGATTAACACCCGATAACCTGAGAGGTCGTGTAATACTGATGAAAAACCAAGAAAACAGCCTCAAGGCAGCTTCCTTATGCCATGTGCTGCAATGAGCAGCTTTGTTTTAGGCAGCATGTGCTGGGGTACATCATTCATGGTGGGATTTCACCGTGGGGCACCAGTTTGCTACTAGAATGCTAGCTGCATTCAAGACTTTTTCACCCAATCGCTTCCTTAGAAGACCATAATTGGAAGTATTATCTCCCAGAAGCAGTGTTTCTGATGGGAGCAGGGTAAGCCTTGGGACAAAACACAGCATGCCAAGGAAGACTCTTCAAGAACAAGGTACCTCTTGGGTCATTCAAAAAAAAAAAAAAGTCAGTTCACTTTAAGGCTGGCAAAAAGTCTCTTTACATCATGTTAGCAACAGGACAAGACTGTTTATTTGTGGTTCATTCATGAACAGGTGCAGCTCTTTGGCCCATACCTAGACTAAAATTTGACAGTTTAAAGACATGGTACTTAGAAATGTGGTGAATGGAACTTATCTTTAGAAGTTAGTGCAACAGGAGAAAGTTATTTAGCTACCTTGAGATTATTAAATGTCCAAAGGCATCTTAAACTGCAAGCAGACTGATTAAACAGATGTTGGAAAGCAGAAGTTTCAGAGTCAATCAGATAATTATGTTGAGAGCAAATCTTGAGTTACTGTGGAAAGGCATAGTCACTGGCAATAAATTTCAGGATAGGAGGACAAAACATTTCATGTCCAATTGAGCTGATAGAATTTACCTAGTTCGAATACCTATTTCACCCCAATGCTTTCTGCCAGAAGTAAAAATATGGACTGAGAAAGCTGCTACACTGATTACAATAGCACAGGAATGGCTGTGGATATTGATGCTTGGAAGAGAGGAGCTTTATTTCTCTGATTACTTGGCCCTTTTTGCAAAGCCTCACTTTTCTATGGGAGCCCTGAGGTGCAAACCTGACTTTGTCTGAAAACAAGATACCTTAATTGGACATTGTATTGGAGCTGTCTTATTTATACTTGGGATTTCTTGTTTTCAGAACCATAACTTATATTGACACCCTGCTTCATATAGCTCCAGCTAGGCTTCCCTTGTAGTTGCTGAAGCTAAATGACTCTACAAAAGAGCTGTTTTCCTCAAGTGTGCAAATACTTCTGCCTTCTATATTAATTAGCTACCTGGATACAATTCTGTTTAGGTAAACTGCAATTACACAACACATTTTTTTTTTTTCTCCTGCTCCCTAAAATGTATTTCTATCACTATTATTTCAGGTTTTATTTTTATCTAACCGGAAGTACTTTTTCTCCACCATAGACCCGATTGTCATGTGTCTGAACAGGAAGCATCTAGCTATTTCTCAGAATTTACTAAGCTCAGAATGTCCCACAAAAATTTAAATACAGTTCTTCAAATGTGGGTTAGCTAAGAAACAATGAAACTTCTGCAGCTATCTCCTTTTATCTTAACCTGGTGTTGCTATACAAGTATTGCCACTTAGGCCTTATTCTGCAAATCTTTTTCTTGTGCAACTTTCCCTTTGTTTTGTGTGCTCCCTCTCCTTTACTTTTTGTGTTTTAAGAAGAGGGAGCACCAAAGACTGTAGACAATATTTGTGCAGGAAGTCTTTCGTGATGGATATCTGCTTGTATATACCTATCTCAGACCTGGGCCAACACAGAGCAACATGAGAGACAAGGCGAAAACAAGGATAATGCTTGGACTTGGAGTAGGAAATTGTAATGGGCTGCCATGTTAAAAGGGGTGAAGAGTGAGATGTCAAACATCAGATATCCCCTAACCCAGCAATTCATCAAGCGCTTTGTCAGAATTTGATGAAGTGTCACATTTGTTGTGGCTTGTTAGCTTGCTTTGGAGAGGTTTGGTTTTTGTGTGTTGTGGCTGGGAAGGTATTTTTGGATTGCTTAAGTTTTAGGTATTACCACATGAGTCATGCAGTGGTGTTTGGGGTTATTGCATGCACAAAAAGTTGCAATCTGTGCTTGTTTGATTAGCACAAGGGTATTGGTTTTTTTCAGCAGCATAAAAGGGAATTTGGATTGAAGTTATTCAGGGGAGCTAAATACTGAATTCTCAACCTGCTCAACTTTGTGGTGTTGCGAATCCTGAAAACTGCTTAGCTGTGGTACAAGTTAAAACACTGGATGTTAAATAGCTTCTTTTTTACATCTGATCCAGAGGAGGTGGCTTATATTAGAGCAACAAGAAATGTTTCTACTTGGGAACTCACTGCTTCTTCAAAAGGTGTGGTCCCTGCTGAGGGCAGTGACGTTCTGCTTCTGGCTGTGAAGGTGAAGTCTTCATAGGTGAACTAAGCTAATGGCTTCAGCTCTGCCTTGCTCAGTCTGCTGACTGACCCTTTAAGTATTTCTCTTGTGGCAGCCAACAGCTGGAAGGTCAAAGAAACTGCTTGCTCTCCTAGTGCTTAGGATGGACTGGGAAAGACAGATTTTGCTTGCAGTCAATACCCGTTTGCAAAGACAGTCGCTGAGCTACATAAGAGAAGCACATCCTGCATGATGGTTTTCCATCCATTCTAGTGTCTACTTCTCCCAAGGATATTAACCCCTTATAAGAAGGCTGTCCATATTATTTGTATCAGATAGTTAATAATATTTCTCTCCATCCTTTCTCTAGTGCCTGCTTTGCAACAGAAAATTAAATGAGATGATGGAGGACAGGAGGAACGGTAGAAAATACAGGTCTAGAGAGAACACATTTTAGAGAAAATGAGTGTGAAGAGGAGGAAAGCATAGTAAGAAACAACCAGAAAGAAATGGGGAGGGAGAAAAACAGATGTGACAGGAGCCGTGAAAATTTAGTAAATCAAGTCAGTAACATTTAATAAGTGTGTAATCACATACACACATGCTTCTGGCTGCTGAATAGTAAGATACCTGTGGAAATGTGTAGGTCCTTTTTGACTCCTGGTGATATCAGCAAAGGTGATAGCGGTAAAAATGTAGAATAAATTCTGCAATTCATGCTATACATGTGAACAAATATATTGGCTTCTAGATGTCTAGAGCTCTAGAATCCATTTCCATATAAAAATGAGCAAAGACAGTCTCTAGTACTTTACTAAGACAGTTTTTAGTCATCAGCTTCAAAATTGAATGAATGTGTAACAGATTATGATAATTACGTGCTATTTAATAAAATTTCATTAATATTTTTAATGGCTGTTTTTTTACCAGTTTTGGTGCTGAGTCGATACTGTTCAAAAGGTATGTTTCAAGTAAGTTTCAGTTGTGTTCCCAAAAGGGTTGACCTCTGTGGTGTCCTTCACTAGTAAACTAGCTGTGGCAGCTTTTACAGACATTTAAGGTCTTAAATTTTAGAAAAAATACAGACATTTTGAAAAGTTGTCATACTGAGCTGGGTCAAGGTGTTTCTAACTTGGTGTTTTGTTTCCAGTGAATGCCCAGAGAAAAGTAAAATACTGAAGCTACAAAGTGATACTTCCCAAAATAAATTGACATCTCCATGATTTGTGACTTCTGGTTTCTTGAGCCTAGGGATCTGCCTGTGTTTTGAAAGGAAAAACTAAAAGCAGCAGCATGGATTTTAATTACTTTATCCAGAAGGTATGCAGTGCAAGTGTAGTACTCAGTTTAAACACACTTTAATCACAGATATTGCCTGTAATCCTAATAATGGCTGAGTTAGTGGCTTTCATAATTATTAGATGTGTTTTTGAAAGTTCTAGGAAAAGTTTTTAATTGGTGAAGTGTGTGCAAAATTGCCAGGATGTCTGTTTTTTAATCTTATACTATTTATTTTGCTATAAATGCAGAAATGGAGAAGAATTTATTTTCCAGTAAAGATAAAAGCAGAAGTTTAGGAGGGAAAATTACTGACAACCAGAAGCTAAAACAGTAGTGACCAGGGATAGAGGAGAAGAGGAAGAAGTACTTGAGCAGACTCAGAAGGGAAATACTATGCTCTTTTGCAAGACTTCATCTTTGACACCAGTCTTTGGCTAGTGAGTACTTGTTCAAGTAGATGGGAAAGGTGGAGGAGTGTTTACCTCCTGTTTGATGCAGTGCACATGGATGTGGGGGTGTGGTATTTGTGTATGTACCCACATGTGGGCGAAATGGGAAAATGTGGCTTGTTTCCTCTTCCACTTTCATTTAGGTAACACACTGATATAAATGTCTTAATCATAACATTGATGAAGTTTTAAGCTGCTTTACTCTTCCTTTTGGTTTGCGTGTTTTGCTGTTTGTTTGCATTTTTTAAGGGAAAAATTATGAAAAATATATCTGCTGAATCACTCTGCTGCAGGAAAAGATGAAAAACTCTTCAGACTGCAGTGGTTCTGTACAAAATGGTATACAGATTTTTCTGTAACAGATATGTTTAAAAGTCATTGTTAAATGGCCCTTAAACTGACTTCCATCTGATACGAGCCAGTGTTGGTGTAGGAGAGTGCTGTATAAAACAAGCACAGAACAAATTCTGGCCAGATCCAGGTCTAATTCACTCCTTTTTCTTTGTCTGAGATTGATGATCTGAATCACCTAAAATATTCAAAAGGTAATCAGATCCAAGGTGTCGTAAGTCTCTGAAGGACTTGGTTTTGCTGTCATCACTCTACATGTGTAATTAATTATGAGCTTAATTATACGGGTGTGGAGTATGTTAACGTGCAAGTTACACGTGGGCATTTTCAGCAGTTGGTACTCATTCCTTCAGTATTTACATCCAAGAGCCTTAGGTTGGATTCAGGCGGTTAACACAAGTAGGGAATGCTGGTTCCTCATTATTCCAGAGGAAGAGGAGCATTGAGACCCATTAACAGAACCTCTTGTGCAGGGGTGGCAGAACTGCACTGTGTTTCTGAGGTCCAGTCTGTGCCAGCTGTCATTCGCACCAGCTCCCTCTGGCGTGACTAGGCAAAGCCCAGCGTGTGCCTGGTGGCTCATCCCAGCTGGAAAGCCTGGAGTGAAGCCAGGGAGGGTGGCAAGCTGTTTGCCAGGGACTTGTGTAGTAGGGCCAGTATTGGCAAGAGGAAGAGTACAGGAATACTGGAGGGAAAGCTAAAGCGGTGTTGGACACTTATGTCAGGGTTGGTGGGAGATACAAATGTTTAAATTGGCATCATGACCTAACATTAGCCAAAAGGTGCAGAACCTTGTTAAATTGCTCAGTGGGAGTTCAGACTCAAGCATTGTGCAGTCTGGGGAGTGCAGGACAAGCCAGACATGTACAATAGGGAACAATGGGAAAGCTGTTCACAGGAATGCTTTCTTTTTTAAACTGTATTTTTATCAGATAGCTTTTTAATTTCTCTTATCAAAGCTGGACTAAATGGTTCCCTCTTGAGAGTGCTTGAGGGAGTGAGGCTGGGATTTAATTCACTAGAGATATCTTAGTTCCATTTTGGTTTGGGTAGCAGTTGCTGATCTGATAAAGGAACTCCATGGAAAAAATTATTTTTATTAAGTATGCTCTGTATAAATTATTGAATTATTAATGGTGCTGCTTCCTACAACCTAACTGTGAGGAGAGAACTGCTCACAGGAGTTCTTGTAAAGTTGTGTAAAGAGGTGGTCTAGGAGGGTAAAGTTTGAGATTATCAGGCAAAGATGGATATCTCTGTAGCAGGACAATATCTGGAGAGTATTTGCCTCCTGGTGTCGGATATTAGAATATCTTTTTATTTAAAAAAATCCCAAACAACAAAATCCAATGTCAAGGAAGTATTTATCCTTAGCACCCTCTTCTGGGCAAGCTGACAGGTAAGAATTCTTAAAATCTTTCGTATTGTTTTAAATTATCTTGTCTCTTTAGTATCTCTAATGTTCTGAGAAGCTTACAGCTTCTGATAGAACAACAGGAGTTTTTTTAATACAACACCCACCAATAATATTACTGTGTGTAAAATACATTTTTAACATTTTCTTTGTTGTGGTGGATATCGTTTATTATTTTGTTTTGAGTGTTTTTCTTTATAGGATTGCACTTCATGTTAGATATTTTTCACATCTCCATGAAGGTGCCACACATGTGGCATTACACAGGATTTTCAAATATAGTGGAGACTGAAATAAGCACTGCTTTAGAAACCCAATCACCTGCAACACAGCTGGCTGTCATTTAATGGGAACAATGTAGACCTAATTTTCTTTTACTTTCTTGCTGCCATGGTAGCTTTCTAGTTGTCTGTCATTCTCTGTGTTTGGAATGCCAGTGGTGAGTATTGGAGCCACTGGAGAGAACAGCGTAGAGCTGCTGGTTTCTCAGTCATAGCTGCAGGAGGTACTCTCCATAAGCAATCACTTAAGGTGCCTCTTGGCAAAGAAAGGGAAGTTTTCCCTATGAAACCATGGAAACTTGCACAGGTGGGCTTTACTTTGCCAAGTGTGCACCTTTCTGATCTGCCAGTTTGGTTGCTACATGGTCTCTTGCTGGGAGTGCCCTGTGGACTGTGTGAGGTTGTGTCTAACTGGGACTTTTAATCTGTGTCTGGCAAACGGGGCCTTATGTGATCTTCTGTTTTGCTTCATGCTAAGACTGAATACTGCATCCCTCATTCTGGCTAAAAGAAGTGTCCAAGAGAGAAGGTTTTTATTAAAAGCAATATGTTTTCCCAGAAACTTCTTAGTGAAAGCCAACTCTTTTGCATTCCCAGTAACTTACTTTTTCCTCCTTTGTTCTGGGACTTGGTAATGCTGCAAAAAATTCAGTGTCTCCAGGAGTCACTGGAGCCATACAACAATGATCTTTCCTTCGTGGAGATCTCACATTCCTACAGTAAACAGTTGCATACTTTATGCCGAGAAAAAGGTGGATGGGGTGTAGAACATGCTAGCGTGGTGAGAAGAGGTTGAAGGTGTGAAATATGACTACCAGCATCGCTGGTCAAAGAAAGCCAGATATAGAGAAGAGAGATGAGATGAGAGGAGAGTAGAAAAAGCAAATGACAGGGTAAGTGTTTAGAAGTTAGGAAGAACTTTACCTAGTTACTTGCAGTACAGTACAGAGAAATTTACAGTCAGGCTTGAACTTAAACTCCATGTTGAAGACTGAGCATGGGTTCTCATCATGAATCTTAAGTCAGCTGGTGTGTCACTGATCCTTACCTTTCTGCAGGACAAAAAATGCCTTCTGCTGTAGCTGTCCTTGATGTTCTGAATCAAGAACATTTTGCTTGTGGTAGTCTAATTTTTAACCGTTTCACTTTGTGCTCTTTCCTCAGAGGATGTGCTGAGTAAAGATGCTGGGGAGTGTGCAATATGCCTGGAAGAGCTGCAGCAAGGAGATACTATAGCACGGCTGCCTTGCCTCTGCATATATCATAAAGGGCAAGTATTCATTAGGATGGATATGACATTTCAGAAGGTTGCATTTATGGGGTAACTCTTTTTAAGGGGTGATTAAAGAACCTCTAAAGCTTGGTTGCTTTTGCATTTAAAAACAAACAACGAAGAAACAGCAGCAGCAACTCGAAAGGTTGTTTTTAAATTACATCTTTCTGCATCTCCCCCATATGTATTTGAAGTTCATTTTCCCTGCTGAAATCTTCTCATTCTTGCAAAATGACCTGGGTGGGGAAGGAGTGTGCACCATGGCTGAGGAGCTTAGGACTTAAGTATTCTCAAGTACTAATAGAGTTGGACAGGGAGAGGGGGGAATGCTTTTTAAAACTGTTTCATGTTTTGTTTTTGTAAGTGTCTGTACTTTACAGAAAGCAAAATGTCTATGAATGATATAATCAAGATGAAAACATTAGTAATGAATTAACCTGTGAATAAAATCTGGCATTTGTAAAACGCTTCCTTACATAATTTTAACACTTAAGAAATTTGGGTTTTCAACAGTGTTTAATAATACCTAAATATTACTGTGATTTGGGGTTATTAATTTTTCCAGTGATGTGTGTATATGCATATACTTCTTTGTATAATAAAAAATTCCACTAGTCGTCAAAATTGAGAAACCCATTTATATTCGTATCCTACTGCTAAATGTTACTGATATTCACATCAATTGTTTTCATTTTTTGTCTTGTATCTAACAGCTGCATAGATGAATGGTTTGAAGTAAATAGATCTTGCCCTGAGCATCCATCAGATTAAGACAAGATTCATATTTTTAGGTAATGTTTATTTATGTTCCGATAATAAATATCTTGATTATCTGATATAACTGCACTATTTCTTTTCATTTGTGAATTTGCTACTGTGTCTCAGAACTACGCTATCAATCACTAAGCATTGATGTATATTGCAATATAGGCAAAAGGTTTCTACATCCTTACATGGCATGATCTTTCCAGTTTTAGTACTGGAAAAGGGCAAGTCAGTGTCAAGAAAGCTTTGGCATTAACTTTTTAAGAGCACTTTTCCATAGAAATGAAACAAAATTAAAATAATACAATTGTGTAATTTTGGATTGTTCCATGAGTACTGGCATGTATTTCTGACAGAAAGCTTTTAGAATCTTTCATATGAAAAAGTTGAAGCTAGGTATTTTCAAAACTACTTTCATGTTAATGCATTCCAGAATGTTTAAAGCATATAAATAAATAAAAAATGTTGACTTGTTTCTATCCATCCCATCTCACAGAAGTTCACGTTTTTCCAGCTTATGTTGTGTGTTAATGATTGCAGATCTGCAATCTGTGTTAAAAGTTTAAAGGATAGTTTTATTCTTTAGTTTACTAACTCAGAAACTTTATCTTACATTAAACTACTGCCCCTAAGCATTGCAAAGCACACCAAAAATCATCATAATTCTTAGAGAAATAGAGATATCTGAAGATACCTGAATTCTGTCTGGCAGCTGAGAGTTTGGGTTTGGTGTTCTGAGGGAAATCTGAAAAAAAAAATCTGAAGTATTCATCACTAGCATTTATTTGTGTGTTTGTTTCACGTTGCTTCATGTGCCTGTGTTGTAGGGATAGCAAAGAAAACCTGAAGGAAGATATCCTGCTGTGGGAATAATAGTTTTAACCTCAGGGCAGTGTTAGCCAAAATGAATAAACAAACACATTTCCCATATTGCCCCCTATCTCTGGTTGTGGCAGAAGCCTGCAAGCTGTTCATGAACACGTCTGTCTCTGTACATGCTCATGGCTGCCCAGCCTCATGTTAAATTCTATTTGCTTTTTTCACAGCAGGGATGGTGATAACTGTGGGCTTAGGAAAAAGGGGAAGGAAAGCACAGTGGTTGTGGTCATGCTGTTTGAGTGGTTTCTGTGCTGAAATGATGGTATTTTGTCTTCTGCTTTTCCAACAGCTGCTTCCACTGATCAGAAAACATAGGAGATGTGAGGTTCCCTTGCTGAACACAGCGTGCCTGGCTTGAGACTTACAGTTCTTTGTGGCTGAAAAAGGCAAAGATGGACAGTGACGCGGAGAAAGCATTGCAGACACCGTTACTTGCCAGTAGCGCTCGGTATACCAAACACTCATGCAAAGGACACACAGGGATTTTGAAAATGCTGCACATCCTGTAACAATCGACTCCCCACAGACATTACTGACACTATTTTGTATCGAAGGCCAAAGTTCCTAATTTCAGCCTAACTTCTGGTTCTGTGAAGAAGCGAGTTATTGGACATGTTTCCTACTGCCTCCAGTGGAAGCGGAGACGTTCGATACGTGCTGTCTGAGACCCTTGCAGGAGGACGGCCCCAGATTTGAGTGGGAACGTTTTCACCTTCTCATTGGCTGAAGAACAGTAAATGGCAAACTAAATAAAATCTAACAGTGTGACCTTAATTTACAGAATTCACACCCTGTTTTACGTTCTTCACTTTTTTCAAGAAAGAGAAAACATAAACCGCTCTGCGTAGGAATACTGTATTTCAAAGTTTTGTAACTAAACCTTTGTCACAATGCAGTCCAAAGAGTAAAACCAAGACAGGTAACTAATTTATATTGATCAAGCTATAGAGATTATTGAAATCTGCACATTGTATTGCTATTTAAGTAACTAAAATGTCTCTTTTACTGCTTGTGAGTAAAAACGACAGAAAGAAATGCAGCAAAGCAAAATCTTACAGCTATGCAACTTTTTTTAAAATAGGAAAAAGAAAGAATTACCAATTTTAAGTGCTGCCAGTTAAGGTAATTTGTTTAACGGGTATTTTTTTAAAGACGTTTCAGGTAATTATTTTATTGTACTACTCTCATCTCCAGGCTGCCTCCTGAGGTGTAAATGAATAACTGCAAATGTGGGCACAGCAAGAGGTTTTTATAGGCATGGGCAAGATAACATCGAGGTGGGATTTGTGTTTATTTTTTGAAGGTGTACAAGTTCATGTTTCCTTGTTTAAATGTTTTTTTGGTGGCAGGATCTGTAATACTTTGTATCTAAACCCTTGGTGTCTTCGTGTGGAGACCAGCATTTGACAGTATGGGTTTTTATTTTGTTTGGATTTTCTCTTTCTTTCTTTCCTTTTTTTTTTTTTTTGCATCTGCATTTGTTTAATTTATTATTATTTTACTGTATTATATTGGTATAACCAGAGCTCCACAAAACACAGGATGTCTCTGGGTGGGTACACTGAGTAAAACTGTGGATAAATATTAGTTCCCACAAAGTATCATAGTTAAAACAAATAATTTTTTAAAAAAGACAGGGAAAAAAAAGACAATAAACTGGAACAGATATCAGGGTTTAGAAGGATACATTTTATATTGAGAATTAAGCGTAGTAGTTTCTGAATTTCACAACACAGGGAAGAGTTTATGAATATTTATTAGCAACAGCATTCTTAGTGAGTTTCAATAGTTAAAATAAGTTGCACAACACTTCAAATGTTTTTCTTGTACATAAATAATTCTGGTTTGGTTTTTTTTTTTTTTGTTTAAGTACACATTTCTCTCTGTTGCTGCTGTGTTTCATATCAAAAAGGGCAAAGAACAGGAGCAACTGCTGCTATCTGGAGAACGAGTGCAGTGCATGTTCCTAAACTCTCCCATCTTGCTTAAAGAGCAGTTCTTCCCTGGATAACATTTTCTCCTGAATGTTGCTCTGTAAAATGCCTTTGTTACGCTGCAAATCTAAAGGAGTCCAAACTAGATAATTGTCGTAATTTCCAGTGCAGTTTCTATACTTTTGGGCTTGCATCACTGGTTTCAGCTGAACCTGTAACTCTGGGGCCCTGTTGAATTCTCTTTTTCAGTGGGAGCAGAATCATTTTGTCACACGTTCGATTCTGTAGTCACATCAAATGTACAGTCATTCAGAGTATGTACAGAGTCCTTTTTCAATGAGAATATTTGTGTTGCCTTGTATTATCTTGGGGGAGGGAGGGAGGGGATGAGGAATTACAGCACCTGTAATACTCAAATAGTGGTGTTGCCTGCAGGCCCACTTTCCCAATGTTTTAAACTCCTGATTCATTCTGAAAGTTAAACTTTTCCATTTGCATTGATTTAATGTTTACTGTTGGCTTCATGCCCACAGAAGCTCACCTGTAGTCATGTAAAGAGGGTAGGTCAGTGTTTTGATGTCCTGTGCTCTGAGGTCATAGATAGCCTTTGGCTTGGGGGTTAAGTAGGTACATACTGCAGACATAAATCTGTTTACAACTTGAGCTCAGTTTTGGTAGTTCATACTTCTAGTACACTTACTGTTTCCTCAAAAACCTTAATTTTCTGTATTCGGATGGAAGTAGCTGATTTAAAGACCCAGCAGTTAGGACTGTTGTCCCACATTTAGGAACAGTGTTGGAAAAGCAGGTCACCAGCCATCGCACTGGTGATGCTTTTGCAGGCAAGAGTCCATCGCTGCTTCCATCAGCACAGTAGAGCAGCAATTCTTGGATTATTTGAGGAACTGCTGGTACAAGGTCAGCCTTAGTATGACTTTCTTGGTATCCATAAATCTCTTCTGAAAGACTGTGGGAGGTTGTCTTGTATCGAAACCTGTAACATAGACCAAGCCTGGAATGACCCTGGAAGCATGAGAGCGATGCTTGGGTTTGAGAACACCTGTGGAAACTCACCTAGGTAAACTTGTTGTCACCATCAGCTGGTGATGACCATGCTGTAGGCACAGCTCTAGCCACAGACAACACCATAATTTTGAAAACGTCCTCACAGGGGTGCCGACTCATTGTGCTTCAGAAGGGAAAAATAAACACCAAACAAGTCCTGTGTCTCAAACAAGGAACACCACACTTTTCCACAAGAAGCAATAACTTCAATTTCGGTGCGATATGCTTCTTTGCCTGTAAATATCTTGAGATTGCCAATTCTGTGCTGTTTCAGAGTATTTTCTGTCATCTGGCCTATATCTTCCCTAAGTATGTAAGGGTGTGAAATAATTCCCATACTCAGGTCTGCCATAAACATGCTGCTTGCCAGCAGGGGAAGAGTAGATTTGACACTGTCTTGAAATGTGCGATTTTTCTGAACTTGTAACATACCCATGTCTCTTCAGTAGCAACTCGTGTTTTGGAGTTCGTAGTGGAGGTGGCTCTGAGTTGGATTGTATATAACCATACCCCTTACAATAACAAGAGAGTCAACACTGCTGTCAGCACGGGGCACCCTTTATCCTGGCTCTTATAAGTCAGTATATCTATAATAATGCTTCCCTTTGGAAGGAGGTGGCTTATTTTCTTTCAGTGTGTACATTCCACAAAGAGTTCAGTCGGATGTAAAAGAAAAAGTATGAAGCATAACCACAAATTATTGGTATTTTATTTTTGGGAGGGATAAAGCCGAAAACAGATGGTATTATTTGTAGTCAAGTCAGCTGTCATAATCAAGGGTAAGTGTAGTGGGGTATTTTGGAATGGAAAGCAAGCAGGCTATGTACAAAAACTGGGGTGGATACCTGTGACCTTGGTTTTTTCCCTGCTTCCCCCCTTACAATGTGAAGGGGGTTTATGACTGAATCTCAAGATTTATACATTTATCCTACTTCTTGATTTTAGGTGCACTGGCTTTTTAATTAAGCCTTGCTGGAAGGCTGGAGAGCTGGGTAAATGGACTCCCAGGAGACTGAAATCTCAGCAAATATGGGAAAGATAATTTTTATTCAGAAATGTGGATCTCTGGTGTTTCTGGAGGGATATGTCTAATATGCGAGATGTGCTTAAGAACGCTTTTGGTGTGCTGCCTTTTCTATGTGAGGGCTTGAGAAACTTGCTCCATTTCTTCTGTGTTCCACCAAAGGCAAGGAATTTGGCACTTGAATGTTACTATTCTCTCTTCATAAATGGTGGCAAAACATGTTGGTTTTGATACAGGCAGTGATCTCTCTGAGTTTCTGTGACTTTCAGCTGTTTTCCCATATGGAAGGAGAGTATCTGTGTGCAAATTTGGTATTGTTGTGTTGTACCTACTAATTCTGCTGTGCAGTTGGGAGTTTCTTGCTGAGAGACTACCACATGCTTGGGAGTGCAGGAGTGCTACTATGGGATCTTCCAGCTCACCTTTGCCAGTGGAGAATTATCTCCTTTTTTGATGAGTGCTATGTTTGATGATTCACTTTCTACCCTTCCAAGCTTAAAAGTCATTTTAGTATCAATTTCTCCTCCTCCTCCCAGCTGAAGATGTGATATATGTTAGGCCATATTCCCATATGGATAGGCTTTCCATTGGCATTGGCAAAAATGATGTTGAGAGGTTGTACCTGGAAGAGAAGGCTTGTTATTGGTTTCGTACAATCCAGCCAAATGTGTTTTTTTTCATGCAGCTCCTACCACTTAATTTTTTGTCTTTCAAAACACTCTGCATGAGAAATTCACAACAGAACTATGTCCAGGATTTGTTTCCTGAATGCAAAATTTGTGATGTTTCTGTTTCTCCACGTAAGTTAACCTGCTTCTAAAATCAAGTTGGAGATGTTTTAGCCTCTTGGGGGTTAAAAAAGCCAACCCAGTCCATACTCTGAAATTACATTTGGTTATCTTATTCCACAATTGTAGGCTGGCTTCCCAAGCTGCTTGTGTTCGGTAAAGTCATGTCTCAATTAGTACATCAGGGCCGATGATGGGATAAGCTGTAAAATGACCTCACTTTGGGGCATTATTAGTTCTTGAAGAATTGCTCAGGTAAACCACCATAGGAATATCCTGCACCTGAAAAAGGCTGGGCTTGGTTCTGTCTTGGATCTAGTAAGTTGCCAGTACAAGAAGTAGAAGGCAGCCAGCCCACTCACTGATCTTTCTGGCAGCTTTTAATCTATGTGTGTTTGCTTGAGAGACTTTTGCCCTTGGGTGTGCTTTGGCAAAGATTTTGCAACGATAAATAGGATTTGCTCGATTTTGGCAGAGTTTCAGGTGTAAGTAACCTGACATTGCAAGAACATAATCTGTTGCAGAATCCTGTTCCTCTTGTTTTCCCTCAAATCTGTCCCTTTTATTGCTGATTTGTTGTATTCCATAGTAAACACTTCTCAACATGACTGGTCACAAGCTCTCAAGGTGTGAAATTCTAAGAGGAAGAGACATCAAAGCTTGAATCTGTGCTTCTGTATGTATTAAGATGAAGCTGGAATATTCGTTACCTTGCAGTGAAGAATTCTCCCCTAGCCGATATTGCCAAAGTACTGTAACTTTCAAGGAAGAAGGGAGGTGGCTTAGCTGTAGAGGGGATGCTTTAATGAACTGCTTAAAAACAAATTGTAACAAATTTTAAGAGCTGCAATGTGGCACTGAATGACTGGTGATCCAGCGTTAACCTTATCCCTTGATTACAAATCTCATACTGGCTCTTTCTACTTTTTGGCAGATACCTGCTGATAGGGAGCAGAGTGTGTACTCCCTTTTTTTATATGCCTCTTCCTACAGAGCTAACCTTGCCCACAGTGAGTGAGAGGGAAGTCCATGCTAGCTTCTGAAATACCACCTGTACGTGCAGTGGTAATGGACAAGATATCTTCCTTCATTACCCGAAGCAGAAATCGGAATGTAATTTGCAATGTCTAATGTAAATGTAACACGTTTTTTTCTTTTGTTGTTTTTTTGGTTTTTTTTTTAAATTGAGCAGTATGATTGCAAGTTGACTTAAGTTGTTCTAAGGTACTCTTTTCAGTGGTTTGCCAGTACATAATCACGAATGAAAATATTTTTTTATTGATTTTTAGGTTGTATGTTTAACATTCCATTCATGTAAAATATGTACAAATATATGTAATAAATCTTTTGAAGCACAGTTTTCCTCACACTTTTTTTTTTAAGTGATTTTTTTTTTAAAGTATTGGTGAAAGAGGCATTACTGTGGGACAGAGCTTCTGTATGTCTCTGCTGCAGTCCGAGCTGGAGCAGAGGAAGGAAAAGCAATGCATGGTGTAGAGTCACAGCCAGAAAATCAGCTTGGCATCTCACCTGTCAGCAGTCCTGCAGGTGGGACTGCAGACCCTCTGGGCCAGCCTCTGCCTCCTTTGAGTCCCTCTCACTCTTCACCTGTCCCACAGGCAGTGATGTGACACGTTTGTATCCATCTGGCCGGGGAAGGTCTCAGCAGAAGAGAGCTGATGTAGCTGCTGTTTTGCAGGGGTGGCTGGAGGTTAATGCCATCCTCTGTTGATTTTCAGCAGACATGATGGCCTTCAAGGTTAGCATAAGTTAGAGCTGCCACGTCAGGAGGTAGGGAAACTCATGGGTGGTTTCAAAAGAAAAAAAAAAAAAAAAGAACATGGGGCAAAGATGGCAGCAAACAGCCCTTTGTCATCACCTGGGGTCTGGGAACGTCCATCAGAGCATCAAGGTAGCTTAATAGCTGCTCTTTCCTTTAGTTTCCTCGAACCCAAATACCACCCTAGCTTCCTCCCAAAACACTTTATGGTTGCCTCTTTAAAACTGACTCCCTGACAGCATACATGTGGCTGGGCAGTGCATGGATTTGTCCCCAGTGGTCACCAGCACTCTTTTGCCCCTAAACAGCTGGAAGGAGGCTTCTGTAACAGGCTCCTGCAGAGGCATGTTGCTGGAGGAGGGAATTTCTGCCCAGAGCCACTGAGGCTGTTAAATTGTTCTCCAGTGCAGCATCCCGGCAGGGGCAGAGCCTACAGTGATGCCAACTGCCTGGAAACTTTCTCCTGGGGCAGCAGCTGCAGCTCTCCAAGTCAGGCCACCTGCAGCACGTGGCTGTGGGTGTGAGACACTTGGGTGGCTGCGTTACCACTCCAAAGCTTCCTGCCTGGCCTGGCGGCAGCTGGGGAGCTGCAGCCCTTGTGCTAAATGTAAAGTGAGATGAGGACAGGAGCACAGACGAGCCGTGTGATTTTGGATAGTCTACAGGGTAAGTCTGCTGTGGGGAAAGTGTGATTTTACAACTCTCCCCCTACGCTAGTTGGAAATGGAGCTGTGGGTGCTCTGAGTAAAACCAAGTGCATTTCACCAAGGTTATGTGGAGGATGTGGGGGAAAACAGAAGGAGTTCACTCTCCAGGCAGGAGATGCTTCGTGTGTAGGTGTATTGCACTTCAGCCCAACAGGGTGCTGCTCCCAGCCAGGGTGACTTGTGCGGGCTGGTAGTACCTGCTGATGGAACGTGATGCACGGATTTACAGCACAGGTTCCCTCACAGCTGCGTGTCCGTCCTTGCTTGCTCCACTTTTGAGATAAGCCTTTTGGTGTGGCTGGGGGTGGCTGAACTCATTCTAAAGCACAGTGACAATTGGACCATCACAATTCTCTCTGTGGGAGATGATAGTTGTAATGCATGAATTATTCAAGACTGCACCCAGAAACAGTTGGATGTAATTAGGGAGGAACATGTTCCTATCTTTTGTTAGAGTAACTTTTTTTCCATCACCCCTCCTCGCTTCCCCAGCCGCTCCCCCCAGTTGCCTTCTGGAAAGCCTGAATTCCTTCACTGCTGGTTATTTCTGTGTTTTCCTCCTCAGTCTTGATCTGTATTATGGAAGCAATTGGTAACTAGTTAGAGCCGAGTTTGGCTTTGCATCAGAAAAATCTACTGGAAATCATTCCAGTTCAGTAGGTACAGGATTTCATGTGTGAAATTTAAATTAGTGGCATCTGTTGGTATCACATCCTACCCTCCTCCCTATGGCTGAGACATGGGACATGCCAGGTCTGTCCCAAGTTTCTTGTCTCGCACCCTTGTCTCCCAGGGTGAACTGGGATGCTGTTCTGGCCCCAGGGTGTTCCTGGGAACTATCAGCAATAGATGGTGATGTTGGTCACCTGTATTTGTGTCTGGCCCCGCTACCACACGCTGTTGTTTGGTACAGCCAGTGGTCTGTGTCCACTTCTGCATGCTGTCTTGTTTCTAGGAGAAAGAGGGAAACATAACCCACGGCCTGCAGCAAAGAGAGCAGGAAGGTGGGCAGAGTCCCCTGCAGCAGCAGGAGCTAAACAGGGCAGTCGCTCCCCTGGCTTCTGAGTGCCCAGTTCTGTAAGGTCTCATTCTCCTTCTGAGGCTGACACCTGAGCAATGTCTGTGCCTGGGGGGCGCAGGCTGGAGCCTGCTGGTGTCTGCAAACACCCCCCGGTGTGTTTGTTCAGTACAGGAGGCTCCCAGCTCCATCCCACCCTGCTGCTGTCCAAAAAGCCAAACAAGGGCACAGAGCACACTGCCTGTGAGGTGCTGCGCAGCTCATTCCTGCTGTCTCCCCGCCAGCCAGCCACTGGGCAACAAGGAGCCTCAGCAAAAGCCAAGTGAGATGGACTTTTCCAGCCCTCATGTAATAAAGCGTCTGTTTTCTGAGGGGGATGAGATCAGGGATGCATGGCGGCAGGGAGGAGAGTCTGACATAAATAAATAATTGCAAAAAGCCCATCCTCGGCTGACGCAAGATGACTCACTGCTCGTAAAGGCCGGAGCGCAAGGAGGCAGATCCCGGGCGCGGGGACACGTCCCCAGCTGAGCCCGCCGGAACCTGCAGGTGCTCGGTGCCTCTCCGCATTGGGCCCGCTGCCTTTGCAGTCATGTTTTGTGTCGAGGTTCTGCCCTACTTTCGTTTCATCCTGTTTACAGATTGCTTTGTTTGAACACGCGTTTACATTTTAACAAAACCTCCCCCGCCCCCCACCCCCCCGTTTCCCTCCTAGTTGTTTCTTTAAGCCGGCTTCAAACAGAAGGAAGGGGAAGCTGCCAGGCCTCTCCCCGAGCCCCGCCGGGCTCTGTCACCGAGGAGAAGGAGCACCGTGGGGCTGTCCCACCCTGCCTGGCGCTGGGGGCTCCTCACACCCTCCCTCCCCCGGGCGACTTCCCAAGGGAGCGGCTTTCTTCTCCACAAATCACCCGGGCCGGGATTAACATCTGCTAAACTCAGGATTAAAGTGTCTGGCAGGTAATGGGAGCATGAAAGCTTGACAGCTTCATTCGCTCCAGTCTGTGAGGTCCAAGTCTCCCGGCTTGCGAGGCTTTAGCAGATAATTAAGCTGCCGCCTTCAGTGCATAAGAGGAATCCCCAGACGGGAGAGGCTGGGCACAATGGAGTTGTTTGCAAGGGGTTTGCTGGAGCTGGAGCTCTGGCTCCTTGCCCCGCGGGAGCGAGGGGGACGCTCCCGCACCAGGGCTGGTTTGCTCTCGGGCACAGCCGCTCGCTGCAGGGATGGAAGTGGCCTGTCCCCAGCCGTGTCCCCAGCCGTGTCCCCAGCAGCCACCTCCTGGGCCAGCTGCCTGTGTGGCGGCTGGGATGGGCAGGCGTGGCACTGACCAGCACTGCAGCATGTGCAGCCTCCTGGGGCTGTTGGGAGCCCCCCTGCCAGCAGCCCTGGTGCCAGCAGCAGCTGCAGGCCCTGTGCGCGGCAGGAAATTGTGTATTGCCACCCTAAAGGGTTGCTTGAGCCCTGCAGGCGCTGACCTCGAGTGGGTGAAGTGGCATCAGCACTGCCTGAAACCTGCTGTTTTCCAGTGCATCTCCCAGGGATTCCCCGTCTGCAAAGGGCACAGGACATTTCCTGCTTTCCCAGCATAAAGCAGTGACTGTGGTTTTTGCCTCTGGCTGAGTAAGACCAGTTTTTACTCACTGAACCACCTGCTGTGACCTCTCATGCCTTGATGCTCCTGAAGCTGCTGTTTTCTCTGGAACATCATCCCTGCTTTCCCATCCCCGTGTTCCTGAGGGCAGCTATTTCAAACGTCTGCAGCTTGTGCCGTCAGCACTCGTTTACCTCTGGGAGTGAAGAATGAATACTGGCTGACCTCAGCCCTGTTGAGATTCACAGGGGCTTCGATCAGCAATTTCCCAGGATGAAAGAGGGGACTCCCCTGGCACCTGTGGCACTCCCTGCATCCTCTCACCCTTTGTCCCTACTTCGGCAAGTGAGGAACAACTTGCCCCTGTTCCTACACTGTGTTTACAGAAGGCTGACCTATTCTACAGAGCAACTGAGAGCCTCCAGCAAGCAAGGAGAAACCTCCTCCTGTGAGTAAATTTGGAATCCCTGAGCGCAGCTGGCGGCTCCCAACCTGGCCTCCATTTTCATCTAGCACAAACCTGTTTTGTTTCTACCTACCAAAGCAGCAGTTAAGGCCTTTGTGTACAGCTGCAGCTTTTTCCTGCCGAGATTACTCGTTCCATCAGCTGAAAACCCTGCAGTGACTTCTCCTTCCTAATGGCAAACCCATCCCTTGCTGCTGTTCACCTGGCTCTGATGCCTTTGCTCCTGACTGCAGGCATTTGTACAGCTTTGCAGTGGGCTCCTGGTTTTGTCTGCTGAACCGAGGTAAGGGAGCAGAATGAAGCTACAGAAAAGCAGGCATTGCCCTATTTTGCCATCAGTACTGCTCCCTTGTCATGGGATGGTGGGATTGGGATCCTGCCCTGGCTGCAGCTGAAGAGCAAAGGCTGCATGGCTTTGCACCACCCTGCAAGTCACAAACTGGGGTCTGGCACCTGGAGACACGTCTGACACCAAGTGAGCCACACCAGGCTCACACAAACACCCTTTCCTGAAGACAGAGCAGTGTGTGACTGGAGCAGGACTGCACTGCGTTGTGGCAGGGCTCGCTTGGGGGCTGCAGTGTCATCTGGCACGAGTAAACACACACAGCTTGCACCAGCCAAATACAAATGGTAATACCTCAAGCCAGCAAGTCTCTGCCCCCAGCAGCAGCAGGTGGAAATGCAAAGAGCTGCTGCAGTCAGTGTGGCAGGACTCCAGGGGCACAGCAGGGCTGCAGCACATCCTGGAAGCACCACTGTGCTTTCCCTCACTGCCCCTGACTGGACTGGCACCTGCTGCTGGAAGGGCCCCTCACGGGCAGAGGCAGCTGTGAAAGGCCTTCTCCAGCTGTAGCAGCTCCTGTCTCTTGTCCACAGCCAGAATTAATTGGGGTGTCACTGTCCCATCCTGATCCAGCCAAGCTTCTGCTTGACAGGGTTTCAGCAAAGCCCGACCACTTGCAGGCAGCTCGTTCTTGAAAAAGCTGTTTATTATCACAGTGGACGAGTGGAAAAACATGACACAGTGCACAGAGAAAGCTTCAGCAAATTACAAACAAGTCTTGGAAAAGTTACAGTTGTCTCTGAGTAAACAAGGCTCTCACTGCAAGCTGCAGAAGTGTTGCTCCAGTGCCCCTTTCAAACAAGCTGGTGCCTGTACGAAGAGCTTCAGCCAGAAATGCTGTGCCGACGAACAAGGGACCTCTGGCTGCTCCCAGAGCAGCAACCAGTTAGCCCAACATGACTTCCAGAGCTGTGATGTGCTCTGTGAAGCAGACCCCCTGCTCTGGGTGAGCTGGGAGCAGCAGGATGATATGAAACCCCTTGGTTTTGTCAAACCCATAGTGAGCTGTGCTCAGACCTTCAGCCCAGTCCAGACAAGCGTTCGCTGCCCAAAATCACCTCTGAAAGGAGTGGCTGGCTCTGTCTATGGCACTGTCATCAGTGCCAGTCTCTGTCCTACATGGAGCTGGGCTTGATGCTGCCACCACTTACCCTGAGGCTGCATTTAGCTGCTGCAGCCCTGTAAATGCTGCTGTCCCTGAAAACACCCCCAGGATGCCCAACTTGTAACAGCCAGGTATGGAACAAGATTTGCAACAGGGCTGAACTTGTCACTACAAACAACACCAAAGGCTGCTCTAGCCCAGAAAAGGGCAGATGTGACTGCACTGGAAAGTTTGGGAGGAGCTATTTTAGTCAATTAGTGAAATGAGGATAGGAACTGTAGTTTTAAGCATATTTTCTACCTGGTAAATGAGCAAATAATTCCACGATTACAGCAAAGTAGGAGCACACTTCCTCAAGCACAGGCAAATGACACATCTGGTGAAGGCCCTTCCTTACACCAGTATCTTCTCCCTTCCATCAGAGGCAAAACACACTTTGACAAGGTGCATGAGTCTGTGATTTGTTAAAGTCACTGAGAAGTCTTTAAAGGCTTTACTTTGGCAGATGTTTTGGCAATTGAAATTCAGCTCATCTGTAACTGTGTGTACCCTTTTGCTTCAGTAAACAAATGGCTCAGGTGCAGAAATCATTCAAGTTAGCTGAGTTCCCTCTGGCATGGTTGAAAAACCTCATCTGTCTCCCTGTAAAAAATCAGTGTTGATACCACAGGCACGGAGGAAAAGCTACTGAAAAATAACTAAGTTGATTTTCTTCCCTTTTTTTTTCTTTATAACTTCAGGTTATGTGAAGCCCTATGAGTATTTTAAAATGTGTTAGGGAGCTGAAAGGAATAGACAGAATTGAGGGCTAGGAAAGGTCTGCTACCACATAAGGAAATGGAGAAGATCTGACCTGCAGAGCAAGCATTTTCTTTGCTTCATGGGGCAGATTTGGGAGATGGGAAGGTTCATTGGTTTGGCATTTAAAATGGAGATTCTTCTTCCAGCTTACCAAGGTTTTATGGGTTAGTCAGCAACTGGAGAATTGTTTCTCAAAGTTTTTGGGAGGGTGGTAACATGGAGAAGGAAGGAAAATGGCTCATGCTTTTCCATTTTAGGTTCCTACACTGTGGAGTAGAGTTTGAGTTTTTAAAGCTCCCACAAAAAATAATCAAATACTCCACTCTTGTGCAAACTGGTTTCTTTTAAAGCATCTAAAGTTACACTCCCTAAACAATAATCATTTGGGGGAGGATAATGTTTTCTTGCTGGTCCTTATTATTACTACTGCCCCTTGCCTTTCTCTGTCCACCAATTCATGCATAGACTAAAAGCTTTCCAAGCCAATCTCAATCCTCCTGTGTGCTTGCCTGTTGCTGGGAGAAGGGATTTCTACTTGATGCAGTTGATTTTCAATCGTCCTTTCTCCCCACCGATGCTGGGCAACGTGATATTGGTGTTGTGCCACCAGCATGGTGTCCAGGCAATGAACTGCCTGCTAATTAATTGTTCACATTTCTCTCCAGACTCCCTCCCTAGAACAAACACTGTGGAAAAAGGAGGTAGCTGTTTCCATGCAGCCCTCTGGAAATTTGAAGCAGAAGTGGTTTACTGCCAGTGTTATGGTTTTACAGTGATGGCAGTAAGGACTTCTGGTTGCACAAAAGAAAATGGATTGGCTTCAATATGGGAGAAGAAGATTACTGAAAGTAATCTGAGCCTGATGCATCCATTTCTACTTATCCAAAAAAACCCCAACAATAAAAAAAAGCAGTGTCTACAACGCTGCCTGTAGTCAGTGGAGAAATAGGGACCTAATTTCTAGGCAGGAAGAAGGAATTAATGTTCACAACATTGACACCAAGCAACTACTACAGATACTGTTTCTGGTAAAGCTGTGTATATTCATTTTCAGTTCTGAGGGAGGTAATACTCTGAGCTGGTGGAGTTTGTGCATCTTGCACCCTTTCTTGCACGTGTATATGCGTGTGTCTGTATTTACGTACATAAATAAGTTAAGAGATTATTTACATCACTGTACAGAATAAATCTAAACCCAGTTATCAAAATGCATACACCCTGCTAGTGGATTTAGTCTGTTAACACTTCGCATTTCATCTTCAAAGCACCAAACAAACATTAATTATTTACCCAGGCAACTTCCCACTCACCAAAAGAATTAAGAATAACAGGCAGGGTAAGGGATGGAGCTGAGGGAGTGCAGTGTGTTCATAAAAAGGCAGCTTATTGTATATCTCTCTCCTGCCATGAGCACTGTTGATTTATGCCTTTATAAACTCTGCAGTCCAAGCGTAGGAGTCACCTTTTAACACCGGCTTGGCGAAATGGGAAAGTCCTCATTCAAAAGCAAACGATTCGCTCTTCATTTTCAAAAGCTTTGGCCTCTTCTTGGCTTATCAGGTTCCCGTTCAAGCTGGAGGAGTAAAACAAAAGGGATGTGAAAGTAAGGTAATGACTGTTCCCCATCTTCTATTTTCCCAAGGCTTTGGTGCAGAGGTTTGCAATGCCACGTGGGCTGCAGTCTTCTCAAGGGCACACAGCTGGGAATGGGAATCCTGGAAGAGGCTGGATAGAGCACTGCTGCTCCCACTGCACATCCGAGGAACAAGGATTCTCCCTCAGAAATAAAACCTGAGCACACACCTAAGCTCCAGTAACTGAAATCGGTGTTGGGAGCCCAAATGTTTGCATTTCAGCAAGCAGCACATAGCACAAAGTTTCTTACCATGCAGTGGGCTGGTTTAAAGACATTTAAAGTCTCCAAAGCATTTTGTGTCTTCCATGACAACATGGGAAGAAAATTCTGTGAAGTACTCAGGCATTATTAATGTGAAATGACCCACAGCAAAATTTTCAATTCTGGCTACATGAAGATAATCTACATTGATACTTACACCCCTGGAAATGAGCAGCCTGGTTAAGTGCTGCTCTCAGAAATGTTGAAATCCATTAAACCGTTCAGATTTATGAAATTACTTGTGTTAATGAATGCCTCTGAACATTCAGGCCAGAATCAAAAGACAGATTTCAGTCTGAAGATTCAGAACGATCTGAGGGGGAATGGATGCCTCTTCTGTAGACGAAAGCTGACAGTGACTTTTGAAAAAAGTACCTCTTCCACATCTCCAGGGAACACACTAGCCAGACAGTGAGTCATTGTCTTTCTAAGCAAGAATTCAGTGTCCTTTCACTAAAACAAATACATGTATTTAAAAATAAATTTCATGTTCAATAATAAAGCAGCAGTGCTAAAACCAGCTCAGTTCTATTGACTCCTGAGCTCCCAGAGGTGAGGGAAGGAATGTGGTATTTGGCTTTCTGCCTTAGATGTACACGTGTCACTATGTGATGCCCACCTAATCTAAAACAAACAAATCCCACAAAAAGGTAATCTTCTTGTAGCTTAGCACTTTCAATGTGTTTGGAGCACCGCCCAAAAAAATCCAAGCACAAATTCTACAAACCAGACTAGTAATGCTGATTAAAGGTAACCATCTCCTGTTTGTTGGCATTTAGGTCCTGAAAAGCATGAACATGTTCAGGAGTTTAAAGATAAAAACAACAGGACAAGCAAAACTTGGTCTGTAAATTCAGGCCCTGATTCTGCAAATCAGTGGTAGGGACAGATGTGAACCAAGAAAACCACCTGACATTCACAACACACAGGGAAATGCTGCAATGGCAGTGGCCTTTTACCTGTTTGAAATCCACAGCTGCAAGTACAACCCCTGCCTCACATAAATTTGCTCTGAATTTTTAAGGCTGGGAAGTAGTAAGGCCAGTAGGGTTTTAAAGGGAAAGAAAGTTTACAAAGTGAGCCTTTGAGAAAAGGACCTTTACCAGATTTCTTGAATAGTTGTGTTCTCCTTGAGAGCTTCACTGAGGCACTTCACCCCTTTGGCTGTAATTTGATTCTGGATAAGCCTTAAAAAAAAAAAGCATTTCAAGTCAATCTAACATGGAAACTAATTTGCAGCACATCCACAACCTACACTCAGCTTGACATCAAGGAGCAAATCTGTCTGCCACAAGAAAATGACTGTGATTTTATCTGTGAGAATGGTACATGGTATTGGTCAAACGCCCCCCATGCACTTTCAGAAACAGAGCTCAGAGTATTAATCTTTTCCTTTTAATCTTGCATGTGGTTGCATTCTGGAGATACTGAGCAATTTTAATTACACAGCTGACAAATTTCTGCTATGAACTGTTCACTAGTGGTATGGGATTGTGATATTTGGACTGAGACAGACAAACCTCTTAGCTCTGCTTTCTTACTAAGAAGACTGAGACATTTTTGAGAGACGGACAGAAAATTCTGAGTACAGACCCTGTGTAGGCCTAGTGTTTTAGCAGTAATGATCTAGAAGCTGCCAAGTCCTCCAGTCTTGCTTATCAGACCAACAAGATCTTTGAAAAATAAAGCACTGATTTTGACACTGGTATGAGCACATGCAAGTCCCAGTGAAGCCAACTTACCAGCTATAAATTATGTCTCATGTGAGCTTAGGGAAGAAAAAAAAAGATACATAAGATCCTCAAGCAGTGAAACTAATGAAGCAGTAGGTAACTCTTATTAACCACTGTAGACCATCCCACTAGCTAAAGATGAACAATGGCCACTCATCTGCATGAATATAAAAATACTCATCAGCCTAGCCTAATTCAGTACTCACCTTTCAGTCTACCATGGTGAGCCCCACAGCTGTACCATTCCATGTGACTGGTTGCATGAATCCCTTAGGATTCAGGATGAGGCCAAAAATTGGAGTGTATTGAACAATTTCTTAGGGAGGGAGGGAAGGAGGCATTCCCATTAAAGAAGTTTCTGCACTTGATATATGAACCAAAATGTAAAGGGATCCAGTAGAATCTTTCAGCTACTGGAAAAAGACTTTAACTCTGCTTCAATTTCAAGCATCTATATAGGTCACCACCTTTTGGAGGTATCCACTGGTGTAATCAACAAAGTAGTATACAAATTTGCCCACTGGCAGTAACCCTTGGACAATACTGAGCCATGGCAAAGACATTTATCTCAATTACTATGCCAGCTTTGGCTGGGGGAAATTTTATTATGAATTCAACCCAAACTGCTCAGTGAATTATATCTGCAGCTGTGCACAAAGAAATCAAGCATTTCCCCCACTGCCTTTTCATTTTCAGAGTGATGGGCACCACAGCTTCTGCTGCTTTCAAAAGAGGCTACGAGTACTTGGCACCCGTGACAGCCAGCATGCTTCCTAAGGGGCTGGAACCAGGATTAATACAGGGAGTGTGGTCAGCCAAGTCTTTGTAAAGCTTGTAATGGGACTCCATTTCTGATGTCCCCTTGATCACTTGAAATGAATGGATGGCTGTTGTTTTACAGCTCACATCTGCCCAACCCCATCCATTGGCAACCTCTGGATTAAGAAAGCCAACGCTGTTTTCTTAGAAGTGTAACAAGACTCCTTGTGATTGCTAGAAATAATCCCTGGTTTCCTGGGGATTGATGCCTTGGAGATGAGTGTCTTGCATCAGTGTATTGATCATTTAGTGCCTTAAAAGAAAGCATTGGGCAAATGGGACATGTATTAAAGTGTCTGTCATGTAGGTTCTTGGTCGAAGAGCTACTTTCATAGCATGATAAACAGAAAGAACTGTAATAACCTTATTCTATTCTAGCCCTCTGCTTGTTTGTTTTTTTTTTTCTTAACTTTTGATTTTGAGGCCAGTACTGTTCCCCTAACGAGAGATGAAATCAATCATTAGTTTGAAAGTTACCAGAAACAGCTTGAACTTTTCCCTGTATGAAAGCAGGTTCCAAATGCTAGACAGCAGCTTTAGTAACTTCCCGTTAGAGCTGTCTACAAGCAGTCAGCTGCATCCAGACCATGCACAGAAGCTGTTACTGTGACCTACATAGACTTGGAAGGTGAAGCTTTAATGTAGTGACTGCCAAAGAGACTGTGCCACTGTGGAATGTAACTCACCATAAATGCACCAGTTTCTTGTTGACCTTCAGCATCTCTGCAAAACTCATTGCTGCCTCATCATCCAGCTCGTTTTTAGTCAACCTAAGTGGGAGAGAAAATGTTCACTTAGGATGTTGTCATTATTTTTCAGCCCCCTGTTTTTGCAGCTTGTCTGTGACTTAGCTTTAGACAGCCAAAGGGGGATGTGCTGTTCCTGCCCTGAGCAATTGTAAAGGCTGGACACAAAGAGATATTGAAGAGAAGCCCTGGAGGTAAAAGAGACAAGAGTATCAGGTCTTTATTTACTTCTCTGAGCAATGTTCTAGTGATACTTTCTCATGATACTTTAGTGTCTAAAAGGTGGATGAAGTGTTGTGGAAAAAGGTACAGATGAGTGAAGAGGTGCAAAAACTGAGAACAAAGAACTTGACTTCAGATGATGGAAATGAGACAAAACGGGGAAAGCAAGATTCAGGGAGCAATGACACTGGGTCACTGGAATGTATTCCAAAGGACATGTGCTGCTGATCCATTACTCATGTCCACATTCTTCCAAAGGCATATCTTATAGCTTGCTGATAGTGAAAGCATAGGGGATGAGGGGAGGGAGAGAAGGCAGAGGGAAGGATAGGAGGGGCGATGGGATTGGAGGAAATAAAAACAGGATTTTGCTCTGGAAAAGGAAGAAGAGGAGAAGGAGACCACACTGTTACCAGAATATCCTCACGGAGTCGTTGTGTTGCATGGCTTCAGCAATGCTTTTGCCTCCCTCTGTTGTGATGCCATTGAATGCGAGGCTGTGAAGTAAAGATACAAATGTCTAAGAAACTGCATCAATTGGCTCTCCCACTGCCGAATACAAGTGAATATCCTGGATCATCTGCTTCCCAGTGGTACATTTCAGCATTTGTGTGTTTCAAAGGCTCACAAGCTTCACAAACCACTGAGTCCTTAAGACTCTTACAAGTGAAAGCAGTTCACAGGCTGCAGCCTGAGTGCAGGTCTGTCATACAGCCACAAGGTTTGCTGTCAGTGAGTTGTGCTCTTGGGGCTGACAGCAGAGTTGCACCCAGTAATTTTGAGAGTCAAGGCTTTTAACAAGGACAAAGAGCTGTGCTTAGCAGTACACAGGTTTTTACATGCATTTGTCATCCCTGTAGGAACTATAGGCATTTTGTCCTTTAAGTCCTTCAGGCATCCAAATACCTCATCCTTCTTCCAAATACAACACTTTTTGTTGTGTATGGAGAGATGAGCTTGTAAATGCTTTCCATTACAAACCACAAACGTTTCTTAGTCTGCCCTTCATTCTTTGAATCGACATTGGCAAAATCATCCAGTGAAAGTTATGCTCCAGGCTTTCGGAGTTCAAAAAGCATCTCCCCCCTCAAAATAATGCAAGGCCTAAGAAAAAGCAGAAAGGGGAACCAAGCAGAGCAATGGCACAAGTATGTATTGCCAGAAATCCCTCCTAGATTCAGCTTAAACTGGATATTCTTAGTCCATCATGACTGGGCCTAAAAATGGCAAATAAAGTAAACCAATGTAGTAGGGATTAGCTTCCCTTTGTCTTCACATAAAGCTACCACAGGTGCTCACTATGAATTCAAATCATGGAGCAAGATTAACTAGTGGGAGATAAGAAATGAAGCCAAGAGCAAGTACACTGCAGAGCAGAGGATTCACCTTGCAAAAGTGCCAGCAAACGCGAGCTCGAGACAGCACAGTTACTCCTCTTTATTTTTGCAAACACATTCATCAGCATATTTGCTCTCGTCTGAGAATCCCTGAGCTCTGATTCAAGTTCAAAATGTTTTCTTTCACGTCTGATGCGTCTGGATGGATTGTGCAATTATGGGAAGATGGCTATTTCAGATGGCTTTTAAGTTTAAATATATCTAGGTCACTGCACCTGTTCAGCTTTTAATTTTTAAGCTCGACTACCCACTTGCAGAAAAGACGACAAGGCACCAGCTCCGAAATCCCTGGATCTGAAGTGGCAGCAATGAACTCTCCAGAGATCCCCAAACTCCCAGAGTATTTCTGAAGAAACTAGTGCCATGTGCCACCTTGTGGGGAAACTAAGGAGCCTGGTCTGCTCCCTCACCGTGGAGGCCAGTGGAACTGGGAGACAAATGGAAACAGTCACCATGAACCCAGTGCTCCAGCTGTGTGGAGGGACTCCAAAACATCTTTAAATCCCCAGCCAGTACTTAAAAGTCTGGCAGGGAACGGGCTGTTTAACACTACTGACTTCTGCCCCTGATGTGCTTCCAACCTCACCCGTGTTATGGCTTCCAGAAGGCTGGTTTGAGATCCATCCCTGAACTCCAGTGAGGATGACATCTCACTAGCACTGACCGTGTGGTGGTATAGCTCCACTGGAGTACAGGATGAGCCCAAATGTAAGAATTTCCCAGCCCCTATCCAAACATATTATGGCCTAAAAAGTCCTTTGGTAAGAGCTGCTGCACCTTGTCAATAGAAACTGTTAATATTGAGCTCTCTGGGAACCCAATTCTGTGACAGCTGGTGCCTCCTTCTGCTAATGCTCCCAGATCAAAATGGCACCCACTGACCATGTGCCTTCAAGGTGCCAGAACTGTGCACATTGAGGGGAGGAGGTACAGACAGAGGAAAGGATGCCAGTCCTGTGGTATTTTTTAACTTGCTTAATGGCTGCACAGGGCTTTTTCACAGTCTGGCCTCTTGCTTGCACCAGGGACCTCTTGGTTGCACAGCAAAGGTTCCAATACCAGATGGCATTCCAAGCCAACAATTGGTGGGAAGAGTCATTGCTTCACAGCAGGATGGAAAAGCCAGCACTACATTGAGCTGCCTGGCTCTGCAGTAAAAAAAACATTTTACCTCACATTTGTTAACCTGGGGTGGTTCCTCAGGGCCTCTGCAAATGCCTTTGCTCCTTCATCTCCAACTTGATTACCCCACATCCTAGTGAAGAGGAGAACAGGAGACATCAGTTGTGCTGCTCTGCTGACTCTTGGAAATGCACTCTCCCTGTTTCTCTCCCCTCCCCTCCTTCCTGATTACTCCACAGTCTTTCAGGCTTGTGAGAAGCCTGGCAGGTACCCTCCCCACTGAGGCAGGTATGTTCCACTCCCTGCACATCACACCAGCAGCCTCTGCTGACTCAACAGTACCCTCAGGCCACAGCACAGAGGCAGCTCTGAGAGACAGCCTGCTGCAGCAGGAGTGCTTTTGGGATCACCTTGCTGCACATTGGTAAGGAATAGTATTTCCAATGGCAAAACAACCCTTGATTACACACAGGGTTATTTTGTGAGCGAAGGTAATGTGGTACAAGATGGAGAGATTTGATCAGAGACTAGGAGTATCTGGTCAAATCCTTTCTGCGCAGACTAACCACTTTGAAAATTCACCGTGTTATGAGGTTTGAAAACACCTCTGCTGAGGTCTAAGATTTTGGGTTTTTTACAGATCCTGGCTTGATGACTCAGAGCCACACTCATGGGTAATTAGTTGGCAGCTCTTTTAAAATCAATTGAGCTCTGTGGTATCTAAACACATGGACTTCCAGTAAGTTCCCCAGAACTTCCTTGTCCTTCAGACCCAGTGCAGTTTGCTATTTAAACATTTCTGTCCAAGCTATCCTAAATCCGTTTGGAATGATCATTTCCTCCAAAGGAGAAAACAGGAGTCCTTCAGTGAAATTACAGCAACTACAGCACAGCAGACCCAGCTATATGGCAGTGTGTAAGTCATTCACTGTACTTGTGTAATGTTATAGAACAACACACTGTGCACATAAAAATCTGATTGTACAAATCTGATTTTCATGTTCACAGCTACTGTCATTTTCACAATGGCCAAGCAGAGGTTTTCATTCCATGTATTCAAGTACTAAAATTTAAGAAATATATCCTATAGAGTGAAAAGAGAAATTGGGATTTGCCAGAAGGGGGGAAAAATAAATAAAATAAATCAAACCTAGCACCTTTCATGAGAAAGAGGGCAGGAACTAAAGGTTTCGAGTACATTCAGACCTCTGTCCAATAATAGTAGACTCTGCAGTTAGGGACAGACTACAAGAAAAGGATAATATGAATTCCTTTTTATTCTCCCAGATCACAACTTTATCAGGATGTGATGCAGAAGGTTTGACAGTAGTAACAATGACACTCAATAACTAGGTGCAGTACCAATTGTCATAAAACCACATAGACTTAAAAATAACTAACTATTTCTAGAGGAGCTGTGTTGCCATAAAGAAAGTGTCTAGCTTTACATATTGTCCTCTTGGTTTTTTTGTCTCTCCTTTAAGGTTCTGTCAGAACAGTGAAAAAGAAAAAAACAGGTGTCAGAACCCAAAGCAAACATTGTGTGAACTGAAGAACAACCAAGCAGCCCTCCTTTTCCATGGAAAATGTGGCTATGCTTCTACACTCATTTGTTCTAATGCTGCTGTTGAGGGGAGAAGGAAGAGCAGGAGGAGAGAAGGTAAGCATGAAAAAAAGGAATCCTAAGGGATTTACAGGTGCCTTGCCAAGATCAAGCCCTAAGTTCTGCTCCTTGGCACTGAACTTACCCAATTTCAAACATTGTCCTGCTCTTCTGGATGGCCTGGGCAAGGCACTTCCCTCCTTCGCTCGTTATTTTGTTTGCTCCTATTCTGCACAAAATACATGAATTGATGAGGTGCATCACTTACAATTGTGCAGCTATCACATCACCAGTTCAAAAAGCCACACAAGTATTTAAGGCTAATTAACTCTGGAGGCCACCTGCAGTTATCAAAAATTAACCCAGAGTGAAAAAATACTGCAGGCATTTGACCTTTGACTAAAAGACACAATTTTATGTTGTCTTTTGCATATTTTGCATGTCAGCCCTCCAAATCAGAAGTATTACAGTAGAGTCTGGGGTTTGGTGCTCAGTATGTTAGAAATGAGCTTTAGGAACTGATCCTCAGGGCAAGGACCTCGGCCTTGTTTTTAATATAATTCAGAGAATCAGCAGTTGCTACAGAGCTCATGAATTACACGCAGCATGTTTCATGATGCCACAGGGAACAGAATATTTCTTGACTGTGTGTTTCCAGATGAGACCGCAGCTGATAAGCACAGGCTGCAGTAATTTCAAGTCTTTCTGTTGTAAGCACAGGCTCTAGGCAGTGGCATAGGTCAGTGCAGCAGTCAATGTCTATGGCTGGCATTTTACACAAGGCCTTTTTCTATTTTTGGCCTCTGTGGATATCAAATGGCTGGAGTTCAAGGGAGACATAATTGCATATAGATTGATTTAAAGAACAGACCCAAGCCCCACCCCCAGCCACTACATTTACATAAAACTGTCTTGTTTGGTTGACTTCGGGCACATGAATGTGCACTCTATCTCAAAATAATCTCTAGGGTTACTATGGAGCCTGAAAGCAACCATCTTTCAACAGGCTTTTTTTGTGAAAGCTACATTAAATAAGCAAATCACACTGTCAAAGCAGTGAAAGAACTGAAGTGCTCCTGGGTTTCAAAATACTACAAATATTTCAAGTAGGAAGGATGAGGCTATAGTGGGGTTTCAGACCAAGTCAGTGGTAGAACAAGGACTAGAAGCCAAGAGTCCCTGGCTTCCTGTTCCTACATTCCTCCCAGAGGCTGACATTGCTGCAGTTACCTCTGGTTTCTGCTATGGTCACAATTAAACCATTGGTTAATGATCTACCTTTATGTCCAACCAATCTGCAAGGCCAGACACTCTTATCTGGGGAAGTTCCAGGAATTAAAGGGAACAACTCACCAAGTGAATTTGGGGAATTCCAGAGCTGAGGTATGACACCAGCACAGCCTGACCCCAGTGGCCCATAAAAGATCAGACACTAAAATTGGACTGGATTTAGGTAAAGAACAGGTCTCATGCACTCCTTTAACTCACTACCATATTCCAGAAAAAACTATGCATTCAAGAGTTCCGCCTGCTGCCATGCACTACCAGACCACTGTAAAAAAAAATTATATACAACTGCAACCTAAATTATATTTTATTTCAAATGCATTTTTTGTATTTTTTCTACTCTCCTTCCCCTTTCAAGTTGCTTTACCTTAATTAGGATACTGTAGAAAGGAAAAAAAAATCCAACATACTTAACATATTCCAGGCTTGAACACTCTTCAATTAGTTTTGCAACATATTTGGCTCCAACATCAGTGATTTGGTTGTTGTATAAGCTTAAAGAAAAATCACATTGGTAAAAATAGGTTATTACTGCTGTTAAATATTTACAACCTGAATGTTTTATGATACACACATTGCATCTATCTTTTCTGTACGGCTTTGTACATATTCACAGTTGCTTGTATTTCTATTTTGATATATAATTCATACTGTGATGGGCTAGATATAAGGAGACCAGACTGCAAATAATGAATATTTATATAATTTTTAAAATAAATGGTCTCCACAAGCAAACAAAGCTTCTCTTTATTCCTGTGCTAGTACAGAAATAATACTGCCAGAAGATAAGTCAAAAGAGAAAACACCATAATGTACTTTTGGTCTTTTAAAAGTCATAAAATCCCCTTGCAAATATTACTGAAGAGCAGATACCTGAGCAGTTGTACTTACATTTGGGCACTGGAGGAGAAAAGCTATTCTTGGTATTCATGTTCACCTTTCAAAAAGTCATTTTTATGTAGCTACTTAACCAAGAGCAGGAAGTCAGAGCAAACGTGCCTTCCAGCTTCAACTTCATTAAGAACTAATTAAGCTCTTGAAAGAAATTGGTATCGTGAACATGACACTTGAAACTGCATGTTCCTGACACCAGACTCTACCAAGCTGTATCTGCTTTGCATGGTTGAAATAAATCAGTTTACAGTAAAGAAAACAGAAGGCTGTAACTACACACACTCTGTTGCTTGCACTCTCTCCCTTCCACAGCAGAAGGCTTTTGGTATAAAATTACCATGCCCACACAGTTCAGTAACCTGACAGTGGTCCACACTGTGTCAGCAGAAGGGTTTGATGCCAGCAGGAGGCTGTGAGGGAGTGTGATGGGAGAAGAAGCTGTGGTCCTTGTCCCAGTGAACTGTTACAGAATAATTTCTGACACAGAAAGCTACTTTGCTAAAATGAGGAGGTAATCGTAGTTTCCACCCCACCTCTGCTGTGTCAGTACTGTCAGCACTGGAGTTTTATTTTCTAGTATCACTGCTGAGTGTTTTGCTCCCAGCTGGGTACATACCCCAAGAAAGACACAATTTGATACTTGGAGAGTTCTTCATACAAGATCCTTACACCGTGATCCGTGACCTGATTTACACTGAGCCTGGAAAGAACGGAATGAAAAGTCTGAATCAATATGTATTCCAAGTGTTCATAACGCATGAGTTAACAAATGACTGGAGGCCTATCCATTTTCCTCTGATATTTTAACAGGTCCTTATGCTACATATTAAAAGCTGTTAAGAGAAATGTGAGCTCAACTTTATATTCCTCTCTCCAAAACCGATAAAAATCAGAAACCCCGGATCTCCTAGGAAATGCTCTGGAAGCTGTCCACAGAATTGAGAACAATAAAATGTAGGAAGTCAGACACCAGATAAACATCTCACCCTCCTCCTGTGCTTACTGTGATTTCAGGAAGAAAGTCTGCTTAACACCCTAGCAAAAGCAAGATGTCCAAACTATCAGTCTTGCAATCTTCTCTCTGAGTACGGAGTGAAAGCCAGGCATCTTGAAAGTCACAACACATTCAGGCTTCACCAAATAAAGGTTGTGAAAAGCCCTGGCCAGAAAACAGAACTGCGGTCCCATGGGTGTGCTAGATGTTTCTAATTTTATTGTCCCAGCCAGACACGAAACAAATTAATGTCAGTCATTCACAGAATAAAAATACTTCTGACTGTTGTTTTGAGGTGGGTATTTTTTGTTGTGGCTTTTTTTTTTTTTTTTTGTAACTTCTCAAGCTTTTTCACCTTCACTAAATGGACAGGTTCAAGGGAAGCATTCCAATTGCCATCAATCACATTTCCTGGTTAAAGCTGTCCCTATGAAAACATTTTGACCACATTTAGTTTGTACACAAACTCAGCAGCTGAAGATTTCCTGCTGAGAGTCCCTTATCACCAACAGCCTCCTTAGCCTTAGCTAGTTAGCAACCTGGTCCCTTTGGAATGCTCTAGCACACACGAGAAATCAGCCAATTTCTACAGATCAGAACAGTCTGCTTCTTTGAAAGGGATGGTTAAGCTGTTGGAAACATTTTCTGACCTGCAAAATTCTTTACTAGAAATGAATGTTCCAGCATCTGAAGATCCATAAAGACAAAAAGGCAACCTAAAAGACTGTTTTGGTGCTGGGGATACACACTGTGTATGGCATGATCATGTGATAGGCACCAATAATGAAAGGCTGGCCTTTTCTTCTTCATTTTGTCTTACATACTTATGCATTTTCCCCAGGAGTTTCCTTATTGCTTTCACTTGGAAGGTTAGTCAATTTGTAAATAACTGGAAAAAAACCAAGTGTCACTTGCTTTGATTTATTCCTAGAGGAAAAGAAGGCAGAGTGCAGCCAAACAGGAGGAATAAATCCAGCTGCTAAAAAAACCATTCTCATGAGGCTGCTGGAGCTTTAAAAAGGATATATATGAAGTTCCTGATTTTCTGCACCTAAATGTTTGGACAAATAAGATACAGGTACATGGCACAACCTCAGAGGGATGGAGGTGAAACTATCTGGCCTGTGATGTTAGAGGCAGAGTTCATTCTCCCTGTTCACACCAAGCCACGTCCTCCCTTCACATCACCTCAGGGAAACACCACATCTGAAGACATCAGCTACATCCTTTCCCGGACTACTGTGATAGCTTTTGTCCTATGAATGCCAGACATTGTGGCAGGATGCAAAAGCAAGAAATTCAGAGCTTCTGATCAAAGGTTATTGTCAACAGCAGATCCTCCCTTACCCCTTATGACCAAGGGCAGAGATGGCCTCAGGCAATCTTCAGATAATGGAGGATGCCCTTGTGTTTCCTTTTTCCCTTAAGCACCTTCTCTCATAAAAATCCTCTTCTGAGACAAAACAATTTGAGATGGAGCTAACTAAACCTACAGGTTTAAACAGTTTGTTCTTCTTAGGACTTCTTACCACCACCAACATTTTGGTTTCCAAATTCACAGCTTATCCCTGCTCCCATGACTAAATGAGCAAAGATTTTGGAAGATCTGAAACATTAATTTCCAGTAGCAGTAACCCTCATCTTTCTCCACTTCCGAGATCAATTCCTTCAGCCCACCAGTTTGTGGAATAAACGAAAGATAAGCAAGGACCTGCTTACATACAGAGACTCCTACCTGATCACTGCAAGCTTGCTGAAACAGGGTTGCAGCTGTTTTATTCCATAGTCATTGATGTTGTTGTTGTCCAAATCCAGAGCCAGGCGCTTTTGGAAGTGGTGCACAACAAAGGAAATGGCACTGCAGTCGGCAGAGCAGGCATTGCAGTAGGCCAGCTTGATGTAGTTGGCGTGCATGCGGCGGGCAGCCATCCTGCCCACCTTCTCACTCTGTGTCTCGTACAGGCACCTCAGCATCCACACAAAGTTCGGCTGCACCTGCACCTGATTGTAGCTGGTAAGCCTGGACCGAGTGAAGCCTTTCAGGTGGGATTTCATGCTCTTCCCAAGGTATGCGATGAGTGTTTTTCTCTTCCTCTTAATGACTGCAGGCGAAACTAAATGTCTGAAGAGCTTCTGCTTGGATCCAGAAAGTAGGCCACAAAGAAACATGTTGGTAAAATTAAAGTGTTCATTATTTCGGAAAGGATCCTCCCCTGCTAGTTGTTTCTTCAACCAGGGGATACGCAGGCAAGTAGGCTGGGCAGTCTCGGTCGAAGAACATTCATTGAAAAACTCAAGTAACTCCTTGGCACCCACCTTCTCCTCAATAACCAGGAACAAAGCTGTGAAAAAAGACTGAAGGGTTACGTGCAAGAACTCGTAAGTGGCCTGACTGCCACAGCCACTGTAACCTTTAACTGTCCTGAGAAAGCCCAGTTGCAAATCTTCTTCAGAGATGCTTGCCGAAGAGACCTCCTCCTGCTCAAAGATGAAGAAAGAGTTCTCCATCCCTTTGTATGCCATTTTACCCAAGGCTAGAAGAGTTTCCTTTCTTGATTTGAACATCTCTGCTTGGGTCCTGACATTGGTCTTCAGCAAACTTGTTTTCACAGATCGGTTCAGGTGGACTTCAATCATGAGCAAAAATACATCTGTCAATGTAACAGAACTGTCTGGAAGCTCATGGTTGTCAAACATGGAATGGAAGTGTTCATAGCATTTAAAGATAATCCAGCAAAATAAAGGCACTGAACACAAACTACAGAGATTTGGATTAGCTTCCAACTGGTTTGATACCAGTGCTCGTTGCCGCTCATCTTTGAAAAATGTAGCAGTGTACTCCTTCAGGTTATTCCTGGAGAAACCACGGAGGAACACTTTCTTCCTAATGATGTTTTTTTGGATCTCAGTTCCTGTCCTGGCAGTAAGAATTTTCTTGGATCCCTTAAGAAGCTTTCCTCTGAGAAGGCTTACGAGCAGTGCCAGAGGGTGGATGGGTTCATTGGGTGAGCATATCTCAGGTACGCTGCTGAGATCAAAGCTGGAATAGATCTCATCAAAGCCATCAAAAGTGAAAAGAACTGTATGAGGGAACTGCAAGATGTAATGGAACACCTCTGTGGGGTCCTGGTCTGGGTAGCAATTATATTTGAAGAGCAGGTCTTTCAAACATATGGCTTCATCTTCCTTGAAGCAGCTAAACATTCTACACCGAAAACGGAAGAAAAACTTGGCCCCTATGTCCAATTCTTTTCTGGCCCAAAGGCTTTGTATCTTTTGCAGCAAGATGGATTTTCCAATTCCTGCATCACCGTAGACATAAACAGTCTCTCCATCTTCATTAATTAGCCCGACTGCATCATCAAAAAGGGCTTCTAATTGACCCACCTGGCCAAGACTCTCATTGTTAAAACTGACCAGCTCCATGATACTGTCGGAGTAGATTTCTTCAAGCAGCATCTCCTCCCTCTGAGCATACAACATAACGAACTTGGAGTCCCGTCCCAGTTCATGTCTGAGTTTCTGGCAATACCTGCTAACTAAAAAGACAGTGAACCATTATTAAAAAGACTATTATTTAAAAACCTATGTACACAATGACGCACCTCTTTGGGAACTCAGAGGGGGTAATAAACAAAAGTAATTCTAATGTGAAAAGGATTTTTTGGCAGATTAATTCTATTTGTGCTGCCATCATTGTTCACTTGGGAAATTCAGGTGCTAAAGAAAGGTGACATGTGAGCAACCATTTCCTGAAAGCCAGTACTGATGCTGCATTGGTTTAAGGGGCTGCTATGCGTCAGCTGAGACTCAAAGCCAAGCCCCTGACCCTTTGTTAAAGGCTGCTTAACTCTCTGCAAAGGCTTGTTGGAGTTGTTGGTCACTGATTTCACTCTACTTATATTCTATCTGCAGTTCTATCAGGTAGGTGGCTATTCTTTCCTAACTCCTTTGGTCATTTATATTGCAAATGGAAGAAATGCACTTTAGAAACAAAGTGCCAGGCACCTCTAAAGATTTTTTTAAGATGACAAAAAAAAAGAGAGTCTCAGTTATTGTGCAATGTTGGCTTGTGTTTTTCAACAAAAACGTTGCTTCAGATGGGGACAAATTCTTTATGGAGTATGGAAAAGCCTCTCCAGAGGAAATAATTCCTGCAGTACTTAAACTCTGATTTTTAGGATTGCTAAAAATCATCATTTAGGATGACAGAATAATTCTAGTTGGAAGGGACTTCAGAAGGTCTAGTCCTACCTCCTGCTGAGAACAGTATAATTTATGACATCAGATGAGGTTACTCAGGGCTTTGTCTAGCTGGATCTTGAAAATCCCCAAGCATGGAGACTGCAAAGCCTGTCTGGGCAACCTGCCTCATTGCTTGACTGTTCTCATGAAATACTGGTGGGTCCATTGCCAAAACATCACAGTGTTACTAATAAATTGTTGTAGAGGCCTAGAAAATACTACAGCTGGCACAAGGTGGTTCTGCCATTGTGTTACATATCCACGAACAAATGCAGAAAGAGCCTGAGTTGAACTAAACAGGACGTAATTTATCAACATCAACCCTGTGTTATACAGTGTGCCTTTTAATTTGGCTACCACAGCTATCAAGCACAGTTATTTTCCCTGGCCTAAACTCTTAATCTTCTGTCACCTGGTTAGAGCTTCCTACATAGCAGGGCAGTTCTAAGGGAAGAGATAGAGATGCATGACCTTACCTGGATCTGTATTTACCACGGGTTTACTACAAATATTCTCTGAAGGCTCATAACCTATTTCATCCAGCCAAGGCTGAAGTTCATAGTAAGCATCAGTGACTTTCTGCAGGACATAGATGAAATATTCTGAAACTTCTTCTCCCTTGCTTTGAACCAAGTCTAGAATTTTGCGGACCTGAAGAAACACCATGGGAAAGATCATCGATACACAGCATTTTATCACAGTAACACTTGTCAACTGCTTTAGGATCCCCTCTGAACTGGAGCAGGAGGCCAAAATCAAAACTGGTGCTTCAAAAAGGTGAAATCAAAATCTAGGTCTGAACTTGCAGCTCAATCATATACTAACTAGAAACAAAATGGATAAACACCACTCCTCAAGGGAGAACGCAAAGGATTTCCTTAGCTTGGCTAGATAGTGTATTTTAAATCCTGTGCTGGTTAAAATGAAAATAGAGGTGGTTTGTCAGTGCCCTAAATTCACCCCCTGTTTTGTAAATACTCCAGTCACATTTGGATTTACCTCAGGATCCAGCCAGGTCCAGAGCAGGGTAGGCTGGACCTCTCCCTGGATCTTAACGCTGAGCCAAAACGTTCCAATAGAGCAACTCAATTCTTCAGGCTCTCTTTGAACAATGGCCACACTGCCTGTAGTTGTTACCAAAACTAATGGCTACCAGGCAGTGGCTGGAGCAGTTCAGCACCAAGTGTCACCTCCACAGGCAAGGCAGAGGGTGATCTCTGTGCACCAGTACAAGGCAGTCCTAGTACAAAACCCTCCGCAAGACAGAGCAATCACCCGGGGGTACATTTTGAATGTCGAGATCCCCTTGCCCGAAATGAATGAAGAATGCAGTTCTAAACCAGACAAAGGGTTTCCAGAGACTGTGGTCTCTTGTGAGCTTAAATCAGGGTGATGTACGTGCAGCACAGCAAACACATGGAGCTTTTTCTGACGATTTGTATGCTCTAAAAAGCAATTTTATGCCTTCCAAAGAAGCTCCCACAGAGTCCACTTCACTTGCACTAGTGTGGCCTGCTCTCTGTCTCTGCTTAGACTCCTGATGCATGGCCTCCCCCTCAGCTTTGGTACAACAATCATGCATATTATGCTGAACAATAAGAAATTGAGATTATCATACAGTGCGCATTTATTCAGCTTTGACCCAAAACACAGTGTGAGCACTGTGTTACCATTTTAACATGCCAGCAAGAATGATTACTTTATGAAAATCTGCACTGTTGGTGAAGTCCAATCTTTGAATTTTTTATGGTTTGCCTGCCCCTAACTGTGACAGGGTTCTGAAGCTGCATGACTGGTTGGTCTGGGAAACAATCTCCTTAGCTGTTTCAAGATATGATGCAAAGACCAACTGCATACACAGTAATTTTCTCCTAACAAAAGACCAGGAAATAATTTTTGCTATTGATGTCCAAAGATGAATTAAAAACTCAAATATGCCAGGATACATCAATTTTCCATAGAAACATTTACAATGTACATAGTTCTTTAAAGAGAAAGGAAGGTGTTCATACAGACAACACACAGTCATTAACTTCTAAAATAAGATTTTATTTCTGTCTCTCCTAAAGCAGGATGATCTGTCCCACAGAATGCTAAAGCAGATTTTCCTTGCTATACTCTAACAACTATGTGGCCACCTCTTTATCAGAGGACAAAGCTGCAGCTGGGAGGGACAGAACAGCAATTATCACCCTGCTAGTTCTTAGAGCTGCCAACGGGCATTACCAGCAGTGCCAGCAGTGCTGGAAAGGGATATGCTGGAGACACTCATCCAAGAAGAATGGGGTGGGAAAACTCCAAAATAACAAAGATTATAAAATACACTAGGTGTAAAATTGTCAGATAAACCCTTAAAATCTGGTCACAAACTGAAAGTAACCAAAAGCTTCAATGGCTAGAGGAAAAAAAAAATACCTTATCTGCTTGAGTAGGGAACTGGACAACAATCTCTGCATCTTCAGTGGAGAAGTAGTCGTTCTTCACCAAGTTATCAATCAAACACTGTGTGTTTCGGATCCTACCGACCAGAAGCTCTCGGTGAACCTTCAGCAAAGCAATGAAGGACTGAGGGCTTGCTCCTGGAGTTTTTTTCACAGAAATGTCCACATTAGCACAAAGTTGGCCTTCCATAGTTGAGGTACCAAGAAACTGCTCCACCAAGCCTCATCTTTGACAAACTGTCCATTTGTAGTTTCAGGTCAGCTTGGATTTAACGTCAGGCAAGTAAGAAATCTGTCCTTCACATCACTGAGCCTGCAAAAAGTAATTGTACAGAACTTCAAGTTAAACCTTGTTCTATGCACATACATCCTTCAATTAAACATCACAGAATATTCCCAAGCTCTGTGTAATATCATGGCCAACATTTTAATAAGGTTTCTTCCTTAGGTACTTCCATTTATTTGTTCAGGTTTTGAAAAACAAAATATCTACAAAAGGCACTCTCCTTCCTGTACCAGTATTTTACTGTAGCTTACCTCAAATACCACCACTGGCATCTGCTTTATTAAGTGCCTGTTCCTAGTGCATAATTTAATATTTTTTATTAGCTTTTCATGTTTCAGTAGACAAAGCAAGGCATCTGTCCAAACATAATCTGGCCAAGGAAAAAAACGGAATAAAATTATGCTTCATAGCAATTAATTTTGTAGGAGGAATTAATTTATAGTAGCAATTCACCCCGCTTTTTCTTTGTTACAGCAAGAGACTCTGTATAAAGTGCTGCCAATATAATATCTGTTCTTGAAAGCAAGGCCTTGTAAACTCTGAGGCAGTTTTAGCTAAAATAGGGAAAAGAGTTCAGCTTCAGGACACCAGGTTCACCAACACCAGGAGGGATGTTATTTTGAAACCCTGCTCTTTAGTATGAATGCTCTCTCCTTGTCTGAAAATATATACAGTGTATGCCCTTGTTCTCTAGACCACCTCCTGGGAGCTCTTTGTAGATGTCCATTTATTCCTATTTTTCTCTACAAGGCATAAAGCAAGAGGAATCAGGATCAGACTGCTCTCTATTGTATTACTAAAGCAGGACATCTTGTAATTGTAGTTAAGGTGCCTACCATACAGTAGGCATGAAGATATATTGTAATTACAATTCAACAGTAAGTTCATTTAGGTACTATTTAGGTACAAACTTGCACATACAATTTCCCATGCAAGAAGCTAATTTTTTGCCAAGATCACAACTGAATCACCTCCACACGGACAATGAGAATTTGCATGATCAACACAAATGACTGACATCCCCCAGTAACAGTGAAAACATATTTATTGTTTCAGCAGGTCGAGGGATATCTGGACGAATGTTCTTAGATTCTGATTACAGTTATATCAACAAAAACAAAAGACAAACCCCTCCAACAATTCTGTAAATGTGCCAACTCTGCTGCTACAAAATTCTCATGATTTCCCAAGACATTTATAGTGATGGTAAACCTTTTCAAATGCTCCTCAGCACTCCCCTGACAAACTATAACTGAGCCCTGCCAGCTCACAGATTATTCTAAGTGACCTGCTACTGGAACAATCTCACTTCTATGGGTTTTTTATATCAAAAGCTGCTGTCTGCATCAGTGAAGCTTCTCTTGCTTCTTGCTGGAGAAAGACACAGTTTATACTACTGCATTTTAGTGATACTAACTATCTACACTCAAACCAGCAGGGCAAACCAGCTTAGCTCCTTGGATTTCCCAATAGGTTCCAACTTACGGTTGCTGATCTGCATGGATGCAGATAACTGCATGAAGAGTTGGGCTCTCCAAGGGCTGAGACCCAGCAAATAAATCCCTGGCATAACTGTTCTGGGTCACAGCCAACTCCCCAAACGGCAAAACTGTTTCAAACAAACGGAATGTAACCAAGTAATCTGAATTTCTTGCCACACCAGTGACTGCATCTACTCAGACAAATCAACCTTTCATTACACCATTCAGATGACCCACCCAAGGAAGTGGCTGCTTTCTGAGTCACTCAGCTTCCGAGAAGCCACACTGGCACATCTCTTTGTTCAAGAAAGCTCATTCCACAAACGAAGACCAAACATGTTGAAAACACCATTTACTCTGAAACTTTTGTGGGCTTTAGTTAAAGAGATAGCATCATCTTAAAACATGCAGTAAAAATGTTAACCCTATTCTTCCAAGATACTGTGTCCACCCAACATTCCCTGCTTTCTTTGGCTGTCCTAGGACCACATTGTTCTAATGGGATTTTTTTCTTCCTACTTTATGAGAAGAACTGAGACAAATATTCAGAAAACTGTAAGAATGAACCAAAGCACTGTCAAGTGTACAAACCAAACAAAGGTATTCTCTTCACTCTTTCAGTTCCATCTACAAAGAGCATAAGAAAAGAATAAAGAAACACAGCAGCAGGACAGAACATGAAAAATATGGAATGACCAGAAGGTCTCAAAGATGTCTGCCCTGCATCTGACTACATCCAAGTCAGTACAAATCCAGGTCATTACTGGAAGGGGTGTCCACACATATGCTGCAGGACAGAGCAGCATACGTATGCAGGGTCATCTGCAGGGGAATGGAGAAACAAGAAACCAAGCAAAAAGGAATATAAAGTGAAGCTAAACATCAGGGAGAAAAGGACAAAGAACAAAAATGCCAAGCAGAGAAGTCAGGACTGGCAATATGAATACTGTGCATGATGACGTACTCAGTGATATTTTCAATGAAAATATTAAATTTAATGCAAAAACCCACACCATCCAGTACTTTTTAATAAGAAAAAAACAGAAATTTCCACAGACTAAGAAAATCCATACCAGATGAAGAGCTGAACACTTTAAATGATGCTGGAACAGAAAGACTTCCTGCTACATGTATTCATAGTGAAGTGTACCAGCTGTATGAAGACACTTGACATGTATGATTCTATTTCACTAGAATTTGTGGTTTTGGGGTGCTTTCTTTGTGTTGCTGGGGTGTTTTTTGTTGTTGCTGGGGGTTTTTTTGGAGGTGTTTTTTAAAACATGAGGCCAATGTGTGACAACATGAGGTCCCCAGCTTATCCGCAAGCTCATTACCTCTCTTTCTGGAAAAAGTCCCAGCTTCCATAGTGCTTCAACCTTTTTCAGTGAGGGAACACAAGGTTACTATGTCTCTGGTGAAAGAATCTGTTAGTTTTACAATGCTAGGTTACACATCTGGTATATTTAAAGGTAACGGCTTATGCAGCTTATTGAAAGCACTTCCTTGCTAGAGTGCATATAGTGTTCTTTGCCTTATCTTGGGCCCTCCAGATGCTGGATTCAATTCCAGTGCAATTCATATGACTGATGTTGCATCAGTCATGGGGATGCTGTGGGAAAACACCAAGACATACATTAATGTGAGACACCTCAGTGTACTGCCTTCTGTTTCTAAAAGGGCTAAAGTGAATAAAATCTTTTTTTAGAAAGACATCTTAAGGCTCTTACAAGTTATAGCCAAAAGAGATCACCTGTTCTAACAGTAACAGCAACAGCTTGTGAACATATCTATTTGGAGACATGAGCAAGAAAAAGGGAAAGATTTGCAAGCCTGACAGAGTAGCTGAAACAGCAGAACACCTAAGGAGGAATGGAGACAAGACAGATGATACCTGAGTGAAGCAGGAGTCTGGTATGGGGAGACAACAGGAGAAACACTCATGGGGTAAAGGTTCCTGTCTGGGAACAGAATGGACTTCTTGTTCCTAAGAGGAAAAATAAAAACCCCTCAATGACTTACTGAAGAGGCTGCCAATGATGTTGGGGAGGAAATGCAGTTAGCCACTTTGAGGACAGCAAAGTCCATCAGGTGAAGAAGACAGGAAACAGACCAGAAGGAATTAAAAAGAATCTGAGAGCAGAGTGCTTACCCACCAGCTGTAAAAGCCAAGAAGAAAGGGAAGACAGAGCATTGGCCAAATGAAATGTTGCTGGGGATTGAAGCGATGTGAGAAGCAACAGCAAGTGTGGCAATCAATGCTATCATAAACCTGTGCAACTGAGAATAAAAAAGAGGAAGCAAGATGGGGATCAGGCCAGGAATAAGGAGGGAAATGAAAAAGGGAAATGAAATTTGTCATAGTAAGAGGTACAGTAAAAGCATCAGTGTTTCCAGCAAGGTTTTGTACAATCCATGTCAATAAGCTGCAGTGGTGTCAACAGCTTCTGCACGAAGGCACTGGCACTTTTATCCAGCGTTGCCTTTGAGTTCCCTCTACTCTCAGCATTGTGCAAGCATATATACATTTCTGTTTTTCCTGACCCTGCCCTCCTCACATCCTCTTTTCACTAAGATCTCCTTGCCCTTCTTCTAACAAAACTGCTATGCCTGTTCCACTTCCAGTGCTGAAAGACTCCTGGCAGCAAAGAATGTGCTGGTTTATTGCAACAAGGTTTTGTCAAAGGTAAATGCTGTAGATAAAGGGGCTGAAGGCTCTTACAGAATAGCTAAAAAATATTTCCACTTTTGGGTCAGCTAGGGAATTGAATCCTTATTGAGCTGGCTGCTCCCAAGGAGACTATGTAGGGTGATGCAGTAAAGGCAATACAAGGAGCAACTTAAATAACAATTATCCCTTAAAGCAGCTGATTTGAGACCAATCTAGAATATTTCTGAAGAGCTGAAAACTCAGTCAATACTACTTCTTCTGTAGTCTTGCTATTCTGACAAGAACTGTTCCTCTAAATTGCCTGTGAAATAAAGTCCTGTGCTACTTGCCCACTTATCTGCAGCCAGTAGCTGGAATATCTTCAGGATTTACAGAGCACCTAGTAGCCAGCTCTGGCAGGCTAGTGCCAGTGTGGCACACAAACCTGAGTGCCTGCCCAGGGCTAGTGGAGTCCCTGCTAGAATAGCCTTCTGTCCGTAGCATTCAAAATGCAATTACTCTTCCAGAGGTGGCTGTATGAAAGCAATGTTCCATTTCGCATGAGAATCTGTGCCCTTTGTGTCTCCAAGTCAGATTTGTTTCCTGAGAAAAGCTATTTCACAGTGCCAGCTACTCACTACAGAGCCATTACAGCAAGAGGAGAATGGGAAACTTTGCTGCGCTTGGTAATCTGGACTCCATCAGGCCAATAAAAATTCTATTTTTTGCTATCATTGGGATAGACAGAAAAGAGACTGATTTTCCACATCTTATGTCATGCAGTCAGTCTTTGACTATAGTAAGATACCTATTTCCACACAGCAGCTATTTTACTTACAGTAAAAAACATGCAGAGATCAAAGGCAAATGGACATGTATGCTACACAAAAAGTCTGCATGTTTGATGAGAGGCAAAGTAATTTATTCCCAAGGGTCCTAAAAAATAGCCCTTTTTTTTTTAATAGCAAAAATGGTGCATTGGTAGAACTTGTACAGAGTCCCTGTGCAGATTTTAAATTATTCTGTTTGTGTGAATTAAAGCATACTCATCACACCCCACTTCACAATCTCTAACTATCATCACTGATGCTACATATGTCAATAAATGCCCGGGGAGCCATATGTTAACATCATGTTCCTGTAAATCCATTACAACTCGTGCTCTTGCATCGCTCTGTGAGGGGTCACAGACATCAGCATCTTTGAGTGGTTTTTCTCCCTCCCCTCTCTCTCTCTTCTGACTGTATCACAAACTTCTGTAAGTCATTTGAAGAGCAACAGATATAAAAGAACACAGAAGAAATTTTTTCTGCCTCCATCTGGTAAAATGACAGGCTTTTCTTTAAAAGGCACCGTCTTTGACAGAAATATTCACATCCCTCACAGGTTTTGTTCCTACATATCCTAACAGATTCCTTTGTATAGAAAGAAAACTTTATGTAATAGTGTTTGGATGCATTAAGAAGCTCCTGTCAGAAAGACTTTATGTGGCTTCCTTGTACTCCTTCCCAGTGGGAAAAAAAATCAATAAATAATACGGAGCCACTACTAGAATGCAAAGAAATTTTCTCCAATCAGAGAAATCTTGTGGATTTTGTTGTTGTTGTTAAGAGATAGAGGAGGAGGGGGCAATTAACTGCTGTCTATAAACATGAGACCGCTTTTCTAATATCACTTACTATTTTCACACTCAACCAGCAGTGAATCCTACGAGGAAAGTTGCAGCTGATGGAATCACGGAATGGATGGAATCATGGCCAGGCCAAGGGGCACCATCCGGCCCTGTGGACCGCTCCCGCCTCCCTCTCCTCCTGCTTCTTTCGCGTTAAGCCAGCGAAGGGCCTAAGCGAGCGCCGCGTGAGCCCGCGCATGGACTGGATCTCCGCCCCGGCTCTCGGGGAAGCGAAGGGATCACTGTATCCCTGACCCCCGCTACGGGACAGGAGGGGAGCGAGGCATCCCCCCCACCTCCTCCGTCCGCGGGACTTCGCCACCCTTCCCCACCAGCCCCGGGGAACACCACATCCTCGCCAGCATCTGGACACGATTTACGCCGGGTAGCGCTGCTGCGCTTCGTCTGAAGGCGCTGTCCCCACGCCGAGGAGCTGCGGGCGCTGCTGCCCGTCCCCGCTCCCCTCAGACAGCGCCTGCCGCCGCCTCCCCGGGCCGGGAGGGACCCTCCCGACGAAACACAGAGTCCCGAAGTTTCCAGCTCAGGAGCGGCGCAGTCCTTCCCCTCCCACCTCGCAAGCTGTTCACGCGGTACCACAGAAACTTTGCTTTACAGAAAGCAGACACCCGGGCTCACACCCGCCAGCCCTCTCCCGGCGCGGGCCCACGGCCGGACCCCGGCAGCCGCCTGCGCCCCGGCCCTGCCCCGGCACTCACCGCGGCGGCGAAAGGACGGAGGCCAGGGGAGGAGCCCACGGGCGCTTCCCTCACCCTCTCCCGCCCCGCACACGGCCTCTCCTCCCGGGCGGGAAGCGGCTCCTCCCTGCGCAGGAATGGCCAAAGGCTTCCCGTTCACCAACACCGCATTCCCCTCCGCAGCCGCCCGGCCTCCGCCCCCGAGAGGTGCCAGCGGTCCCTCGGCAGCGACCATTGCCCTCAGTCAAGCTCCCCCCCACCGCAAGGATACTGCCAGGGTATTACTTCTGTTTTCTTCACCCGTTTAAAAGTTGAAAAGCCCAAAGGTGCACGGTAAGGGTAAGGCAAAAGAAGGGGTGCCGATGCAGAGGAGTGTGTTCACGCATAGTTTTGCGCTCCCTACTGACTTCACATCCATTAAAAGGCACAAACAGCCAGTGGAGGCTTCAGTTGCATTCCCACATCACCAGTTTTCACTTACATAAGCAAAGCAGTCTGCACAGGGAGGTCGTGGAGTCTCCCTCTCCAGAGACGTTCCAAACCTACCTGGACGTGTTCCTGCATCACCTGCTCGAGGTGACCCAGCCTTGGCAGGGGGTTGATGATGTCCAGAGGTCCCTTCCAACCATAACAATCTGTGATATTCCTGAAGGGTACACACTGAACAGGCATGGCAGAGGTTTGGTAATTAGTTTTATTTACTCAAACTAGACAGTGCTGATACAGAAAGTACCATGTTTTACAGCAGTCACCGTGCCCAACTCTGGGAACAGGTATATTACATCAGAACAGCACCTACACATACCTGGCAGAAAACATTTTATACAGAGAAGACATGGTCAGTCTGGTTTTTTATCATTTGTTTTTCTAAGCAGTCACACAGTGACATCAATTATATCTTACACCCCTCTGTACATCAAGAATAAAAAATACACTGTAGAGAAGACAAATCTCAGTGATTTAACCTCTTCCAGGTTGTCAAATTTTCCTCATCCCCCATAGACGAACTGCAGGGGTTGCAAAATATAATGAAAATAAATACTCTGTATGTTACAAAAGCTTCCAGTTTTGCATTGGATTGTCAAAGCTGTGGGGAGAAAATACCCCCAAAAAATACAAGAGGACAAATCCATTTATTTAGGGTTTAACAGACAAACAAAACCACAGAATAAATGTGCTAGGATTCAAAGGAAACTTTCTGATTTCACTGAACATGAGACCAAGGCTTAGACAGGCAAACAAGCCAGTCAAAAAAGTAATTAAAAAAAATCCTTTGAAATATCAAACTAAAATGAATCCTTTAAAAATCTCTTGTCTATAACTAACTAGTTCACCTATAACAATCACTACACATTTAAAGGAGGAAGCTGTGATGGTTTGAATGAGATGCTTTGCTGAATGGGGGGTTGATGATGTGGCTGCCTGGACTTTTTGGACTAATTTTGGACTTACACTTAAAAACATGGAAGGAGTTTAAAAAATTCTACTTTTCTTTCTTTGTTAATTATATAAACAGGAACAGGAACTCCACAGCATCAGATAGTCTGAGCTTTAAACCATTTTGAGAAGTAGCAGAGAAAAAGATTTAGCCTTAGAGTTTTGAGTTTACTTTGCGTCTAACAAATCTAGTTGTGAATACAACTTTTAAAAGGAGGGCCTGATCCTGCAGCCCTTATTCTTCAGAAAGCAACAGGTGCCAAAACTCATAAAGATGGCCTTTTTCTTTTAAAAAGGTCAGTAAACTGGACATGAAGGACAAATTTGCATGCAGCACTGCATGACAGTTACAGAAAGACAATTTCTAAATTTGCAAAAACTTCAGCATGTACTCAAGCTATACATACAAAGAGAAGTTGCCAATATCAGTGTGTCTTCAGACTGCAAATTACATCTAATGGTTTGCTGCAGATGCACAGCAAACTCATTTTTTCTTGATAAATAAAGAAACTGCTGATCAGCACAGTGAGGAAAGATATCTAAATCAAGGTGAATGGCCAAGCAAATGCAGAGGTATTCTATGCAGAATTTATTTTCTCTGCTTTGATAGAAGCTTCAATCTCTTCCATGATTGGCACCGGTCCTGCATAGTTATTAGTTTCAATAGCTTCTAATTTCTCCTGATAATCAGCTGGCAAGCCATTCTGTTTTGCACCCATGCAGATAACCTATAATTGAAAGGGGGAAAAAAAAAAAAGGCCTTCAGTAATAGAAAGGACAGACTCCTCCAAACAATCACTTGAGTAGGAAGAACCATTTAAGTTTCCCAGAGAATTCATCTCAAACAGCACTATTTGTAACTAAGGATAGCCACAGGCTTCTGGGAGACCACTGAAGACCAGAACAGCATGAATAAAATTACTCTGAAAAGGCTTTTAACTACCCCTAAGATTATGATGCGTTACTAAAGCGCACAACACTCTATAGTTAAGCTGTTATTCAGTTATTCCATTCTTTCTTCCAGAGAGGATAATAACTTCAATAATATATGCTGCTTCTCACTCAGGTGTGACAGTAAAGCTGGCTAAAGGTTTAAAAAGTAGTTATTTTTAAAACTAAGCTGTTGAAATCCAAAGGAAAACAACAAGTACCTAGATAGGGTACAGGAGTTAACAGACACTTGACTTAGTGAAAAAGCACAAATTCCTCAGTTTGTTACTGCAGCTTTTCTTCCATATACAAAATAAACTGAAGTACTGGTGTGGAAGAAAAGATGCGACAGTGAGAGGAAAAGAAATTGTAGGAACACGGCTTAAAGGAAACACCAGCAAGCTTACACATAAAAATGAATATTCTAAGTATGCTTTCATGCATTTAACGGCATGCACTTCAAGGATGAGGTGTCCAGAAAGAATTAATTTTGCCACAAGAAGTACATAACAGTAGATGGATGTAGTTCAATCACTGTGTGCAGATGCAGTCACTTTTTAAATTTTTAGCTCTTCTGCCTGGTTAACTTAAACAAAAAAAAGCTGAGGGCAGAGGAGAAGAACAGAACTAACAACTGCTCCTGACAGGACCAGGAGGGAATGATAAAGTTGCCAATAGTGGAGGACTGCACTAACAGCATACCAATGAGAGCTGACACACAGCAGCAGACTACATATTAACTCCCGGAAAAGCCCTAAAGATCTGCCTTGCCGCGAGGTGGGTTGACAGGAAGGAGGTTGTGGAATGGCAAAGCCTGCTTTCTGAGCAAGCCCTCTCTTCAGCAGTCCCACAGCAGCTGGCCTTAGCTGTGCTCCTGGAAGTCAATTCATAGGAGCGAGTTTCTCAGTTTGGAGAAGGCAGCACATTTGGGATTTAACAGGCTCACGCCTGGTTTCTTTCCTCTAGGTAGGCAAAGCCAGCTGCAGTGATGTGTGTGTGGCAGTACTAAGAGCTGCACCACTCAGACACACAGCCACAGCACCCCAGCCTGGGCCTGCACCAGGCCTCGCAGGCTAAGCAGGTCAGGCCTGCTGCGTGACTGGATCATGTGTCTCTACAGAGCTGGCGTTGCAGAGCAGTGTTGAGACACTTGTGCCTCACCAGCCATCAAGGGGGAACCCTGCAGTGCTCTGCAATGCTGCTGGAGTCCTGTGATGTACTGATGATGCATCTGGTAAAAGGTAGCAGCGGGACTCCTGTACTAAGTGATAACAAGTACTTCCCAAGACATTAAGGATAATCCACGTCCTTGAAACTACAACCCAGGTGCTGTATTTTCCCCATAGAAGGTTCCCTCTGCCATTTCAGTGGAGTATATTAATTTTTCAAACAGACAATTGCTGTGTATATGTGAATGACATCCTCCAGAAATCCTTGTGCCAATCATAACTAATTCACAAGTTAAATAGGGACTTCATGTAAGGTATAACTAAACCAAAAACCCCAAACTGATTTAGTAGGCCTGTAAGAGCTAGCAATGTTCTGTGAGCATCATTACAGCAGTCCATAGAACAAGGACTGTTATACCTTTACAGTAGTCATTCCTTCCATCCACTGTAATTAAAGTACTTATTAAATAGCACAGAAGTACTGCATTATAAATTTCTGTACAGTCTTCCACAATTAAAGTGATGCAACACCTACCTTTTTATACTGTGGAGAAGGGGGACCAGGGACATAGTCCTTCATCTGGTAGCTTCGACAGGTCAGTACCTTTCCTGCTTCAGTGTGGACCTTAACTTCTATTGGGACATAAATGCCATCCTCAACTCCTTCTTGCCTGTAAAGGACATATATCCCTTTCATGTCAAATGACTAATGCATCTTTCAAACCAACTGTGCAATTAAACATATGGATTTATTAAAAGAGAATTCAAGGCAGGACACTGGTCTGTGCTGTTAATATACTTAAAGGAAAACAAATAAAGCAAAGCATATTTCAGTACTTTTTGTGTAAACTTCTTTCATATCAAAAAATAAGTTTCTAGAGAAGCAGCAGCATTCAGTTTTATAATTTCAGCTCTGGAAGAAATGACAACTCGTGGTTAACTTGAAAAGTTAGAAAGAGAATACTCCTAAACTAATTACTGTGAAAGACAGGTAGTCTGAAAGAGAAACACAAGCAAGATTATCAGAATTAATGAGCCAGACACATGTTCATTAACTGCCACTCAGATAAAGAAACAATTTCAAAGTTTTATCTTGCCCATTGTGTTACATTTTAATAAGAGGAAACTTGCACAACTTTTGCAGTGCACTTTCCAATGAATAATCCAAGACACCTTTTAACTTGCACAAGACATACACAGCAATTATGAGCTAGGTCAGGGCATAAAAAAAATTTGTTTATTTTTTTATTAGCAAAATCATGCTTAGAAAAAATCCCTTGAAACCAAGACTACTTTTTGTCCTTAACCACTGGCATTTAGCCACCAACAAAAATCTGAGGAAACAGTAAGAAGTAAACAAGAAGCTTAAGCAATACAAGAGTCTTTAAAGCACAATTAACTTTAGATGTACTTTAGCTACAAGTCGTAACATGGTTTTAACCCTGCTTGTCCAATATAAATTTGACAACGCATCTTTTTTCAAAGACTTGCTACCATTTCAAGTTATTTAACGTACATCATGTGGGCCATGTTAGGTGAGTAACTAGGTTAAGTGCAAGTACAGACTGGAAGCAAGAAAACGGTTCAGTAACATACATTGCTAGACTCTATGATGAAAAGTCATTATTTAGTCTGTAACTTAGAGATTTGTGAAGTACAGAGGACAAAATTGCCATAAAAATGGCTGTGAGACAGCACCAAAAACTAATTTGAAGCCAAAGAGTTCAGCCATCTAAGCAAAAGGTTCCCCTCCCATATTTGTTTTCTATATATTAAATTATCTTATTAGTATTTCAACTAATTACAGCTAGCATCTATTACATATTCCTTCCTCTGCTTCTGGATAACAAAGCAGAGACTACCCAGACTAGGATGGATAAAAAAAAAGGTGGGGCTTTTTTTTTTTGATACATGGTAATTTCAGGAAATAACTTGGTTGAGAACCTACAAATATATCAGCTTGCATGCAGCCAAAGGAGCCCAAGACCTTCAGCAGGAACACTTGCAAGATCATTTGAGTTGTCTAGGAGGAATTTTTAGAAGAGCACTGCTGACTATCATTATAAAGGCCAAGAACACATCCCACTTCCTTCCATTTCCAATTCACCATCAATGAGGCAGCTGGGAAAAAGTTATCTGTAGTACTAGTGTCCATGCTGCAGTTTTTGGTGATGTTACAGCACCCGAGTCTCTAGCACCTTAGCAAGCATTAAAGTTTATCCCTGTCAAACAAATGCCAGGAATCTGCAATCCTACACTATGTCAACTGTAAACAGTGTGTAAACACTTATGGAAGTCAAATTACAAAATACTGTCCCCATGAAGGGGAAACACAAAAGCAGATGCTGTCAGGCAAGATCATCACACTTAGGAAGTTTATGCTTCAGGAAAGCATGGTAAATCAGGAGATTTCAGTAAAGGTCAGCAGAAGCGGGTCAGGACGTTTAAGTGCTCCTGTAAGCAAGAGCAGGGGAACTCAGGAGCTCATAAAGCAGGGAAATGTGAAGCTGTTCCCAACCACAACCATGCCAGCTAGATGTCCTCTTGCTTGAGACTAAAGCTCCCAGCCAGGACAAGAGCGCTGAGAGTGGCCATTCCCATAGCATGCTAACAGAATTTAGGCAACAGTTTCTGTTCTATTTCAGGTTCACCATAGGCAACAAAAAGCAGATTGGAACCAAGTTTAATGGCCAGGGTTATAAGGACATGTTTACACAGTGAAATTGCAACAGTACAGAGGCAGCAGAACAGTGTTAAGGTAGTGCCTTCACTGGGTTTACTATGCCCTGCTCCCTTGTCCTCACTAGCCCAGATTTCTAGTGGAATTGACAGTGATGAACTGCTCTGAACAAACAATCCTTGTGTACCAGCAGCATCATGTGGTGCAGGCACATCTCAAAAGCTGCAACAAGCACATGGCAGCAAAGTTTTGGAGATTACATTCTAAGTCCTGTCTTAGACCATGCAAGAAGTCATGCTATTCCTTGCTTTGTTTAACCAGGTGCTCTTTCAGACTTCAGCCTGGGAACAACTTGCTCAGGGTGCCTTGAACTTCTCTTAATTACCAGGCAAAGACAGAACATTCTACACCATGCATTGTAAAGGTGTAGTCAGGCTTTCCCATTCAAAGGGGGAAACAATAACACCCCAGCTCCCTGCCTGGATGTTCCCCAAGCTCACAAAAGTTTAAATCCTTACAAGAGAAGACATGTTAAATAACCTCCTCGAAAGGTCCCTTTGCCTGCAGTCTTTCCCTCATCCCTTCCATTTCTGCTACAGCTGGAGTCTACAGATGTATAGAGACATAGATTGATGTCAGTCTCAAAGGAAATTCTCCCTAAAGTAATGGGAAAAATGCCATAGAACAAATATAGATTTTAGAATCTTGTAAGAGACAGGAAATTGGGAAGACAGGATAAAAAAAAAAAAGAATCTGACCAGTATATCAGCTTCAAATCAAGGTCCACATATTGTTAAAATAAAGTAGCTTTAGCTTGAAAACAAGGCTATTTTAATGACAGAAGTGTCAGAAGTCAGTACACATACTGTGAAATAGAATTCATGTATTAAAATCGAAAGCATCTTCTTGATTCCAACACCAAAGCTTCCATACAGCTCTTTATCAAAAATTAACTACTTTTCAATCACTCTCTAAAGTAGTAGAAGACAGCAAAAGTTAAGTCACCTACTTATCCAGAGAACTTAGATTGCAAGTGTTCATTTTCCACACTATTCCCCACACTTCATCTCCAGGGCTCTGAGCAATGGTAGCTGTACCTCCATGCCAGACAGAACTTGTCCTGCCTTGATGATGGCCAAACTCGAGCTTAAAATCCTGCAAACGAAAGCAATGCAGAATCAATTTCCACTTAAGAGAAGAGCTGCTGGCTATTCTTGACATGAAAGGGGCAGCCAAAAGACAGTAGTACACGTAGCCAGTTGGAGACATAAAAGGAAGAACAGAGAGGCAGGACCTGTTCCACCTCCCATCTCATGAGGGGCCAAAGCCAGCCATTTCCACCTCCCCATAAGAAAAAGCATTCTTGGGACAAAAGGAAGAGAGGCTGGGCAGAGAGCACTACTGATAAAAGTCTCAGCCTGCAGAGACTGGATTGACATCCAAACCTCACAGCAGTCTGGCCTAAGCAGCTGACAATTTCTAGCAGCGCGAAGAAAGTGGAGGCAGCCCTTTCTCAAGAGTAGCACACATACCCAATTCAGCAGTGAATACAGCGGTGCTGCAGAAACGTCAGCTTGCCTTTTGTCCAAGTGGGCAGTGAGAGGATTGCTGATGTGCTTCCCACCTGACAATCTGAAGGGCCCTCGGCTGAGGCGTGCCATGAAGGAGGGAACTGACTGGTGTGGTCCCGTTCACTCCGAAAGATGTGCCTACCTGGTGCCAAGTCCTTAGCAGCTTTTTTGTGATGGTATAAGATTTAAATGCTATATGCAGGATCCAGGAAAATAGCAAGGATAAAGAAGTCTACAAGATGGTGAGCTTTGGGTCCTGTCCTCATGCACTAATAACACTACCCAATTAAAAAATACCATCCCTTGTATTTTGCAATGTTTCGTGCCATCTCATCACTCATCTGGAATATTCTTGGGTATTTTTAAGTCAAGTCTCTTTCAGTGAGCTTATTCAGGTTTTCACAAGTAGAAATATTCTTTTAGAAATCAAGTATCACTTTTTCGTACAAGCAATATCAAATATTAGTATGTATGAAAAAGAGAATAATGGGTTATTGAATGTTATCAATGTAATTTCTCACCTGACTCAATACACTCAGTGCCCTCTCCTACTTATTAGCCAGTTTGTGGGTCCTTCCCTAGAACTACAGAAGGGGAAAAAAAAAACCCCACAATCCAAACCACCAAGCTTTAAGGAAGACAACCTGCTTAATAACAAAATAAACCTATGCAGCCCCACAGCTTTGCATATTTCTTACGACCACCCTCTTGAAGCAATAATTTTGATTTGAAACGCACACATGTACACATTAATATTCCCTCTGAGACACATCACTCTATTCTAACATGTCCTAATAAATACAGGAAAAAGGCTGAAAAAAAAATGAAGCAGTTGGAGACTTACACACAGAAAAACAGCACTTATCACAACACCAGTCAATTTTTGTGTGTGTGCATGACAGCAGCCTGGCAAAGCCACACTGTTTACTCCATCAACAGAGTCATCTTCCTGCCCCATAAAATGTCCCCTTTTATGGGGGACGTTAAAAAACGTTTACTTAGATGCATCAATTTATCTGCACAGAAGTCTGGTCAAATCACAGACTGAAGTTACAGATGAGGACAAGTGATTGCAGGGCAGCCCCAAGGAAACACCTGGATAGAGTCAAGTACTCTCACCACAGTCTCATTAAAAAAAAAAAAAAAAAGAAAAAAAGGAAAAAAAGGAAAAACCCCATTGATTTTTACTTTATTCCTCCAGTTATATTTTCATGGTTCTGACCTGCTCTGAATAGCTGCAAGGAGCTGTATAAAATCATCAGGCACCACCCAAAAAGGGCAACAGAGATCGCACAGAACCAGCGGAGTTAGCTCTGGTTCTGGAAGCAGGAAACTCTTAAGTTACACCACATGTGCAACTGCATCAGGCACTGCTGGGAAGATGGGAAAAAACACAGTAGATACTTTCTTGGCTCAAGGGACTGGTCTTTGGTCCTTCTTCTAAGTACCAGTGTAATACCCTTTCTGTGCTTGTTACACATCCCGTTTCTTAACAGCTTTTGGCTGAAGATTAACAAAGCTTTAAAAAGTAAAACTAGAGGGTAGTTTAGCTGAAGTTTAACTAAAGTTTTTTACTTCAGGATCCAAAACACTCTGGTTATGGGCCATTTCTCCTTTTTTTAAAGCCCAAGTGGCACTATCTAAGAGCAATTAATAGGAATCAGCTCCAACCTTCCTGCAGTCCCTCACTCCCTAGCATCAGTGGTTTTTCCAGCTGGAAGCAAGGGAGTGAAGCCACCCGGTGTCGGCAGGGAACAAAGCAATCGGTCAAAGGCCAGCTAGAGAAGGTCAGGGCTTGCCTGCCTGCTCCTGAACAGCCAGTCCATGGCACGACAAGAGGTGCTTACTGGGTAACCTGGAAATCGACCCGAGAGCCAAGAGAGCTGAAGAAGCTTATTTTATTCAAAGATCAGCACAAATTACTGCCTTTCTCCCTGACTCCAAGGTCTGATTCTGAAAAGTGCTGGTCTCTCAGCACATTCAGTGGAGGGGTAGCTGAAAGTGCCCCAAGCTTTACAGGAGCAGGCCTTAGCTGCTAGGTTGATAGTCCCAAGAGACACTAAGTATCTGGCTATGGAGAGTTTATTAATGACAAGTTTCTGGAACTTCTTTATACACTCTAGCATAGCTAAATTCCTGCCAGTTACCCCAAGAGAACCTTCAAGTCATCTTTAAGTGGTATCAGTTGATGCTCTGCTCCTATGAGCATCCTTCCATTTGTACAGACCTGTACAGCTTTAACGACCACAAGCTCGTATTTCCAAGCCTACACTAAAGCCAAGCTGATACAATTGTATATAATAACCCTGGCAGGGAGGGAACTGCCCTATAGGATGCACAAAGGTGTCAGCTGCAGATGTGCAGTGCTGGGTGAAAGCTCCCATCTGCCCCTCACACAGTGCAGGGGATGCTCCTCGCCTGTACCCAGCACGGCCAAAAGGAAGGAGAGATTTTGATGTCTTTTAACAGAACATCACCCTTTTAAAACTCCTAGAAGCTTGTCCCATAAGCCCAGCTGAGCACCTAGAATCACAGAATGGTTTGGGCTGGAACCTTAAAGATCATCTAGTCCCAACGCCCCTGCTGTGGGCAGGGAACACCTCCCACTAGACCAGTTTGCTCAGGGCCCCATCCAACCTGGGCTTGAACATTGCCAAGCATGGGACATCCACAACTTCTCTGGGCAACCTGTTCCAGTGCCTCATCACCCTCACAGTAAAGAATTTCTTCCTGCTACTTTACGTTTCAAAGTCTGTAGAGCAGGGCCCATCATGGGTCATGGCTGGAAGGTTAAGCCCTTCCCTTGTCAGATAACCCTGCAGCAGTGGGACTACCACAAACACTGCTTCTGCTGTGGGCAGCCCCGGCAGTGGGCCTTGGATCAGAAGCACAGGATAGTCAGGGTTGGAAGGGACGTCCCGAGACCATCTTGTCCAACCCCTACTGCCAAGGCTGGGTCACCTCGAGGAGGTGACACAGGAACGCGTGCGGGAGACTTTGGAATGTCTCCAGAGAGGGAGACTCCACGGCCTCCCTGGGCAGCCGGTTCAGTGCTCTGCCACTGTCAAGGTAAAGAAGTTCTTCCTCATGCTGAGGTGAAACTTCTTCCGTTTTAGTTTACGCCCCGCGCTCCTTGTCCCGTCACTGGGCACCACGGCAAAGAACTCGGCACGAGGACCCCCCGCCTGATCCGTGCTGGGGCCTCCCGCGTGGGAGGGACGGGCGGGCTGCGCCACCGGACCCCATCCAGCCGCGGGGACGTGCGGCTCCTCGGGGACACTCGGGCTCCCTGGAGGACTCTGGGGCTCCCTCAGCTCCCCCGCCAGCCGCCCCCCGCACGCACCTGCAGGCGCGCCAGGGCGCAGAGCGCGGCCGAGGGGTTGCGCAGCAGCAG
>VZRF01005916.1:736756-786230 GCA_013396875.1 Vireo altiloquus | reverse complement strand
GCTCCCGCAGCAGGTTGCTGCCGTACGCGTAGTACAGGAACCAGCAGCCCCTCTCGCCGCCCTCGTCCATCGGCCCTGCCCGGCTCGGCCCGGCCCCGCCGCCGCTTTAACACCGCCCTCCCGCCCCGCCTTCGCCGCTGCTTCCGCCGGCAGGCGGGATCCGGCACGGAGCGGGACTGTGACGCAGGAGCGGCGGGAGCGCCTCTGGAGCGTGTCACGGGGCTCCATCCAGCCGGCATGGAGCAGGGAACGGCGCCGGCTGTCAGGGCTGCGGCGCACACACCCAGCCGTGAGATCGGGGGCTCCGTCTCCTCATTCATCTGGCTTAGCTCATAACAATTAAGTCTCGGTCTGAACAGCATGGACAAGAACACAAGTTTTAGGACAAAACTTTCGTCTTGTTCAAAATCTATGCACTGTTTTAAAAATCATCACAATTGTTAAAACTCTTGAGTGTTGAGAAAAAACAGCTTTTTTTTTTTGTGTGTGTGTAGAATATCGAAAGTTTCAATAACTTAAAAATTGTTATGAAAAGCTGGTTGGGTTTTTCTTAGAATAATGTCATTTTTATAGGAAAGAGTAACAATTGCTATGTGCNAACCCAGCCGTGAGATCGGGGGCTCCGTCTCCTCATTCATCTGGCTTAGCTCATAACAATTAAGTCTCGGTCTGAACAGCATGGACAAGAACACAAGTTTTAGGACAAAACTTTGGTCTTGTTCAAAATCTATGCACTGTTTTAAAAATCATCACAATTGTTAAAACTCTTGAGTGTTGAGAAAAAACAGCTTTTTTTTTTTGTGTGTGTGTAGAATATCGAAAGTTTCAATAACTTAAAAATTGTTATGAAAAGCTGGTTGGGTTTTTCTTAGAATAATGTCATTTTTATAGGAAAGAGTAACAATTGCTATGTGCTTCGTTATAATCCCTACTTAAGATTTTCCTGCTTAGAAAAACATGTCCACCTCAGTTTACAAGGAAAAGCTCAGAGAAAGCCTGAACAGGTAGCACAGCATGCACTAATTCCTGGAAAACCTGCCTGTTCCAACGTGTCGGCTGCTTCCTGAGGGATATCTCCTGGGGGAGGAATAGGCTGTCAGCGAGCAGGGCCTGCTGCCCCTGGTACCAAAATGAGCACCCTGGTACCAATATGAGCACCTCTGAGATAAACAGTGACAATTTGTAAATTCGTTCCATGAGAAGCAAAGTAGAACAGCTTTTCCCAGCTGGGAGTGCTCAGAGCAGAGTAAGATGGGAATGTGCAAGAGTAAAAGGCGAGAAGATGCTGGTGTGTGGGCAAGCAGAGTTGCATACCCATGCACGGAGGCACTTCCTCTCCTTCCCTGACAGAAGCAATGCTGGAATGGGACAGGAGGAGCCCTTACTGCTGGCTGCTGAAGCAATATATACATATGTATAACACAGCCATGGAAGGATGTAATTAACCGTAGCATAACCATTAATGGTGAGATACCACTCGTTAATGCAGTTAAAGTAGCCCTCAGCGCAAGTTGGCTTCCTGAGCAGAGGCAGCTGCTGCAGGATTTAGCACAGGATCCCTGGCAGCACAGTGCCCGGCCTCTCTGGGCACATCCTCACCTATGCAATATAGAAGGAAAAGCAGCTCCTTCCTTTAATGATGTGTGCAGCACTTCATTCGAGTCCCTGCTTTAGTTTTCCCAGCCCACGCATTGGGAAAGAGATTCATCATAAAGCACATAAAGTGATAAGACTGATTCTGATCCTTCCTGACTAGTAGCCTTCTATTTTTAGGGATTATTTTTCTTATGTACGAACCAAGTATTGTGAAATGAGAGGGATTACACAGGTGATAGGATTATATAGCAAAATTTCCTCACTCTCACTCCTTAAAACAACCAGTAGCCAAGCCCATCTTTTGAAAACCTGCTTCTGGTATATGCTTTTAGTCCCTTTTCCCTAAGGACATGCAAACTCCATTAGGAGTCTCTCATATTGCATCAGGTTCTGGACTGTACGAGGACTTCAACAGAAAGCAAGAGGTTTCAAAGATAACTTTCTGCTGGTCTCAAGAAAAGAGTCAAGAGGATGGCTGTGAGACAGCAGGGTTCCCACAAGGGAGGCTTCCAGAGGGGCCTGTAAAGCCCCAGGTGAGCCTGCTGGGGAGCAGGTTTTCCAGCCTTGGCACGTGCTGCACTACATGTTTGGGCTTTATATGAGCTGTCCCCTGTGAGCTGAGGTGGACATTTCTTTTTAAATAGAAAAAAACTTACGTAGGAATTACAATGAAGCATGTAACAATTGTTATTCTTTAATTTCAAAATGCCTTTCTAAAAAACCCCCAACCAGCCTTTTGTAACACTTCTTAAATTATTGAAACCTTTGACATTCTGCTCAAAAAAGCCATTCTTTTTCTCAACACTCAGAGTTTCAACAACAATTGTGATGATTTTTCATTCAAAAAGCATGTAGATTTTGAACAAGGTGAAAGTTTTCTCCTAAAGCTTTTGTTCTTTTCCATGCTGTTCAAATCAAGACTTCAGTGTTATGAGCTAAGTCAGATGATTGACAAATGAGGAGACGGAGCCCCTGATCTCATGGCTGGGTTTGTACACCTGAAGACCTTTGTTAGCAAAGGCAGCTAGCAAAATTACAGTCAAATTTATGGAAAAAGAATCAGTTTAAAACACTGCTACTTGCAATTCTAAGTATTTCATCCTTCAAAAAGGCCTTTTCAAATTAAAATCTTTTCAGGTTTCCATTTTCTGCAGTCTGTACTGATTAACAAGCCTATTCTCTTACCAAGGAACATGAGCCCATATTTCCAGGAGCATGGTTTTGGCATGCATGGTGTCTAGATGTAGCCTGATGCTAACTCAGATGCTATTTGAACTACCTAGGTAAACCTTAGATCTGTGGTGATTATTTTTCTGAAACTGATTCAATCAATTTGCACTTCTGAAGTTCATTTCTTCCTCAGCTGGCCAGTCTGATGGCAAGGTGGCATGGGAGGGAGCAGAATTTGCTCTGGAGTGAAAGCTTTGCAAGTCTTTCCGCTGGTGTCTGTCCAAATCATGACCAAATGGCTGCATGTGCATAGAGAAATACTTGGGCACTGTGGGCAGACCTTGCTTGGAAACCAAGTTAACAGCAGAAAAAACAGGGAGGAGGACCTTTCCTGTAGGAGTTTGAGTAGAAACCTGCCAGGCTTTGGTGGTGTTACCAGATTTCACACTTCTGCTGCTTCGTGACCTCTTCAGGTGAAAATTAACTCTCCAAGAGAGGAGTGTGTTACATGAAATCCTGGGGGTTTTTTTGGAGTTAAATCAGTTCTAGGTGATCTCCAGAGCAGCTGACATGAAATCCGTGTTAACCTGTTTGAAGCCCCAAACAATTTGGAAGCATTGTTTCCCCTTGCGTGTCGCTACAAAACCCGCGCAGAGTAAGCAGTCAGGAGTAGGCCTCCTGTTCGGGACCTTCCCAAACATGGGCGAAAGCTCTGGATATCCACAGCTATTCGCACATTGTCTGTGGAGGAGATCAACAGGGTTATTTATGCAAAGAAAGCAGAAATTGGTTTCCATCAGGTTTTTTTTGCCTAGATGCAATGTATTCCTGAGCACATCCTACTTAGGATTTAGGGGGAAGAAAAAGGAAATTAGGAAGAAATGAGGAATTAGGGGGAAAATGAGGTGCAGTGGGGTAAATTAAACCTGCTGAAATGTCTGCCAGTCACTCAACGTTCTTCCCCATCACCCCTTTTACACCCCGTGGTTGTCACAGCATGAGCCATAATTGATATTGAAGAAAGAAAAGAGAACCTGGAGGAATAATGAGGACAACTGATGCAAATGAGCTGCGTGTGCTGTCCTCCCCACAGCTTTTCACTCCTCCCTCAGGAGACCTAGTAGGATGTGCTCTGCAATTAGTATTTCATGGAAATGATACCTTTTTGCTGCAAGATGGTTACAGCTGGTAGTAGCTTCTTAATACAGTGTGCAAGGTCTGGGGGTCTGCAGAGATTTCATGTTCATGCAAATGAATGCAAATGATTTTACAAGGTGTAGTGATATTGCTATGCTTGTTCCTTCCCTACAGTACAGGGACCTGTATATATATACCTCTATATATACAGCTAAGCTTCTTTCCCTTCTTTCTTTGACAGAATAGCCATCAACCCACAGGTCTTGTGGCTTGGCCCCACTGACAACCAGGAGGAATATCCATCATTCATTTTGCAATTCTGTTTTCACATGTTTCCACGAATAGTGCAATCATTTAGGAGAGGAACTGTTAAAATGGCTGGTCTGTGCATGTGTCCACCTGCCTTTTGTGTTTATTTTGTTCTGCTCAATGCCAATGTGAGTTTTGGGCCCATCCTGAGGCAGCCCCAAGCTCTCCCTGGCTGCTGCACACTCAGTGTGGTTCTGAGACTTCACCGTGTGGTTGATGTCATCTGAGGTCTACAGGTACTTGCATGTGTGACTTCAGCAACTGGTTAATAAATAACTGGTTTCCAAATAAGTCTTGTTTCAAAGGAAAAATGCTGAATTGTACTGTAGAGACTGTACCTGGCACCCAGTGTTTTTATCTTGTGTATAAATGTACAGTGGGAACAACTTAATAGTGGGAACAACAAGAAAAATCCCTATGTGTCAGAAAGAGGTCAACCCTGATCATCTTTGTGGAAGTACATTCCAAATCTGTCATTTTTTCCTGGGACCTAGTGTTTAACTTCCCTCATTGTAAAGCACTTCTGAATGATAGCGGTTCTCTACTGATACGACACAAATGGTTACAGGAGATTTTCTCAAAATAGTTTCCCTTGATACTGAAATCCGCTAGTTTGCTGTGTCAAGAGGATTTGTCAGTGTGATGTTTCTCTGTCCTGTTGTCTCAGGGTGCATTATCTTCTCCCACTACAGAAGTGATGGCTCCTTCCAGAGGAGCAGTTGACATTGCCATCTGCCTCTGGCAGGACTCATGTCTCACCAAACAACAAACAGGTTTTGCTCTCAAGTCTGTCAAGTACACGAGCCTTTTTGCCCAGGAAAGTTAGGACTATGCAGACCAGCAGATGAAAGGGTTGTATCCTGCTGTCATTAAGCAGCTTTGCTATTTAGTGTCATTTTTACAATGTGCTTTGTTTTGGTTTGGTTTTTTTTTTAATTATCTTTAATACTTAGTATTATTTATAGGTTAACGTTCATTTGCTTTCTTCCCATCCTTTTACCTTCTGTAGGCTGAGGGCACTTTTGTTTATTTATCCTTTTATTCTCTTTCAAAACAGAAAAATTATCAAATAAAGTCAGTTCCAGATGGTGTTTTCCAGTCCTGTATTAACCCTATGGCTTTATTTGAACCCTGCAGTGTATTTCACACAAAGTTGATACTTCTCCTTTTGTACTGCCATGTCTGTAACCATTCCTGTGTCTCATAGCCACATTCCTTCCCAGAAGCAACACCACTGAACTTCTTGAACTCTGAGGGCAGCTATGGCCTGCGAGATGTTGGGCTGGAGAGAGGCAGTGGTATTTCCCTGTTTGTAAGAGCAGTGCTAGAACAGTTGCAGGAGCACATGACATGGATGTCAAAACAGGCCCTAGTTGTACTGTTCCTCCTAGTTCTGCACAGACCTCACAAAACACGGTACAGATCCCCACCGAGTGATTCTGGGCAGAGATGTAACAATTACTGGTAAACCTGATTCAGTCCCCTACTGGGCTGGTGGCCTGTGCAGATGCTTTTGTTGTGGAATAAAGGCAGCACCGTTTTTTCACTTGTTTTAAACTCCTTTTAGCATGACATAAGCTAAACCAGAAAAATCCCTGTATGTCAGAAAAAGAGGTTGACCCTGAGCATTGCATTGGTGTGACAACAGCAGTTTGAGCTCATGCTGTGGCTTGCAATTGCTCTGCTCCTCTGTGCAAGCAGATCTTTTAACCAGCGACAAGACCTGGTCCAGCTCAGCTGCACAGAACTTGACTGTGTTTGGGGGGTTGGCAGTGTTTTTCTCCATTCCTCACTTGTTGGAGTAAGTCCAGAGAAGGACCACTAAGATGATTAGAGGAACGGATTGCCTTTTGTATGAGGCATTTTCTCTTGTATGAGAAAATACTAAAAGAATTGGGATTGTTCAGCCTGGAAAAGAGAATACTCTGGGGTGACCTAATTGTGGTCTTCCAGTACCTGAAGAGAGTTGACAAGAAAGATGGAGAAAAACTTTATACAAGGGCATGTAGTGATAGGACAAGGGGGATTTGGGTTAGGGTTAGATTAGAAATTAGTAAGAAATTCTTTATTGTTAAGGTGATGAAGCACTGGAACAGGTTGCTCAGAGAAGTTGTGGATGCCCGTTCCCTGGAATTGCTCAAGGCCAGGCTGGATGGTGCTTGGAGCAACCTGGTGTAGAGGAACATGTCCCTGCTCATGGCAGAGGGCTGGAACTAGAGGATCTTTTAGGTCCCTTCCAACCCAAACCATTCTATGATTCGATGATGATGATGATATGATGGAAAACAAGGAGGGGAAGAGAGCAGGCTGAGAGCAACCTCTATACTTCTGCAGAAGATGGGGCAAGAATATCAATGCTCCTCTGCTATCTACGGGCACATCTCAAGGAGAAACAAGAAAGAGTAAATCCTTTGTCCCTCAAAGCTGTTTTTCTTTTCATCTTGCGCTTCTACATTGTTGCCTTTTAATGACTGTGTTCTTAGCACTTGTTCCCAGTGATGGAGTGCTTTGCCTATCACCTCTCTCCCCTGATTTTGGTCTTTCTTCCACAGCCTCTGCCCTTGCATCAGGGATGCAACCCTTGAAGTAGAACCAGAGAAAAAACTTGCTGGTGGGAAGGGTGCTGGCACTTCGTTGCTTTCTGCGTCAGATGGACCTTCCAGGATACATCCAAGATACATCATGTACTACAACATTTCTGTTACCTTGAGGGTGTCTCAGGTTAAAAAGCCAAAGAAGCCATCCTCAGGCTGTACCTGCAGATCCCACTCTTCATTAAAACTGATAGCAGTGTTCACATAAAGTCACCTTTTCTCCAGCTGCTGCCTGTGCTGGAGCAGTGCCACACAGGTGGACATGCCTCTCTGAGTGCAGTTGTGGTGTTTGGGAAGGTGACCCTGGCCCGAAGCAAAGCCAGCCCCAGTGGCTTCCACGTCATGGCAGTTGCTGTATAATTGCCTCATCTTTGCTGTTACAATTTCTTTGCAGAACAACTGCTATGGAGAGATGGATTTTGTTTCATGCAATCCCAGACCTTGTAGTCTGTTTTCCTAAGGAAGTGCAGCTCATGCTTCCACACTGTGTGCCCATACCATTGTGGGCATCCTTCATTGCCCATCCTGGTGACTGTTGAACACATTGGGCAGCTCCTTCCAAGCCTGCAGAGAGGTGCTGATCTCTGAGGCTCTGTGTTCCTGTGAATTTTAGGAATGGTGCAGCTGTGGAAAAAGTAACTCTCAAACAGGGAAAGGCAGCAGTTTGAGTAAGCTGCTCTTAGACAGCAAAGACACTGCCCAGGAGAGAGAGAGGGCCTGGCTACATAAAAACTTGCAATAGGAGTTTGTTTGACAGAAGTAAAGGGACAGACAATCCATCAGAATCTGATTCCTAATGAAGCACTCACCCTTCAGTCGTACAAAAATCACTCAGCCACAAGATCTGAATTCAATGGAAACAGGTTGTCTTAGGTTCAGTGCTTTGTATGGGCTTGTTTTTCTGTTCATCTCTCAGAAAGAGCCCTTCTGCACCAAAAATTCAGCTTGCCAGACAAGTTAACAATATCAGGAGCAGCCTTGGCAGAAGTTTTGCCTCAGAGCACATCTGTTATTCACAGGGTTTTCAGAGTGCAGGGATACACAGAAGTCATGTCCTGCCGAGGCACAGAATGTCTCAATGACAGACAGAAGGAGAATAACAATATTTTCTTCCAAGGCACATGTGGCCCTGAGCATCTCTGGGGATGTGCATTTGGTTGCTGATTGGAAACAGACTTATTTTATTTCTGCCTGCATAGAAAGCCCTGAATATTTTTTAAGAAGCCAGGAAAAAAAGAAAAGAAAAACACGTTTTCAGCAAGCTAGGACAGGTCCTCATTCCTTCCTTTCCACTCACAGGAGCTTAATGAGTGGGCAGGGAGGCTCGTGCAGTGGGTGTGTTGCAACAACAGCTGTCAAATTGGCGCTACTTGAATGACGAGGGGCGTTGGAAAATAATGAGTTACGGGACTAATTGCAGCCAGCGGTTGTCACTGATCTAGTTAATCAGGACTGCTTTATACCAAGTGCTCCTCCGAAATTTTCATTGTACCAAGCACTCAAAAAAATTAGTAATAAAAGAAATCCGTCTGGCTAGTGCGAGGGCGATGTGACCACCAGGTGCCACTCTCGCTCCACGGGGAATACGGGGAGGCTGTAACGCTGGAAAAGCCAAATCGGGCAGCCATCACTCATTGTGTCCGTCTCTGGATTTTCCCACCGGCTGAAGTAGCTGGGACAGCAGCTTCTCCCCATCCTCCAGTAAGGAGGATGCTGGAAAACCGTGAGTACCACTCACCCTGGTCTACATTTGTTTGCCAGCAGTGTTTTTGCACAGGGAGGGAGGGAGGGATAGAGATGGAAAGCTGAAAAGCTGCTGCTGGAGATGGCTGTAGCCTCTTTCACCATCTCCTCACTTTGCCATACATGGGAGAAGTTGGTGCTTCCTCCAGCCCACATCCTGATGAACACCCTGTGGTGCTAGTTAACACTGAACAAAGGTTTCGTAGTTGCTTTAAGTGCAATAGTTGCCCCTTCAGTTTTGGCCATGGAATCGAAGCCCGAGGTTTCCACCATGCAGCCTTACTGGTTGTGCTTATCTTGTGAGCCCAGTTTTCGGTGTCCTAGGGGACAGGGTCCTGGCATTTCCTGGTCCTCACATTCACTTCTGAATGAAATCAATCCCTTCTGGAGCCACAGCCACCACCAGTCTCTGGGGCCCCAAGTACACTGGTTTTCATGGACAGAAGCAGATTTTCCTACCTGCTTGCCACCGTGAGAATTGTCCCAAAGGAACTGGTGTTACCAGTGGCCCCAGGGGACAGCCTGTGATGGGGTGCCATACGCAACAACATTTTTCAAGGTAAAGGGTGTGGGAAAGCACAGTTTGCATTTCTGCTCGTGATTTTTTTGTTTTGGTGATCTGGGCTGATGTTTGACTGCAGCAGTGTTTGAGTAGCAAAGGGCTTCTAGAGCTCTTCGGGTGAGATGGGCACCGAGTGTACTTCTGATGTGACCCGAAATCACTTCAGTAAGTTCTATTTTGCCTTCTGCTTGTCTTGCTCTGTCTTTCTGCAGGTCTCCATTCTGTCCTGCCCTTAAATGACTCATTAGACTTGTTTTCTGAGGTAGCCTGTAACATCCCAATTCACTTCTCTAATCAGATCTCTTTCCGTTTGAGTTCCCCATGGACTAAACAAGCCTGACATTGCCCTTCTTGTCTACTGGTTTATCCTTTATGTGTTTACCTTTTCTTTTCCTAGTTCATGAATAAAGATGTTAAAAACAAGGTCACTGGGGGCTGCTGATTTCCAAACCCAGGAGCTAGTGATATTTCAAGATCAATTCCATTATGTGATTATGTTTTCCTTACTGAGTTTTCTCAGGGAAATCATTTGTCACAGAACAGCAGGCTCCAGCTTCCTGTAACCCTCTTAAATCAATCCCATCATATTGCAGAAACCTTATTTTAATATCTTCCATTGTAATTCTCTAATTGTTTACTTGAAGGAGCCTTCCTGGTGTATTTAGTAGCAATTGGGTTTTTAAATAGATTGCTATTTTTAAACAAAAGAGCTAAAAATGCCACCCCCCATTGGCAAAGAAACACCCAAACAAATCCAGGTTTTCTGGAAAAATGATGAACTGAAAAATCTGTTGAAAACTGCCAGCCTCACCTTGATGCTGGCTGGCTCTTTGGGGTCCTTCAGGTAGTGAGTGAGCTACCTCATATAGGGCTGATAGGGGTTTACAAAATTATACAGAGTGAAAAGTGGGGAATGCAATCCCCTTTTTTGAATCCAGGGTGGTTTTGCCCATGGAGACTTTTGCAGGCATAGTTTCATGTTCTGGTTCTGATGTGCTGCTGGAGAAAACTGGATCAGCTTATCTGCAGACACCTTAGAAAGATTTTAATCTACTGTTTTATGTTTTACATGAGTGTCATGCAGAACCTATGCTTCTGCTTGGACAGGATGATGTGTTTGTTGAGCTCAAAGTGATATTTCCTAGGGAAAAAAAGAAGCATAGTCTCAAGAAATCCAAGTCACTGGCTTGGGATCCTGCTTCATATTGGATGTGAAGGATTCATGTCAGGGTGGGAAAAAAGCAAGTATGCTATGGCCTTTTCAACAATGTCCAACTGCAGCTGTTTGTACAAGGAGGAGAAGTTGCTGCTATTTCTAAAATAGCTGTATTTTGTTGGGCTTGGAGGTCGCTGTTATCTGCACACCTGTGCCAGTGATAAGGACTGTGCTGGCTGCGGCAGTTTTTGGTTAGTTAGAACATTTCACTCTTGAGGGAACACTTTAGTATCTAGCATCAAAATCCTTCTGCAGGCCAGCCTACTGGCATGTTTCAATGTAGAGAACAATGATCTATAGATTTGTCTGCACCTGCAGAACAAGTTCTTCCTGCAGAGATAAACGTGCCAGGGAGTTTAAAATGCAAAGCTATTACTCGAATAATTACAATGGCTGATCAAAATTTGCACCTTGTTTTCCCCTCTCGCCTCTGTTCTTGAGAGAAGTGTGCTTGTGCAAATGAGAAAGCAAATACCTCTGATTGTTTTCTGCACCCCTAGTCCAGCTTTCCTCCCTGGAAAGTCTCTTTGCCCATTCTAAATCAGGAATCACCTATGGAATCAGCCCTGGATCTCCTGCTACTTCAGAGGCTTCTGATCTCATCTTCCACCCCTGCTCCCTGCTCTAGCAAGCTGGGTGAGCCCAGTATGTGCCATCGGAGTGTTGGTTTTTCACAACTGGTCCCTCAGTGTGATGAAAGAAAGGCAGTAATGGAAAGAACTGCTAATGACCCGACTGCCTCGGGGCTGGGGGAAATGGGGTGTGCCAGCACCGGAAAGACACAGCCCCAGTGTTCTTTCTAGTTCTCGTGTCATCTGAAGGTAAAACAGGTTGTAAAAAGTCCAGGCAGAAATCTAACTGTGATCACATCATGGAGGAAAAAAAACCCAGTGACTGTAACTCCTAAAAGGACAAACAAGCACTGTCTGTAAAAAAATAAAATAAAATAAACCAAAACCTGGTGCATTTAAATGACCAGCTGTGCATTCAGTGATGCCTTGGTCCATAGGGTTGAATGCCTCTCCTAAAGCAGAGCTTTCCCTCATCTATTCTGAATTAACTACAGTCGTTGTTCTTTGCTCTCTTGAGGGCTATACCTATTCCTAGAGCTAATTCAAATTAGCTGTCCCAATTAATTAAAGCATCTTAATTAATGGAAAAATACAGAGTCCTTATCAGGAACTCCTTGGCTGGAAGACAGCCTAAGATACCACAGCTGAGCAGAGGAGAGACATTTTCTTTTATGCTTTAAATAGCTTGCTAATATGAAAATGTGGTTATAACCAAACTCTTATGAGGATGAAGTTGTTTTCCCACAGCTATAACCCAAATGTGGATTGTTACTCCATTTCCACTCACACTCCCACTGAAGGCAGGGTGGTGTTGCCCGAGGAAGGGCAGGTTTTGTGTGGGATGACTCGCAGAGGAAATGCAAGCAAAGACATAAGCAGGGGAGAGTGTGAAAACACTATTACTCACTTCCCTGTGAGAGGAGAGAGAGGGTGCCACACTGGAAGTGGCTGGTTTTCTTCCCCTCTGCCCTCACAGCCCTGTGGTCATCCGCTGAGCCAAAGACAGTGAGGAGGAGGACAAGGACAAGCCATGGTCCTCCCTTGCTCAGACACCCTGCTCCAGGCACAGGGTGTGAAGGCCGGTGGTGCCATCCAAACAATCCCATATGAGCCCTGCATGGACCAGGCTGCCAAAGCCACAAGGTGACCTTACACCAGGGCATGCCTAGTTGCCTCCTCGTGGAGACAATATTCTTCTCTTGCTGTTTTCAGATTCACTGTCTGAACAGGAGAATTTTATTTGGTCACTAACTTCCTTCTCTTCAGGTTTTCTGGGGTGAAAAAGCACCTGACCGGTGCTTGCAGCTTCTCTGCTGCCCAGAGTCATCTGGCTCCCAGGAGAAATGTGTCTGAGCAGAAAAGGATTCAAGTGTTGGAACCCCCAGGAGTTCCCTCTGAACAGCAGCAGCAAAAAAGAGAAGCATTTTATAAGTCCTCACCAGTATGATAAATATAGCAGTACAATTTTTAGAGGACACATTAAAACAAGCAAGGTTGTTAATATGCAGTTTAATTAGCTTGGAATTTAATCACCCTTGCAATTGAGGAGAAAGACCAGAGTCTGTTTCTAAATTAGGCAGTACAAAATTTCTCAGTGCCTGTCCTGGAACACCAAGTGGGTGAGTCTATGCACCTTTTATCTCTCAAGCATGACACACAATCATCCCTTTTATTCCCCATTCCATCAGTGATTGCAGTGATCCACTGGATCATTTAAAGCAATCGGTACTAAACAAGAGTTATTGTGAAGCCCCCTAAGTTGCAGTTCGTGCAATACTTTTTCCAGCACTTGATTTTTTCTGCTGCCACAGATAAAAATGTACTTGGCTGATCAGGACAGGAGAATCCCATTTTTATTCCTGCAATGTTTGCAGGAGAATGCCCCATCCATTCCGGTTTAGAGAGGGAGAGGGATGAGAAATGTTCCCCTTGTGAACACTTTGGTGTGCAAAGGCCATTCAAGAGGAATCAGTTTTGGTCTGTTACATCAACAAAACAGATAATTTCCTCCATTCTTCTTCAAGCTGTTGTGAGCTTCTTTATGCTTGACTCAGACCAGTTCCCTCTCGTCCAGTTTGCCTTCATTTTTCTTTCCTGGCTTTTGCTAAGACTGGGAAACTGTCTGATAGTCAGCTGGTGCCCCACTCAGGTGCATTAGGAAAGGAGAGGGAGGATTTTTTCAAATGGCTAAACACACTGTGTTTTGCAGTATTGGCTACAAGGTCCTGGAAGGTAAGAATGCAGCTGCACTAAGGTGTTTTAGGTCCAGCTACCCTTATGTATAGCTAGGCAAGAGGAGTGCATTAAATGAACTCCAGGGACATGAAAATAGAGGTAAGTTAGAATGCAGATCTGCAGAGTGTAGCAGAGGAAGCCAGAGCTGCTCTGAATGAAAAAAAACCCAGATGAGGGTCATTAATATAAGGGTCAGAAAGTTGTAAGCTGAAGCACAGTGGACTTTAGCAAAATGTTAAGAAAAATTAGTCTAATGGAGGATGAAATCAAGTCAAGGATAATTTAATCCAAGAGAGCTGTGTGCAATCCTCAGCTTGCCAGTATCTGCTTCTCAGTATTGGCCATCATTCAAGGTGTCTGTAGCTGTACTGTTAATAGGTTAATATCTCCAAACACTACAGTGGAGATCCATGTGCTGTGCATGGAATCAAGCACAACACTGTCCTAGTAGGACTCCTACTCCAAAAACACAGCTGAGGATACCTGATGCACACAAATATATTTATATACGTCTGTGAAGAATAGACATATGTATAAATGTGTGTGTGTGTATGTATGCACATATATATGAGATTTATATGAGCTATTCTCTTTTATTTCCAAGAGGTGTTGAGAGTTACCTTGTCTCAAGACCAAGTCAAACAGGCACAGCCACCTAGAGCTGGTCTGTCTGTATGAAGGAAGGAAGAACAGGCAATCTCCTTTTCCCAGGCTCTTTCCAGGAAGAGGTAATCTTATTTTCTCTCATTGAATTGTTAGAAGCTCCTTTTACCATGCTGGATTATTTAAAACTTGCTCAATTTTGCAGTGGGTTCCCCGGGATTAATATTTTAAGTGCTCCCATAGTAAGCATTAACAAAATTTGGGAGAGATCATTGCTGCCTTGTTGGATATTGATTTCTCTCCGATAAGGAAGCATTTTAACTGGGTTACAAAGTGTTCTTCACTAAGATGCTTAAAATAGGACCGAAGAACCATTATGATATAAACTAATCTGCTGGACATCAAATTCAGAGATGATACTGAAATTGTTTAGACATTGATTCTTTGTTATCTTTTCCTGTGGAGCATATTGCTCAATTCTGTTACCATTGAACAGCTGTCAGAAGGAAATTTCAGTGAGTAGCAGCAATACAGAAAATTTAAAATTTAGCTTTTTTTTTTTTTTTCTTATAGAAGACTTTTGTGTTTTTGCTGTTTTAACTGTAGGGGTCTGTAATCAGAGAATTTGTAGCTTTTGTGTATTTTTACTGTCCCTCAATGGAACAAGGCTATTATTTATAGCTGCTAAGCCAGTTGGGCATGAGAGAATGGATGTTTCAAATGTATCACAGTGCTACTCTCAAAACTGTAAAAAAGACATCAAATTAAAGGATATCAGGAAGTTACCTACTCCCTGAAAGCCCCATTGAACTGGTCCATGCAAAAATAGAGAACAACTGGGACCTTTCTTCCCCTTCTAAGTTCATTCCTATTTGTTTACTCTTTCTGAGAGCCTAGGATGAGAGGAACAACCCACAACAAGTGCCGTGTAGGCCTTAGCCAAAACCCATAGAAATCAATTGGAAAATATCTTTCTTGGGAGGTAGACTAAGCTTGGTATTAATCACAAGATTCCAAACCTTAATTGTCTCTGTGCTAATGCAATTTTGTCTTGCATAACAGCCCCTGTTCTGATTTAAATCTTCTCTTTCTTCCTGGAAGGGGTAGGTTTTATATTTTAAAGTGCCACTGGCATGAAGTTAACAGAAGCTTCCGAGAGCTGTGGGAAAAATGTTCTGGGATTCTTTTTGTATCTGAATATGGTCTCATGAGTTTCTCAGTATTTCTGCATCTGAGAGCAGGTTTCACCAGGTGAATTAGAGCCCACCAGTGGTTCAATACAAGATGTGGCAGGTCTTTCACCTGTTGGGAACATACAAAGGACTTTTTATTTTTTCAAACTGACCCAAACATCTCAGTCTAAATAACATTCTAAAACCAGCAAGGAAACTACCTGGAAATAAGCAAAATTTTTGTGTTTCTTAGCTTGGCTCACCATCCTACCTGTGTTTGTTCTTCCCACCTTGAAGGCATTAACCTTTTTTCTCCCCCCATTTCAATCTCCAGCCTGGCAGGTCACAATGTAGGCAGTGTTGTGGATAGCTTGGCTGCATTTTAAGCAAGCTGGAGCTACCATTTTAAGACTCTTCTTCTGATTCACAAAGAATATGAAATAACTGGTCCCCCAGGTGTTCACAGAGGCACAGCTCTGTCCTGGTTGCATGTAGTCTTATACTGAAGGTCTAGATATAAAGCTAGTGCATTCATAAAAAGACCCTGGGAAGGAATGCTTGTATTTTTTAGGAGACAAAATCTTGTTCACTTTTTTAAAAATAGGTGTTTTTTCCTCTTTGCTCAGACCATGTTATATTGCTTTTCAGGGTGGGATTAGCTGGCAAAACCAGTCTAACCCAAGAGCTTTGACCACAAGCCCTGGGAAGGAAATGAGGTTTTGCCATAGCTATTTCCTTACTACCTGCATGCAGAGACAAGATACTGTGGTGAAACCTTCACTGTCCTTGCTCAGTTGGCGGTTAAGGGTAGAAGTCCAGACCCAACAGAGAAAATAGGAATCTCCCACATATTTATCTCCTAGTCCCTGTGGCTCTCTAGATTGTGCATGGAGGCAGAGAAGTGCCTCCAAACAGGATTCTTCACATCCTCCTCAGGAATGGCAGCCACAGAAAACAGAGAGGAAAATACAGAGGAGTAAATCTTAGTTCCTGTTTGTCTCCAGGAGGGAAGAGCCTAACTTTGTGTCACAGAGAACCACCTTGTTCCACTCAGGATGAGTCGCTTGTCCTCCTTTCCTCCAAATGGGTATCAAGGTATTTTTTGGGAACAGCCGAAGGAAAATCATCCTTTGAAGCTGAGCAGGTGGCAGGTGTTTTATCCTTTTTGCCAAAAATAATGTCTGTTAAAAGCTCTCTTCCATGACATGAGAGACCCAAATCCAGTTAATGTCTCCTTCAGTGAGGATGGACATACACGCTTTCCATTTCCCACAAAAATGTTGGGACCAACAAGCAATTAACTATTGTGAGGGGAGGGCTGGGGAAGCACTTTCAGTCTTTCCTGTTGAACTCAGACCATTCTTGCATTTTCACTGTTTGTCTCTGTGGATTGATTTAATGTCATTTGCGCTGAAAAGGGTATTTTTACTTTGGAATGAAAATTTTGATCAAAAATGCCAATTCTATAGACAAATTTTCATCTTCTAGCAGCAGACTGATTTTTAAAAACACTTTTAGGTGAAGAGGTTTTTAAAAGTCTCTGTGGAAAGCAGAGTCAGTAGTCAGTAATGAAATTTTCATTTTATGAAGGGACCTCAATGTCATTTTTGTTGCGAGTGAAGAGAAGAATACATGAGACTCTTCTTTTGTGTCTCATTTCAACCCTTAGGGAGAGAATGTATCTAGAATCAACTTTAACTATCAGTAAAGAAAAAGAGTTATATGAATTTTTTGCATAAACTAATTAGTTCACATTGTTACCTTCTACGTATGAAAAAAATCTGCAAAGAATGGGAGAATTTTGATTTTGCCTGTTTAGTTTTGTAAAATACATGACTATGGAATTCAATTAAAGTCAGTAGAGTCGAATTAATAGAGAATTTGACCTCAAAAGAATAAATATCCCATGGTCTCAATAGACCAGTTTGTCAGTGGGTCGTCAGTTCCTGGAAATCAACTGCATTTTCTCTGGAAAACAGGGATAGCTGTAAACAACTCTAACAGAAGCTTAAGAAAATATTGCATTCTTTCATGTCTGGATTTTCTGTTTCATGTACCCAGATCTAAATGAGGCAAAATTGCTATTGACTTGGAAAGTGTATTGGGATGTCTCCAGGTAAAATGGATGAGACAGGTATTATTGGGAAGTGGAGTGAAAACAGATTAAATAATTGGGAGCAAGAAATTTGCTGTGCATTTTCTGTCATTTTTATCTTATAGAAATATGAGGTGCTTAATGAGAGCTGCTTCTCATCATACCATGTTTCCATACCCTTGGCAGCAGTACAGAGGTCATATCTTCAAGAGCAATTCTTTGGTGATCTGTCTGATGTGCTGAGCACAAACATGCTTTTCTTTGCCCTGGGCATGCTGTACTACTTCTATTCCCACTTGCTTTTTCAATAAACATGTGTATAGTGTGAGCAATGGAGGAGCTGCCACTGGCCTCATTTCTGCAAGATGCCTCTGAGTCTGACTCTCTTTCACTGGGAGCCTAGTGATTCAGGAGTACACTTCTCATTTGAGCAGTCCCTTAATTTCCAGTCTGCCACCTTTGATAAAGAGCACACATGACAGCAGTAGGTGTAATGTTTCTTAATATTTGACCTTTCCCAGGTGACAGCAGCAAGCCCCTTCTCTGAAGGAGACAAGAACGGAAACATTGTGGTTTTGCTTGAATGTTTGAACTTTCTTTCTCTATTTTTTGGTTTGTTACTAGGATGAGGTGGCACTAACACTCTAGTTCTCCTGCTAGATTTTTCTTACAACTGTATTCAGGAACAGATGCAATTTCCTCATAAGATCAGGTTGTTCTAGAAGTCTGTGCAGAGTCATGCAAATGTATATAACTTAATGCAAAAGTGAATCTTATGTTTCTCAGAGTGTATAGGCTGAGACTAACTCTTGTTGGTTGTTAAATTCTTACCCTGAGAATCCCTAATTCACACAGTTTTCTCATGTGTTTTATTATCCAAAAGTCTCACCAAGTTATACCTTGTGTGAATGAAAGTCTGATGGAAACATGAAGGAGTGGTCAGAGGGACCTGCAGGGGGTGGCAGGTGGGTCACAGATCAGGCCCAGGGTTGGCAAGATCAGGTCACAGATCAGGCAAGAGTTGACAGTCAGACTCTTAAAAGGATGTGAAGTTTCAAATTCACGTTTGGGTCAGAAAGCTCTGCCCAGGTATGGTTGTAAAAGTGATCCATGTAAACAAGCTGATTATGAGACAGTTTAGTACTGATAAAATTCAGCTTGTGCAGGGAGCCAGCAAAAAGCCTCTGTACCCCTTCACACTCCAATTAAGCTCTTTTTGCTGCTGTACACACGCCATGAAAAGACATTTCATGCACAGCAAAGACCACATACACACACTGAGATTTTGCCTGTGATGCTGTTGGAGTCCAGTGTTCTTTGACCAGGCTCCTTCAGATACGCCATGAGGGGAGTTTAAAGTTCAATATCAAATTTTTAGTGTCCAGGATTTCTAGTCTTATTTGGGCTTACACATACAGATGTATGAACTTAGAACAACAACATTATAGCATTTCATATTTTTGGTTTTCATCATTATACGAAAACTAGTATCCCAATCATAAGCAGTAGGCAAACATAAATATACCCTAAAAAAAGCTCCTAACAGTTATAACACTGGATAAGCACCTAAGTTTATGAAAGAATTAAGCATATCTCGGATAATTAAAAAAAGAAATTTTTGGACATGTTTCTCTGTGCAAGTCTGGAACTTGCTGAGAGAGCCAAGCTGATTAAACCAGACCCCTTCTGGCATTGAAGCTCCATTTGAACCTTTGAGAAACGGACAGGCACCTTGTGAATTTGCCTGCTGCACAAGCATTTGCTCAAAAAGCCATCAAATACATTCAGGGGCAGAGAGGTCCATGAGGTGCTATTAGACCAGATACAACATCTGGCTCAAGGAGTCTCTAAGGCCTGAGATGGCAGCAATTGAGAGAGTATTTCAGAGGAATTACCCACGTGTGGTAGCCCAGTCCCACCAGCCTTCTCATTGACATCTGCTCCTACTGATGCTTAAAAGGAAGGCACATCCACCTTCTGTCTGATCTCGTACATCTGTTAGTTCTTTTGTATTAGTCTTGGAAAGTGGGGTTAGATTACTGTGTTGAACAAAGAGAAGCAAGCTGAAAAATACAGTATTAAAGTATGCAGAGACACTCCCAAAATACAGCTAACCTTGCTCAGCAGACATAAAATGAAAATGCCTGTCTGGCAGCCTCTCACATATAAAACCTTGCATATACAGGTTTATGTAAAAAGCTGTATATATAGAGTTCAAAATGAAGCTAATCTGTTCTTGGCAAATAAAATAGACTGGAAACCATAGAGAAGTGATTTGTTTTCCTGTGGGTGATAATCGTTTGCACGGATGTGAAGCGACCCAAGGAAGGTCTGCTTTTGTGCTCATGGATCTCAATCGAAGTCAGCTGGACTAAAAGCATGTGTGGTTTCATGGAGCCCCGTTTCAGGTTTATGATGATTAATGTATTTTGTCACAGTTCTATGCTGTACCCTGGCCAATTGAGGGCTCCACTGTTCTTGGCACCATGCCTCTGTCACTTCAGAGATAATCTCTCCCTCAGAGAGCTCTCTGGACAGACCATGACTGGGGGAAGATCAGAGGAGAGTGCCCTGACTGTTGTCACAGACTATTTAGTGCATGCATGTGCTTTTTTAAGGAGAGGATTTTTTTTTGTCCTGAATTTAAAGGAATCTGCTACCACTGGTAGGTAGAAACATTTTGGAGAGAGGTCTTATGTGTGTGAGTCATTCGAGGAGGAAAACCAGAATAGCAAAACCAGTGGGAAGAGCTGAAGAAACCCGAGTGAGGAGCAAAGCAAGACAGGTAAGATGGTGCAGGATGACTGCCATGCTGAGAGGCCAGACAGTGGATTTGGCTTTGGAGGAAGAATGGTGGGACAGGATACCATTGGGATACCTGACTGGGGGAGGCAAAGAAACAAACACCTGGGCAAACTGACACCAACTTTGAAAGCATCCATGTGAAATTTGCACCCTTCTTATTTTGTGCTTATAGGACTGACGTGGCCAAGCAAGTAACTTCAGTGTGTGACAGAGACAGGACCCTCATGAGGGGCTGGCCAATGCCACAGCTGCCTTTTATGTGTCTGGCTTTATTGTGCACGCACAACAAATCCTGTGGCTGGCGGGGCCGATGGGTCAGGAGCGACACAGCAGACTGGAGATGCAGGCAGGATCTGTGTCGTTTAGATGTTATATTGTTTCTGGCACTCGCTTATCCCCCAGGCTCACTCAAGGCACAAACCTGCCTGAGGCGCTCCCTGGCAGGTTCCCAAAGCCATCAGTCGGTGCTAAAATGGTGTGTGTGATATGCCTTTCTGCAGGTCAGAAACACTCAGGGCACCAAAATGGAAACAAAAGGAATGAAAAAAAAAAGGGAAAATTCACAGATATACCAAAAACTGGATGCATTTTTCATATCAGGTGCATTATTTAGTGTTACTACCATGAACTTGAGAGATGATACTGTACTTGTGACTGCGAAAGTGAATGAAGATACTGAAACACAGTCAAGATTGTAGGAACATCCCAATCAATGTACACCTCATGCCCTCCACCAAACCCAGCCTTTCACTCCATTTAGCAAGAAGTTCTCTTCCCCCATACTGGATAAGAAAAGGCTTTTCAACCTGTTGGAATCAAACTAGGCATTTAATTAAGTCTGAGAAAACAAGCTGTTTAGTGCAGGCTATTTTTGAGCAGGAACTACATAAGGGTGAGTCTGCAAATCAGGAATGTTTGTTAGAATCGCTATTACAGTGATCATTCTACTTTTCCATGTGCTGCTTGTTTTCTCCCACAGGCTCTTTGTTCTGTACAACTGAGTTTAATGGCTGCAGTTGCATTTCTGAGCCTATGAACGACCCAAAAAACCTGCAGTTTATAGTTAGTGAATGGAAAGCGAACATGTAACTTGTTATATTAGCTCAGAGTGAGGGAAACAAAGCAACAGTGAATAACAGTACTGGCAGGTGAACTGGGAAAGAGCTGTAATAGAACTTTTTTCATCCACAGATCTACTCGAAGAGATAACCTGACCTGTATGGAGTTGCAACGGAAAGGATTTTATCTGGGAATTCTAGAATTCAGCTGATTTAATTCATTCCTGGAAGGGCACAAAAACATATCAGAAATGTTGCTACAAGGACTACTTGATACTTTTTGAAAACATAGGGGGTGAATCTCTTCTTCTGAACCAGCAATTTGTCAGCAATTACTTCTGAGCCATAGAAAGTGAAACATTGATTTAGAGTTGTCAACCACACAGAAATATTCCATGTTGAACAGTTTTTTGCATAGCAATTTTTAAAGGATTAAGTCCCAAGGAGAAGTTTCTGTGAATTTATCCCCATTCACTGGAGGTGGTGCATGTCTTTGAGTACAACAGTGAATTTCTTCTAAGACAATGGTATTTCTTTGTCAGATTCCTCTGTCTGGTTTTACGACAATGGGATATATAAGTCAGGACATAACATATAAATCTGTAGGCGTGGCTAAAATAAAACGGGATGAGTTTGCTGAAAAGCTCCATGATCTTGTCTTGCAGCTGAAGGGCAGGGAGGAAAGGTCTGGGAGCAGCCACTGTTACTCCTGGAAAGCAGCTCTCCTTTCAGCAGCACAGCACGGCAGGCACACACCCTCTCCTGCCGCCGCAGCTCGTTTGGCTTGCAATAACTCGGGCATAGCAAAACAGACAAAGGGGCTGTCTTTTTCTGCTGCCCCAGCAATCTGCTGCCCTAATTACGTGCCTACAACTTGTGCTGGCTCATAACCATGTGATGAAGCCTGTTCCTGAGGGTTTTTAATTGATTAAAGCGGCTCTTGATTCTTAGGACAAGAGAAGCAAGATATAAAGCTCTAAGCCTCAGGAAGGGAAATAAATAAATTAGAAACTACTTTGCTTCAGTTTCAGAATTAAATTTTCATTTGTTTCAAAGCCTCCCAAGATGATGTGGACTGGAAAACTGTTATTACCACAGAGTCTATGTATGAAACAGAAGATTCAGAAACTAAATCTAAGATACATCATTAACTTTAGTGCGCCGGTAAAGAAATGAAAACATAAACCAAGAAATAGCTGTCTAAGGTATTTCAAAGAAGCCATCAGTGAAATGCTGAAAGAGAAAAGGCAATGTCTGTATCCAGCCATTACTCAAAGCAATCAGAATATCTCGTGAGCAATGTGTGAGAACGTATGAGCATTGCACAAACTGAATTTCTCATGCCACAGCTGTGAATTTACTTTATGGGGGTGTGGTGGTGGTGTTTGTCAGTAATGATAGAAAACTATAGGGCAGCAGATGCTTTAAGACTATTAAAAATCAGTTTTGCAACAGTGTAAAACAAAAAACCTGCATTCTTGATCTCTGAGAAGGATCACATCTAACATTTTTCTAAATGTAGAGTCCACACATGGTTTGTGACTTCCTTGCTGGAAAGCCTAGGGAGCTGTATTCCTAAACAGAACAATTCACATGGTATGCTGCTATGATCAGAGAATCACTCAGGCTGGAAAGGCCTTTAATACCATTGAGTCCAACTGTTAACCACATCCACCACTAAACCATGTCCCCAAGCACTGCAAATACAGGTCTTTTAAATATCAATGGGATGGTGACTCAACCCCTTCCCTGGGCAGCCTCTTCCACTGCTTGTTCCATTCCTTCCAATGAAAGAATTTTTCCTGTTATTCAATCTAAACCTCCCCCGGCACAACATGACATAATTTCCTCTTGTCCTATCACCTGTTCCTTGGGAGAAGAGACCAACCCTCACCTGGCTACACCCTCCTTTCAGGTAATTCTAGAGAGTGACAAGGTCTCCCCTAAGCATCCTTTTCTCCAGGCTAAACAACACTGGCTCCCTCAGCTGCTCCTCGTAAGACTTGTGCTCCAGACCCTTCACCAGCTTTATTGCAATTCTCTGGATGCATAATGTGTAGAATGTTCTTCTGAAACAAATAGAAAAAGTGCTTTTTGCCTTGGAATAACATGTTGGTCGCAAAAAAAAAGGCCTAATTTTAATGCCCTGACTCATGCTGGCCCAGAAAGCCCCAAATTCTTCAGACAGCTCTGCCTGCGTTCCCATTTGTCACAGTTGATTCTGAGATGAAGAGGTGAACATGAAGGTAGGAGGTCTTTGGGAGCAGAAACTGTGAATGAAAAGTCTTTGTCAACGCTGAGGGAAAGTCCCAGGAGGAAAGTATCCAGGAAGATCGATGGAAGTGATGAGCTGAGCTAAAGGGCATCACACTAATCTGCTGACAACACAAATGGTGGAAAAGGCAGTGCAAAAAGCAACACTTTTTGCACCATTATGGTGCAAAAACCTTAGGATGAAGAGGAGAAGCCTTCTGTTTACTGGACCTTGCAAAGAATGCACAGAAATGAGGGATGGATCTTATTCCTATGAACTGGCAAAGTACTATGCAAGAAAGCAAACTTATCTTATTGCAGCCACCAGTGTCCGCTTAACTCCATTTTTTACATTAAGACTTCTCCCCATTTCACCTTTTGCTGTCTCTTCAGAGGCTATTTTGAGGCCCCTTGATATTCCAGCATTCACATTCCATCCATATTATGGGCATTACACAAGGAACAGATGCAGGTCCATGGTCTCTTGGGATGTATAATCATCCATCGCCTCTCCTGATGTTGCTGCTGTCACTCCACAGGGAAATGGGGCAGTATCTGCTGTGTGTCCTGTGCAAACATGCTACCATAAATGCATTGCAGAAATGTGTCTGTAACAAATAATTTATTCATATCCGTAATATTTTAGTTTCTAGAGACTTGGTATTGATCATAGACACTGGTGTATATATATAAGGATCTGCCAATATCAGTCATTGTATTTTTGCTCCACATATTTGTGCTTGATGGCTGCAAAAGCAATAAATTTTTCCTTGGGACTGTTTGCAATTCAGCTCATTTGTCATTTTTTAAATGGACACCTGGGGTAGATTCTGTCCAAGCAAAACAAATCAATGCAGTTAGTTACACTAAGTGCATTTGAACAAGGACACTTGGAGGGGGAGAAGGAAAGAAAATGATGGAGAGGAGAGGTATATGTGCTGCAGGCTCAGCAAAGGCTGGGAAAATGGCACCCAGCTTAATCTATGCCTTGGGAGTGAGGAAGGGATGGAGGATCAGGTGAAGAGAACCGCAAAAGGGTGCACTGGGCTGAGGAGGAAATTGAAGAAAAGCCAAAGAAGAAGGCTTAGGAAAACAAGATAAAGTAGTGGATCTAAGGCAAGTCCCCTCGGTTGAAGCAGAAGAACCAATGAAACTGGGCATGCCTGGGCATACCTGGAGGGGGAATCTTGTTTCTAGTCAGATTTTTGAATTTTGATTTGATGTCGGAGCAGTGTTCTGGACTTCGAACCAGCTGGGGGATTTTATAGCCCATATCAGTTATGCTGTCATGGTTTTAGCATGGCAATAAAGGTCACAAGAAGAGCAGCTCATGCAACTGCCCAGCTCTTGGAAATGGTACAGAAAGACCATGATCTTGTATGTCTGTTTTTATAGAAGCAGATGATATAGAAGGTAGGGTTTGCTGTCTTTGCAAGCATCACATTTTAGTCAGTGGTGTAGGACTGGTTGACATTTTACTTTCTATCTCAAAATTTTCATGTTTGATTGTATAAAAATAATAAGCTTTTCTGTGGGGTAAGCAATCCAGCTCACTTGTCATTTTAAATGGACACCTGAGCAGACTCAGGTGACTGACCAATGCAGTCAGTTGGTCCAATGGCCTTAAATACATTTGGATGGAAGAAGAAAAATATGCCACATGAATGGAAATAATACAAAAGAAATAAATTACATGCAACAGACAGGCAATCAGGAGGGATGGGAGGCTTTGTCTTCATGTGCTAGAAATAACTGAACTGATCTCCCAAGATCATCATTAAATCAGCTTTAATAATGCGTTGTCATCAAAAAGAGGAAATTGCCTCCGCTCCCAAAATGAGCAGATTATGAAAGGATGCTTACAGATGGTTCGCAAGGTTGCAGCTGGTTTCTTGTTCTCCTTTATTCAAAAATCAAAGATACTGTAATTCTTCAAGATCTTTGTGAGAAATAGAATCAGAGGTGCATTTGGGTTTTTACATTAATGTGACTCTGAATCCTAGAACAAAGCGCAAACAGTGGCAAAGCAGCTCAAGGGTCTCACTGTGATTCCAGAGCTCGTGTCCCTGGCAAAACCATCCTGCAGGCTGCAGGATGATGCCTGGCTGTAGCTGATCACACAGGTTGGACAGGGCAGGATCTGTGACCCTGCTTCTGGGAATGTGCTTGGTCCACTGAGCAGCCTAGGCTTGGCAAGAACTCCAGCAAAACTTCAAAATAAGTGGTATCTGTACGCTAGAGCCTGGATGGAAAGGTAGCCCTAAGAGTGGAGCGACTGCTGATTTCTGCGGTCTGAGATACGCCTTCCTGAGAAAGCACCTGTTCCTTTTAGAAGACGCGGGGATTCTTTCACCCACCTCTAGACAAACCCCTTTCTGGACTCGCTTTGGGTGGGAGCTGAGGAATGTGATTTAGGGGCGGCCAGCAGCACCCTGCCGCGCCAGCTGCCGCCAAACCCCGAGCGGCGTTTCTGGAAAGCGGGGAGCGGCCGGCGGAGGGGAAGGGAGGGAGGCACGGCCGTGCCACAGGGGTTCTGCGGCGGATGCTCGGTCCCCTCCCAGCGCCGCTGCCCTGCGCATCCCTCCCCGGGCACAGCCCCCGCCGCATCTCCCGCTGCCGTGACGCCTCGGATGCGTCCCCTGGCCGCAGATCTCCTCCCTCCACTTCAGTCAGTTCATCCGGATTTCCTCTTCCAAAAATTTCTACCAGCAAGTGGCTTTTTGGTTTGTTTGTTTTCCATCCATTCGGACATAGAGGAGCAGCGGGCAGGCACCCACGGGTGACTCCCCACAAATCCCCCGGGGGAGAGGCGCTCGCAGGCGCTCCGAGGGTGCAGCCGGCTCCCGGCAGTCCTCATCCCGGCACGGGGCGGGGAAGCCCGGCTTGCGGAGGTAGCTGGGGATGCGGTGGGAGCCGGGATCGGTGAGGGGGTGGCCGGCTGCCGCTCCGGCCGGGCGGGGAGGGTGTCCCTCTGCCTCTCCGACGTTATTCTGGGGAGAAAATCTGGTGTTTTCTCTCAAATCACAATCATCGTGTGAAGCTTTCTCGTCCGGGACGGCTTCAGGGAAAGCTTCACCCGCATTTTTGTGTCCATGTGCTTGTTTTCACTTGATTTCTCCTCCGAAGGGAGGCGTGGAGTGAAACCTCTTCGCAGGTTTTCATCACGGGGTTTCGGGTGCTGTGGATGTTGGGTTTTTGGTGCTATGGGATTAGTTTTGTGTCCGTTGGTTTGGGTTTTTTTTTCCCCAGCAGTTAAAACGATCACCTGTCGACCTCTCCTGAAAAAAATGATAACGTGTTTGTCTCTCTCAGGTTATAGTGTGAAGAAAGGTGCTTGCTTACCCATCCTATGAACAAACAGGTCAGTACCTAAAAGAAGTGGGTCTGATGTTTCAAGTTACTTGGGAAGAGGAATTCCAGCACAGTCATTCTTACTGGTGTGCATTTAACTTAGTTAAAATGTTCGTGGCATGAAGAAGTTAAGTGCATTTTCCTTTGCAGGCAGGAATTCTTTTGCTTGCAGGTGAGGTGTAGAAAGTGATACTTCCAGTGTGCTCATGTGTGGCCCAGTGTACTTAACTGGGTGTGGAAAATATGTATTTATTCTGTTTCTTGGTTCAGGATGATGTTGTTTTAATAATGGAATGCAACAGGTTTTTTTATACTCTGTTAACACCTTTTATTTTTTTTGCCAACGAGTGCACAATGATAGCAAGAGTTCCTTACATTACAACTCTGTTTAAACGGTGGAGTGAATGAACTCCTCTCTGGTATCTCTACAGATTTCACTGCATAGGCAAGTGTGACTATTGCCTGGTGGGTGTGTGAGCCTTAGATCTGAGTGTAGCCATAGGTAAATATGGCTCCATGCTTCTGATCCAGTTATGTGGCAAGACAGCAAAGGTGTCAGCTGTGTGATGACTGCAAAGGGGCACAGAGTGCAAGGTGCCCTTTTGATACACAGGCTATGGTGTAAATCAGGATTTGAAGTTTATCTCTGATGAAACTGTCCTGGTTGCTCATGGGACAAGGTTGTATGAGGAATGTCTTAAGAGATCTGCCCTTACCTTACATTCTCCCTCTCAAAAAAGATTTTTGAAAAGAGAAAAATCACCTCTGATGAAGAAAAATCCCAGTACTAGGGAAGCACATGGGAAATTCAACAAACCAAAATTTCCATTTCCCAGAAATGGAGGCAGAAGATATTTAATTATTCAGGACTTAAGTGTTAATAGTCTAATAGTCATTATTGCTTTGCTTTTTAGCAATGGTTTAGTTTTTCAAAGAGTCATTTGTCCTGCGTGTTTTTTCTTTGATGATGACTTGTTTTTTTCCAGGACTGAACATCAGTGCTTTGATCTCCAGGAGTGACTGTTTTTTATTAGGTTGTGAGCAGATGGTTCTCTTTTAGTCACTTTACAGTATTATATAGATATATTCAAGTAAAATTGAAGCTAAAGAAAATGACTTTTTGTCCCCCTAAAGTATTTTATCCAGATGGTTATTCATAAATTCGTAGTTAAGAATCTGCCCTCTCCTTTCCAAAAGGAATTGAACTGTAGAAATAGTTCTAATTAGTATGTCCTGACATTATTTGCAGGTTACAGTGGTGGTATTAACACATTTTCTAAGAGTAAAAAAATATTTCATTCTGTCATTTGTGCATTGTGTACATGATGTTTCAATGCCTTCGGATAGTAAAGCAACAAAGAGAAGTAAATAGATCACCAATATGGCTGGTAATTTTCTCTTTGAACTGACGATGATTAAGATGATAAAGCTATTACCAAGCCAAGAAAGCAAGTATTGGAAGAGTAGATAGGCAGTAAACAAGGAGCTCATATGGATTTACAAAAGGCAGTTAATGAATATAAAAATTATGTTTTAGAAGAAAGATGTTTCAAGCTGAAACAAAGAGTTTTCAAAAGCCAATCTGAGCCAGTTTTTGCAACAGAAATAGCAAGACAAAGAAGGAAAGCAGTAGCAGCAGTAGCAGCAGGCAAAGCTCCGTGTGAAGCTAGTCCCAGAACAAAACAAACTTCTTTCATCTCTTTTGAATGTGAACATAGATGTTGGACCATAAGTACCCAGGCTGAAGAGCCCACAGGGTTTAGAAAATGGAAACTGTGTGAGAAGCATTTGTTCTGCTTTCTCCCTCAGTCCTCTGGCTCTGGTTGGAGCTAAAGACAAGATCATGTGTTGCAGGTACAATGGGGCTGACCCACTGTGCTCTGGCCATGGTCTGGAGACCACCTTTAAGCTCCTGTCCTCAGCACAGGTTGGCTCTGCTGAAGTAGCAGGAGAGTCCTGAGCAGCCACTGGCATGTTCAACAATCAGTACAGGATAGGTCATGCCAGGCTACATTGATTTTTCTATGCCAAAACAAATGGTTTCTGAAATAAGAAAGGCAGGAAAGTTCTCCTTGTTGTGTTCCTCTGACACTTCTAAGCTTGCCATAGCCCTCCACTGCCTCTTTCCTCCTCAGCCCCTGAGGAGCATTAGGATTTCTGATATGTGGATTGTTAGTATTCAGAGGTACTGAATGGCCTCTTGGGGTTAAGAGTTGTGTGGTCAGGGACATGGAAAAAAAAGGATGAGTGGAAATTCCAGAAAACCTAAACCACATTTGAATTCTAGGAAACTTTTCCAGAGGATATGAACATATAAATAGCCTTATTGTTAGTATGCATGTTTCATGTCACCTTGGGGTTTGTCCAACATAACCATGTTAGATTTAGATTTAGTAACTTTCCATTGCAAAATCTCTGAGTGAAACTGTCTATTTTATATTTTAGGTGCAGTACAGAGTGATAATAATAGGCTCCACATTATTACACACGCACACACACACACACTTCATCAGCAGTTAGGAGAAAGAAGCCTACTTTAAAGTTCTTAAAACAAACATCCTTTTTTTTTTTTTTTTTTTTTCTTTTTTTTTTTTCCCTTTCTTTTTATTTTTTTTTCCCCTGAAGAAGCCTGTATCTCTTGTAGACACCGACCTTGCATCTCTGGCAGAAACAAGGAGGTGCACTCAGCAGCCTCGCTCAGGTGTCTGTGTGGCTGTGTCTGTGTCTGTGCTGCAGGGGAGTGCTGGGTGAGCACCAGCGCCAGCCTGCCTGCCCACAGCCTGCTCTCCTCAGGCGTGGGAGCTGGGGAACAGGCACCTACACGCAGGCAAATCTGGCATCATTAGCATGACAATACAGACACGGCCCTTCCAGACAATAAAAAGTTAGTGGTTGCACAACACCAGGCAGTTCCTGAGGAGAGGATGGAATTTCCACTACGTAATCCAGTTGACGAAATTAGATTTTATGAGTTTCAACTGATTCGGGGCTTCAGGCTTTAAGAGGGAATTGCCAAATCCTTTCAAATTCCCTAAGTGTTTCCCCTTTTGTCATTTCAGGATGCTCACCAGAACCCCGAGTGTTGTTGCCCAAGTGTTCCTTCTTCTAAGCATAGTTCTTGTTATTGCTATCGCAGTGATTCAGATAAATCAGCAACAAGTCCTCTCTCCAGGGCTTAAGGTAAGTCTCGTGATACCTCAGGAAGGAGAACAACGTTTTGAACTGATATTTAATAATGTGCCTTTCTAAACTCATTTTTATGGGGTGATTCAAATGAGCTTACAGCCATAAATTAATGTTTAATCATATCATCATGGGAAAACTGAAGCTGAGAGAAAAAGAGAATTGGTTAAGAGTCAGTGGCAAAGCAGGAAAAGTATTTTCTTGATTCTCTCTCTGTGGTGGCTATCACACAATGTCTTCTCAGGATTGAAAGGCCAAATGGGGAGAATATCTTACTCCTTTTATTCTTTATTTTTGCCAGAGATTGAAAGTAATTTTAAATTAATTTTGAAGTGGGAAATACCCAGAGTTTAAATTCTTCCCCCTAGCAGAGCAGGGAAGTTTATGCTGACATCTTTGCAAATTCCTCCTGTGTATCAAAAGCATTTGGGCTCTAAGTATGCACTCGATCCTTTACCACATGTTGGGACTTGCTGGATATTAGCAGAAGCAAACTAACTTCATTAAGGGTGGCAAAGCAAATTGCAAAAGACAAACTGAAATACTCTGAGGCTTTGCGTTGTGCTGTGGAACATATATGCAGGTTCTTCAATGAGGGATGTACAGAACTGAGGAAAACCTGTAGAAAACACCCTTCTAGCGAAGCTGTGCAGCCTGGCATATTAAGTTCTATTTTTTTCCCACGATCCTCTTGTCAGATTTTTCTTTGAAGTCTCTTCTACCTTTCCACCTGTGTGTGTGTTTAACTGGATAGTTCACATCCTGATAACGATAGGCTAATGCCTCATTGCACTTCATGGGATTATAAACACCTTTGGCTTTGTCTGAATCATTTGATGGTGTGTGAGTCAGACAATGGTATAAAACTGTATTCTGATACCCATTTTATGTGTTTGTGTGGTGTGGCAGGGGGTGTGTGCTGGGATCGTGCATGAGGGACACAATGCCTCGAGTACATGCTCTGTTGAGCCCCAAATGGCTGCTTGCAGCAGCCTCACATCCCTCCAGTTTTCATGCAAGGCAAGACTGGATTGACATGTATCCCAGCTGATGCCAGGAAAAGGCTGAAGCCACTATCTAAAAGACAGCCTACACACCTCTCGTGTTTGTCGTTAAATCAGTTTCACATTCAGAATGATAAAACTGTTTATGGTACTCTTTGAGGAAGCACTGGAACCACCTGGACTATCTGGTAAGTGGGGAGGTTTGCTTACTGAATCACAGCATCTTCACAGCTGCTTCTGGAGGGAGGCTGGTGTTTCCTCTACTGGGTGTGCCTTGCCTTTGGATTTGAGTTTGGGCTGTAAGCCTGCTAATGCAGGTGATATGGAGGACCCTGTGTTTGATTCCTGAAACACTGAGTCGTCCCCAGTGAGTGATTTACACTCACAAGAAATTCACAGATAGAAGGAGGACCAGTGAAACCCTCCAGTACCTGGCTGATACAAAGGAGCCTGGAAACGACAGTGTCCTGAACTTAATGGTTGATTAAAATTAAATATGGCAACAACACGATGAAAGCAGACTTGCTCTTTGTAAATGGCCTTGTTCTTCTGTTACTACTGTTTGTGTTACCTGTGGCATAAGAGCTCTTTCCCAAGATGTCTTTCAAGAGCATCTGTTGTGGCACAAGAGATAAATTATATGCTATGCCACTGATGTTTTAAACTGTTGTTGCAAAATTGAATATTTTGGATCCTTGATGGCTGGATTATCTGCAGATTGAGCCAGTGATTAGCAAAAGAAGGGTCTGCCCATTGCATGAGGCTGGGGCATTGAAAGAACTCGTGACTCACTGCACACCAAGAAGTGAGAAGAGTGATGAAGAAAACACAAACATCCTCAGGGGAGAAGTCTGTAATTGTAAATGATGATAGCTCTGAGTGTAATGAGCCTTTGGACAAGTAAAAAAAAATTCTGTTTAAAAAAAGAAATTTTTTTTTAAAAATTCAGTCTACTGCTGTTTTGTGAGCCCTAGAGAAAGAAAAAACCCACTTCATTATTGTATTTTTTTAATTTGCCTCTCAAGGTGTTACAGTTTTCAACACCTAAATTTTGCATATCTCTTTTGGCTCTTAGGAAGTGTTTTGCATTGTTTGTGGATGTTATACTTGATTATAAATTGTTCAAACCTATGTAGCTGAATTGAAGTGTGCATCTAGCATAGATCCACTTTTGTGGCCTCCATCTTCCCTTTAACTGGTTTAGCTTGTCAGCTTCTCTTGGCAGTTTGCAAAGCGATTGGAAGGCAGGTGACCCATCCTAACTGTGCCTGCTTTAAGGGATTGTGCATCTCTACGTGCTCCTATAGGAATGATACTCAGGCTGAAAAGGTGATTAATCCTGGGGCTTGTGCTTGCTTGTCTGTTGGAATTACTACTCTTCAGGATGTACCTACAAAGCCATATTCCCAAAATAAGCATTTTCCTTAGTCACTTTCTTTCCCCTCTTTCTTGTTTCTTCTGGACTAGAAAACAGAACTCTGAAGATTTTCTGGGTTGATGTTATCTCCATGTCTTCTTTGACTAAACCTAGTCCACTGAGTAGATGGTGCAGTTCTTGGGTATTAGGGAATCACCAGGCCTTTGAGATGATGGAAATACTCAGTGGGAAAGTTGAAGTAGAAAGAAAAAGGAGAAAAAGTAGTTCTGTACTTTAATAGCTGCTAGCCCAGGATAAGGGTTTGCCTATGCTCCCAGTCCTCCACAGTGCATTTCAAAGCAGGAAGGCATTGCTTGTCCTTTAAGAGCAGCCAAAGGTGATCCAACTTGCAACTTGGACAGAAATCTAACATCCCTGGAAAAATTTAATCCAGCCAGTTTTTCTTTGGCAGCCCACTAAGACAAGGTGTGTAGACGTCTCTCACCTTCTTAAGATGCAGTATCCTCTGTCATTTCTGGTTTTTGAATAAAAGATTAATCTTAGGCCTAACATGTGGCACAGTTGTCACTGATCACCACTTCTCAAGGCTGCATGGGCCAGTCTGCACACAGGACACAAGTCCTGAGGAGCTTCAAGAAGTCACCCTGAAATGGGCCCAAGAGACCTTTTCAAAAATGAGCATCTTTTAAAGGAAGCAAGAGGCTGAAAAGAAAAAATAGAGGAGGAGGAGGAGAATGACAATAAAATTGTCAGTCATGCATTAATTCAGATAAATGTACTACTACTCTCTGGGATGGAAATCTCTTACTTTTGGAAGGAAGCTGGGAAATGCAGGGGAAGGAGGAAGTAGGTCAAAAAGCCCACAGTTAACGGAGGTAAAAATACTTCCATTATCTTCCAGCTCTACTTGGGCACAATAGCTCTAAAAGTAGCCAAGTTAAACGCTTATGGTTGGCACTTGAAGCTGACTGAGACTAGATTTAATTAGTAGTCCTTAAACAGATTGACCATTACTGTGTTATGTACCTCCAGAGTGCTCATCTCTTCCAAGGAGAGGAAATACACTCAAATTATCTTTGCTAAAGTAGTTATTGAAACAGAATGTGATGATGTAGTGGTTTGATAGTGTCTGCGGAGACTTTAATCTTTTAGTGGATCAGGGTAAATATTGTCTGCATAAATATAAATGAAATTTTCATTATCTATCAGTCCTCCGTAGAGGAGGACTAAACTGGTATTGCTGGTATTCTTTGGGGGCCAGGAGATTTTAGGATTACAGTAGAAGCTGGGAATAATCAGGTTTGGAAACTGAATGGTTTGCCCTCTGAAGCAGTGATCCTTCCCAGTCAGACTTGTTGGTCCCCAGTGAGGCAGTGGGATGAAATTTATCAGCCTGCTACAGGGGCTCTTACTGCTTTGGGGGCTCTCGTTTTTCAGTACTGTCAGGCTCCTGGGCATCTGTCTGTTTCAAAAGAAAAAAGCTGACAGAAAAACTAACCCTATACTGTGTGACTTCTACCAATTAGGTGACTTTGGAAGAGCTAAACATACTTTCAGGGCTCATAAAGACGATACCAAAATTGCAGTTTGCTTCCCTTTATGAGATTCTCTTCCCAGTTACTACAGTTTTCTGCTGTCATAACATCTGGGAAAGGGGGAAAGACTGGTCTGGTGAGCAGTGGGATGGGATGGAGAAACCTGTGCTTTAATCCCAGAGCCCAAGGGACCTGGGGCAAGTAATTTAAATCTCTCTCATTTATTTCATAAATAATCATGTGGTAATATTGATTTTCTTTCCCTCTCTGTTGTCTCATACTCTGGCACAGCCTGTTCTCAGAGGCAAGCTCTCAGGTGGACTGCCTAAACCACTCAAAGGCAGAGGTTTATGGGGCAATTAGGAAAGAACCAGACTTGTTACATCATTCTTACTGTCAACTATTATGTACTTTACCTCTTTGCTCATAGCTTTATGGATCCCTTGTGTATCCTTGAATCTAAAGCCTGTGCTTAGATATCAAACCCTTCAGTGTTCAGGGAGTGGACTGAGACAAAGGAAAATGAACTTGCTCCAAAATCAGGTCCTAACACAGTGTTATCTATTTGTCAGTGTGGATTTTGAACCTGATGCTGAAAGGAGATGAGCATTCTCTATCCCCACTGAATTAATTATTGAAGATATGTAGTATGTTCCTTGGTTTGCAGCCAGATTCATTCTGTGCTTGGCTGTTGGATTCATGCCTAAGCGTCTAACACTAGAATTAATCTCTCTTGTAAATAATACACTGTGCATGCATTTTCTAAATGCCTCGTGGCCCAGTGAAGTGCAGCTGCATATGGGCATTTAAGCTGTCATTGTTTGTTTCTTCATCTAATGTATTCTTTTTAAATCCCAGTATGGAATAGTCCTTGATGCTGGATCCTCTCGGACTACAGTCTATGTCTATGAGTGGCCAGCAGAAAAAGAAAACAACACGGGAGTAGTGAGCCAAACCTTCAAGTGCAATGTGAAAGGTGAGCTCAAAGGAAAGTTCCTTAGTTATTTTTAGCCTTGCTTATACTGGTTTCTTTCTTTTCTTTTCCCACTGTATTCCCTTTTCAGTACTGGGGAGGGAAGACTGTCAAGATTATGTCTGCATCTGTCAGCACTAGTTCTTTTCCTACTGATACAGTAAGTTGCTCTAATCATTGCACCAGAGAGAGGAAATTGTAGCTAAATTTGATTTACTCCATGGCAGTGCATGATTGGTGCAGACAGAATTCAATCTAAAGAGAGTCAGGACCTGCTCAGTCCTTGTCTTTCTTTCAGAATAAAAGTCATATATATATATTTTTTTAAATAGCTTGGAATCAAAAGAGTTTTAGAAGAATGGGAATCTAGCCCTTGTTAGATGTTAGTTGTTAACTAAGCTTCCCCACGCTACAGAACTAGGAAGCAGCTAATAAAATGATTGAGTAAAATAGCTAAAGTGGCAGAACTATTTCTTACAGAGTGTCACAGTTTTATCAAATACGTAGGTGTGGCCTTTGTCTCAGGAAGACCTGTGTCTGTGCACTGCTAGAAGGTGTCCCATGGGTGCACTGCCTACCTGCCCTGTCTTTTGTCTGAGGTTTTGAATTGATTCCTCACAGACAGACAGACTAGGCTGACTTCTGATCACACTCCAGTATGGTTGGGTGATTGTGAATTCCTTCACAGAAACTCTTAGTCAACTTCAGTCGCATCTGACTCAGCTTTCACAGATACGAAATGCCACACATTTTGTGAAGACAGGTGGCCAGGTAGGGGAGGGAAATCAGGATTTTTGTTCTCTGATAATAACTCTGGTGTTCAAGGAGAATTTTTTCCTTCCCTCTCAGCCATGACTTGCCAAGTCTTGTGTCCCTCTTTGTGTCTGCAAATAGATGCTGGAGATGTAGCCACAGAGGCCTGTGAGTAACAGGGAGTAGAAGGCAATGACTTCTTAGCAGCACCAACATTTCTGTCTTCAGTATTAAAGTGAACTGTGAGTGTCCACATATGTGTGGACATTCTTAGCAATTCTAGAACAAGAAAAGAAAAGCAAGTGTAACATGAACAGAAGTAATGCACGGTCATGTCTCTAATGATAATATCCTTACAAACTGCTGGAATGGTGGCCAGCCTGCTGAAGTGAGGGGTACACTCTGCTAACTCATGTCTTGGCTCATTAGGAATGTTGCCTTCAGGAATTCTGGTGTGAGAAAAATGCACAGAGAACCTGCATTATTCTTCTTCTTGAAAAAACACCAGCAGTGCTTTGTGAATTTGCTTTAATTGGTTTAGGGTTTTTTTACCTCTGGAGAATACAAATAAATTACAAAACAGAGGAGTCCAAATTGCTGTGAACTGTCTAGGTTCACGTCCTTAGCCATGGTCAGTTAAGTATTCCTCATCCCTGAGGGTACAAAATCACCAGGGTTCACTCTTCTAGTCTTGGATAACTCTGCACTGGAGGAGACAGAGGGCTGGTTCATGGGAGATGTCCCCAGAAATACTGTGGTTGGCAGTGAACACATCCGTCAGTGTTTCCTTAGTCACCCTCTAACCATAGTCTTCAGCACTTAATTTGGGGGATGGTTCTGGGCATAACGAGAGGCAGATTTTTGCCCATCTACTGAACTTGAAGGTCAAATGACCAACTCCTCTGTGAGTTCTGTGGTTGTTTTATGATCTCATTTCTGCCTTTATTAAGTACCTCTGCTGCTGTGTGTAGGAACAAGCCTCACATCAAAGTCCTTTCTTTATAATGCAGTTAATCTGTCCTGGTAAGGCTCTAAGCATTGGCAAAGCAGGCAGTTGTCCAGAAGAAAATGGTCATGGCCTTGTGACCTGCTCTGTCTGAACGCTGGAAGATGGGAAGTTGCAGCCACCAAAGGAGTGTGATGCAATGGCAGCTGCTGAGAATGTTGCTGCTCTGTTTTCCTCTGGTAACAGCTTTCCTCCCAGCTTCAGGCCTGTTTGTGCTAGACTTAAGACTTTCAGAAAGTCTTATTCCAAAACCAGGTCTGTGAACATCTCATGATGACATGGTGATGTTTATCTTTAAGTTCACACTGTCAAAAAAGGAGTTTTGAAGTGTGGAATCTGTAAAGGCTTATGGTTTTTCTTCTGTTTCTATCAATGCAATGTGAATGAACATAAATGGTTTCTCATTTCAACTTGGTAAGAGCCACCTTTTGCTTAGCTTGGGACCAGGTTGTGAAAGACATGGCTGTTACAGAAGTAAATGGAGTTCTGGCAGTTATTCTCTGCGAGGCAGTGGCTTCATGTTCCCTGTGCAACTTCCTCAGCTGAGGAATTGTAGTAAGGAATGTTTTATTTACACCCAAGTTGAGCCTAAACAAGTTGAGATCCTGATGGTCCTTGGAGTGTTGAGCAAGGCAGGACTTTGATGTTAATTGTTCAAATAGGTATGCCTTATGCAGCATGGTGTAACTCTCATTCCTGCTCTTTGAAGGCTTTGGAAATTTGGAAAGCTGTTTTCTAGTTCATGCACCAGTGCAGACTTGTACCTCTATGAATTCAAGAGCCATTTCTGTGCATCTTGAAATTCCATCAGCAATTCCTTGCAAAAGCTTCTTTATTGTACTTTCAGTTGAGGTCAGTGAGCTGTAGGGGTGCTATGGTGTCCATGACAGCTGGGGCAAACCAGATCAGAAAATCTTTATCTTGGGCTGTGGAAGGAGGGATTTTCTATACTTCAGATGAGACAAATCTGACATCCATCAGACATGCTATTTTGTACAGCATCTGCCAGGAGTAGAGTTATTTTCCTCACGAGCATATAACACTGCTGTCATGTGGCTCTATGTGTTACTGCAGGTATGGTACTGTAAGTGTATATTTATAGACACAGAAATTTGTAGACGCAGTTCATTAGTATCTTCTCTGCCTCACACAGTTGAGACAGGCACCACATTGTTTATTCCATAAGCACTCCTAGTTTTCAGCCATCCTACCCTTGTTTGCAATTACGGGGAGGAAGGGGGAAATGTCTTTCTCTTAACACCTGCTTGCTAATTGGGCTAATTTGTAGCTGGCAAAGCAGAATGAAATCTATCTCCTTGTTCTCTTTTAGGTCCTGGTATATCCAGCTATGAGAGTAGCCCTGGAGCTCTTGCCAAGCCTCTTGATGACTGTCTGAATAAAGTCAAGGAGAGAATACCAGTTCATCTGCATAAAAACACTTCTGTTTATCTGGGGGCTACAGCTGGCATGAGACTGCTGAGGTATGGCAGAAACTTGAGCTACTCTGTATGCATACTACCATAGCAGTCTGTGAAAACAGAATATGAAAAATGTACTGGATGTATTTTTACCCAGTGGAAATTGGCCATCTCAAAAGGAAATGGAGTCCAGCCAACTTAATTTAATTAACTTTTTTGATAGGGAAAGCGTGTCTGCATAAAACCCCTCTGTTATGCTGTATTGAAAAGAAATGCTTGCTTTATTTTGGAGAAGGCAAGAGTTTAATTTTCTCTTTCACATCTGTCTTGAAATGCAGTGTTATGTTAATAGATAATGTTTGTGCACATCCATGGGCAGCAAAGACAGATTGAAGCTAGACACTGGATTCTGAGTGTGGATGTGATCTGATGTGATGTGGCTTTTGGGGTCTGTCTGTGGCTTTAGCTCTGGCACAGACTGGCTTTTTATATTTGCTCTGTGGCTAAACGGAGTTGGAAAAAAGATTCCAGGGCTGCTTTAATCAGAAGCTGTCATATAAACATTCAGGTCATTAAGAATAAAGGTGTATATAAGGAGAGAAAAACCCACCCACGAACTTGCATGATAAAAAGTGAAGTTGGTACATACTGCTGCTTGCTGAAACAATGCTGGATACTGGCTGTTCCCTTTCATAAGCTTCCCCTTCAGGGAAACAATGTCTATTTTATTTAATAGGTGATTGTAGGAGTTTTCTTGAATTGCTAGTCAGTGAACAATAAACATGAAATTGCCTTTCCAGATACTCAGTGTCTCATGTTTTGTGAATTGCTTAGGTTGCAAAATGAATCGGCAGCCAATGAAGTCCTTGCAAGCATTCAAAACTACTTCAGAGCACAACCTTTTGAATTTAGGGGTGCGCAGATCATAACGGGGCCAGAGGAAGGGGTGTATGGATGGATAACGGCCAACTATTTAATGGGCAATTTCTTAGAGGTGTGTGGAAAAAACTGCATGCTTTTCTTTTCACTGTTTCTTTCCTATAAATGAGAAGTTTGAGAGGACATGCCTGTTAAAGTGTCATAGTTGCAACTTCTATTTTCCCCTGAAGTCTCTAACAGGGTCTTTTTGTGGCAGTAATGGGGCAAACATAAATCAAAGAATATGTTTTTATGGGAATGGGATATGGCAAAGGTAAAATTGTTGATCCACAGAAAAGAGCTCTTCTCTAAATGACATTGGGTGCCTTACGTAAAACCAAAAAGTTAGATTGCTCTTTAATTGCATTGGTATGTTAAGTGTGACAGGTGTTGATGTCTTGACAGCAGTGCCAAGACCTTTTCTTCTGCTTGTTTGCTGTCCCTGCAGTCCTATGGTGAAGGACCTGCCCAGCTTAGGGGTCTCCATATTGTTTGGCAGTGTTGGCTCACTTGTCTTAAGCAGACAAGACTGTTTGAAGCACTGAAGATCAAATATGCCTCAGATGAGCCAGAAATCCTTCATCCACAGCTCATGCCAAGACTGCTGAAAAGTTGCAAGCTACGAGCAGTGGGCTGCGATACCAACTATCTTGTGCAGACCAAGTGATACTGATATAAACATCTGCTGCTCCCAAACTTGGAATAGGGTCAGGCAGGAGCCTCACAGCAGAGAGGGCGTCAGATGTGTTGGAAGATCCCTTTTTAGGTACAGGTATTCAGTTGTCAGTGTCATTTCATCCAGAGTAAAAGCTGTACAAAGGTAATTTGCAATCACTCGTCTGCATTCATGGCAGGAGCATGCTGCCCTTAGCATCGACTGCACCTCTGCCAGATTGTCTCGCTGCGCTGAAGGGAATTTCAGCCAATACTGCTGAGTATTGCTAGCTGTCCTGGTTGAATGCTTCCTATCACATCATGGCCATTAAATAAGAAGGAATTACTTTTTTGTGCTGTGAGTGGTAGCTCATAGTGTTGCTGACTTGCAACATTAAGAAAAACAGAAAAACAGTATTGGAATCACCCATTCTGTAAGAGTTTTTCTCGTTGTGTGCATTTCATGCAACAAAAATGGCATCATGAACTTCAGGGCGGCATCAGTCTTCTTCCACGTGAATTTTAATAATCCAAATATCAAACTGAATATGGCAAATTCATAAAGAACGGTCTGCAGGATGCTGTGAAACCAGGTTAGTGTAGAGAGTCGTGTGAAGAGATATGTGTGGAATATCAGTAGTAAAAGAGAGAAATTCTGACCTTTCTTGTGACAATGGGCTAAGTATCAAATTCTACGAGGGCCTGATTATGGGAATCTTTCACTGTAGAATTTTATTGTGAGTATATTTGCTAGCCCATAAACCCCATTGTTTCCCTTCTTGTGTACACATTCATCTCATCATGCTCAGTGGGTAAATACTGACACAGAAAATCATTGAAAATCCATAGTTGGCACTGTGACTTTGTAGATCAAATACAGAATTTGGGAAATATTTTGGGTAATAGGGAAAAATGCCATCTGAATGGATCAGACTGCAGTTTCAGTGAAGGAAACGTGCAGATTAAGGGTCCTTGTTCTTTTGACTTTGATAGAGCTTTCATCTAACTTTTTAGCATTTTTCACTCTATTTTCACTCTCTATCTCTGTGATCTCTTAATATTCTATTCCTTTAATATTTCTTCTTGCCTTGAAACAAGCAAATCTTGGTACCATTTCCATCCAGATTTGTTCAAGTTCTCACAGGTATCTGAACTTCAATTCCCCACATTCTAGGATAGACATTGATCTGGCCAGCCCTATGCTTTGATCATTGTGCTATCCTATTGAGTTGAACATTATGCTGCATTCATTTTCCCATCTTTCAAGATCATTTCAGTCTCTTAAAGTACATCCCTCTTATCTAGAAACATTTATGTCTTCCTCATAGCTACTTTTTTTTTAAAAAAGTGCAGGACAAAGAAGGGGGGAATGTCTCAAGAGGTAAAGAGTAGAAAACCTTGAGGGGAGAACAAGCAGGTGGTATTTCTAATTTGCCTTGGTTTTAATTTTACATGTAGAGAAACCTTTGGAGGACATGGGTCCATCCTTACAGGAAGGAGACTATGGGTGCACTGGACCTTGGAGGAGCTTCCACTCAAATCTCATTTATCCCTGAGGACCCTGAGGAGCACTTCAACAGCACCTTGCAAGTGAAGTTGTATGGTTACAACTACAATGTCTACACTCACAGCTACCAGTGCTATGGGAGAGATGAAGCTGAGAAAAGGCTCCTAGCATTGCTGCTCCAGGTCTGTTTAAGACCCTTTGCTACCTTGCTCTTACAGGTGTTCAGTAATTGTCTGAGCAGGTTCTTAGGCTTGTGTTCTCTTCCCTTTGGTGGAGTCTGGAGACCCCAGTAAGAGCTTGGTTGTGCTTTGTTGTGGCCAAACACGCTTAGGTTTCATACAAAGATCTTCATATTTGTTAAAAATTTGTGAGAGTTCTGTGCCATTTGACAAAAAGGCTTTGTGACAAAAAGGCAAGATCAGTGTTTTGCTGATCTTGCCAATGACTTCTGGAGAAAGGACTTTCTATGAATTATAGTGATCAGCCGTGTTGTGCTGACCAGTCATGTCAGTGAACAAAAATACATGCATCTGCAATTTAAAAAGATTCCTGTAGTTAATGCCAAATTAGGTCTTTCTTGGTTTGACTAGCATTTATTATTTGGGGTTTCTTGTTTGTTTTTGTTTGCTTCTTTTTCCCCCCAGAAATCAAATGCCAGTGCCAATGTGGATAATCCCTGTTACCCTCAAAATTATAATACAGCATTAACGATGAAGTACTTCTTTGGCAGCCTTTGTACACAGTCTCTGAGACCAGCAAATTACTACCCAAACCAGCTTGTGAATTTCCATGGAACAGGAGACCCAGGTCTGTGCCAGGAGATGGTTTCTTTATTGTTTAACTTCACTGCTTGCAGAGACAAAGAGGACTGTCCATTTAATGGAATACATCAGCCAAAAGCAAGAGGGAGTTTTGTGGTAGGTTTGCAAACACAGTGTGGGTTTTTTTCAGCTTGCTTGCTTTTGATTTCTGTAGTTCTGAAAGTAACCTGTCACCTACTCCTTTTCTATAGGCTTTCTCTGGATTCTACTATACAATTAATGCCTTGAATTTGTCTGGGCACTTTTCCCTAGATGACTTCAATTCAAGTATGTGGTTTTTCTGTTCACAGAGCTGGGCACAGGTAAGTGGGTTGGTTGGTTGGGTGGTTGGGTTTTGGTGTTGTTGAGGTTTTTCTTTTCCATTTTAAACCTCTAAAAGAGGGATATAAAAATAATATGCACTGGCTATGTGTTCAGAACCCTTCAGAAGGTCTGTATCAACCGAGCATTTGTTTTCCCACTGTGCTTCAAACCATGTATTATTTCTATCACACTTAACACTTGGAATAGGTTTCTAACCATGCTGTAGAGATGAGATGGAAGTTATAGAAGCCATAACATTCTCAATCTTCAATGTGAAGTTTTATGTTTATTTTTATTGTTTACTACATAAACTGTGTCACTTTAGAGTCTTTCTGAATCCCTGTATTTTGTTGTCTACACTTTTACTTGGTGTTTCTGAAAAATGTTACTAAATTCTAATAAGAATCCAAATATTCTCTAGTTACAAAACTTCAAAGCATTTGTTTTTTCCATAAATAACATGTTTAAAAAAAACCCCACTTTTGCTTTCAGCTGCAGTTTATGCTGCCTAAATTTGAAGAAATATATGCTAGATCCTACTGTTTTTCAGCCAATTTCATTTATTACTTGCTTGTACATGGTTACAACTTCAATGCAGAAACTTGGCCACAGATACATTTTCAAAAGGAGGTGAGTAATAATCATTTTCTCTTACTGTCATTTTAATCCAAAGAGGTCGAGGAGGAGATAGAAGATGCAGCAGCCTGCAAAAATAGAATGGTTGTAAAAAGCCTTTGTAAATGACTGTCAAATGTTTGGCATAAGACAAAGCCACTTTTCAAACCTCAGTAGCAATCTCAGGCTGGTTTCAGGGGCTGCGGCATTATTTGGAGATGTTACATAGATTCTTTTAAAGAGCTTTAAGCAAAGATCAAACACTTGTGTTTTAAACATTTCCCCAGTATTTTGCTCTAGGCAGTGATCTGCCTAAAACATCCCACCAGGCAAGGTCAGTTTGAGCTGACCCTGCTGAGCTGGAGAGAACAACTCTGCTTTTCTGTCTCCTGGCAGAGCCTTGGGGGAGTTGGCAAAGTGGTTTGTGAGTCAGTGAGTGGTGATGAAGCAACTAGGACAGTTTTCATCCTCACCCCGCTCATCCATCTGTGCCATAATCTGGTTCCCTGGAATAAGAATGTATTTTGATGGAGTACTGTCTTTCAGTTGACAGAGAGAGAAGGCTTACAGTATCTGTGTAATAGATGCATTTCTTTCTCTCTCTGCTACTGCACTAAGCCTTACTCTAAAACCCTATCCCAGACTGTCTCTTAATGTCCATGTAACGTAGTTTGGAAATGTTTCACCACTTGCATGCAAAACCAACAAAAGAATAGGTTGTAGATTTTCAGGGTATTCTTAAATCCCCTTAGATGCAGGGGATGCTGGGAAGCTGTAAAGGAAAAATCAAAAGTATATTAAGGAATCAAGTAGGATTTTCTTGCCTTATTTTGACCCCCAGTGGACAGCCATTAGTAGCTCTGGAGGAGTGTCCAAATTTTAGCTGTTCCACCAGGAAAACAGCATAGAGTTTATTTTGAGATCTTAACCTGGACTGGGCAGGGGGTGGGGTGTGGATTTGCCTTGATATTTAAATTTATGTTGTATTACCCCCAGCAGATAGGAGCAGCCAGAAACAGCAACATTTTCCTGTATTTAGCCAAGACTAAAAATAGTGAGCAAAATAAAGCCCAAAAAGGCTTATTTAAAAATTCTTTTGTTACCTAGATTTTACACTAGGGTAATCATGAAATTCCAGAAGGCGAAACTACATTCTCTTAATTAGATCTGCCCCTACTAAAAGAGTAATATAATGTTGGCTGATCAGGTAAGCTACCCCAGAGGTAACAGCACAATCTCACTATGACTAGAGGGTGGGGTTTTTTTGTCTATGCTAGGAGTATGTATTTCCTTTTAATTAGTGAACACAACCAATGAAAAGAACCTTGGCCTAATGCTAAGATCTGGGTGAGATCCAGAGCTAGATGATTTGCAGAAATTAAGTTTTAATCCTCATGATGAGAGGAGGACAAAGGACGCTTTACCCTTTGATCCTGTGCTTATCAAGTGCCAGGATGATTACTTAATGAAACGGACAGTGGAAAACTGGTAAACTCTGTTGCTCAAACCAGACGTGGAGAAAGACAGCACAGCAGGAGGACCATGGAGCAAATACAAACATACTCCCCTTGCTGTTTTTTCACCCATTTTGAAGTAGTTTTTCATTCATGTTTATTTTTTAAATGGAAGAGCCTAGTTTTGGTTCATTTGCAAGCACAAAACCAAACATGGAACAAAAGATGATAGAGTTCCTGCTTTGGGGACTTTACCCTGGCTTCCTCTATGTCCATGTTGGTGAGACTCTTTGTGGGGTTTTTTTGTTTGCTTGAACTAAAATTACATCCTAGGATTTGGCTAAGGTAAGGGACTAATTTTAGGAATTGGCACAACAGTGATGGGTTTTTCTATTTGTTTGTTTTAAATGTGTTTCTTGCACAGAAAATTGCATAACTGGCTGTCTGCATATAGACCACACATCTTTCTACCCATCCAATACCTGTGTCTCCCTTCTTTAGCCCAGTGACCAATTTTATTATCATCCTCTGGAACTACAGGAAAAGGGTAATTTTAAAAGGTTCCATATCTTCTTTGTATGTTCCACTGAAGATTTCTCCCTGCTAATTTAAAGGACAATTGCCATTAACAGCAGTTGAGCTTTTGGAGCCCCTCCTCTTTGACTGAAAATTCCGTGGGAAATAGGACTCTTCTGTCTTTATTTCAGGTTGGCAACAGCAGTATAGCATGGTCACTCGGTTACATGTTAAGCCTCACAAACATGATTCCAGCAGAAGGCAAGTTGATCCAGCTACCTCTGAAACCTTCTCTGTTTGCTGGGCTCCTCATCTTCCTCACAGCTACAGCACTGTTGTGCCTCCTCTTCCTCGTTTACTTGTGTATTGTATCGCATCGTCGGAAGAACATCCCTCGTGTTGAACATGTATTTATTCCAGAATGAGTGAACTTCACTGAAAACAAAACAAAAATTTTATAGTGCTATTAAGCAGAACTTTTATTTTGCCCCCAATTGCTCAAAAATAAAGACAGAAAAAATGACTTCTAGACCAGAAGCATAAATAGAGAAGAGGCACAAAAGAATCTGTGATATGGTGAATTGGAGTGCTTTTGAAATATTTTGGTAATTGTTTCTGTAAACCTGATTTGTCCAGTGTGCAGCAGAGAAAACATGGGCAGATATGTCACTTTGCTTTATAAGGGATTACTTGCCTTTTCCTGCCAGGTATGTATTATGTTTTTGTTCATTAACTCTGTGCGAACTGGTGAACTCAAGTGATTTGATCACAGTGGCAGTTCTTTAAGATAAAATTAAACAAGCCAGTAGCAATTGTGGGAGGTGGGAACATGGTAGCTGTCCTTGTGTGCAGTGCTGACACTAAAAGCCCTGAAGTAATGTAATTTCTGAAACTGGAACAAGCACTGGATAATGACAAGAACTGAAAGGAAGAGCTGTGATAGAATTGTTTATATTGCTGTTCCAAATGGATCGATCCCCATCACATAAAGGTGCAATAAACTGTCAACACCTCTCATGACTTTCAAGCCTGTCTTAAACAGAGCTATATCTTTTGGTACCATGGAGACCCCAAAATGCCTTTGCTGTGGTACATAAGATTTGCTTTGGAGGTGGAACAAAATGCTTTCACACTTTAGTAACTGAACCTAAATTTAAATATCTCATGGTTACCTCTGGAAGACACTGGAGTTTGCAGTATTCTTTTAACTTTCACAGAAATGCTTTTTGTAGGTTCTCATACTGAAACCCTGACCTGTATACCCCACCTATGGTTGGTCTCAGACAGTGGCAAGTCCATACTGATTTGACACATATGTATTATTTCAGCTGTCTGGATAGAGTCTCAGATTCCAAAGCATTAACAGTTTGAGACCTTCTGTCAAGGCCAAGAGGAACAGGAGCCAGACTGCAGGCCAGCAAAACACCTTTTTTGTGTGGGTTCAGGAATGTATTGCTGGAGCTGCAGTCATGGCTGTAGTGCCTTGGTCAGCCTTTCCATTGTCCTTCAGCGGCACTGGGATCCACCTGGCAGATGCTTCTGTCAAACCCATTGACTCCAGAGCTTTCCTGCTGCCTTCATGCAGCAAACAGCTGGCTTCCCTGAAAGCCCAGGCATTCTTCACCACACCTCTTCAATCACTCCCTTGAATCATAGGACTATCTCAGCTTTATCTATTCCCAGTATTGATTAGGGGATAGGTAGGAGAACAGTGGCCAGTATTTTTACCCATAAATAATGTTTTTAATTTCTGTCTTTTGTTTCTATATTACCTTCTTACTTGTGTTTGGTTATGGCATTGGGGTTCTGTTTTCTTTTGGTTTTTTTTTTCATAGGCTGACAGATGATTTGAAGGGAGCTTAATATCTTTTTAAATGGAAAAAAGAAAAAAAGTGATTTTTCAAGTGGATCAATAGGGCTTTGTCCCTTCTCTATTGATATACTGCTAAGTCTTGTCAATTTTACTACAGTAGCAATAAGGTATTATAAGATGATTAAGTGCTCAGTGGCATCAAAGTTATATCTGATAAAGCATAAAATTTACTTCAGAGTGCATGGACACCACAGAGGCTGGCATGAGATAAAGGCTTTGTCTTTTGTGTGATGGATCTGTAACTGCAGTTACGGGTGAAAAAAAAACCCAGACAGTTGGATGGGAGCACTGAAATGTTTTCTTCAGTTGTCAGACTTCTGTGGAAAATTGTATTCTGGAATATTTACTTTCCCTACAAAACCTTTGTTTTGTGAGTGGCAGGGCCATTCGGATGTGGTTTTACACAAATGGAACAGACTTGAAAGTTAGTCTCTGTAAAGTTGGCACCTAAAGAACAAGTAAATTTGTTCAAAAACCATTTGGACTTCCAGATGTACTTGGATAGGCCCAGTATCTGTTCAAATAATCAAATTCCGTCTGTGAATCACCTGTTTTGCTTTTTTAGTAGGTCCCTCTTGTCTTTATGTATACAGTCTCCCTCAGTGTCACCAGGATACCCACCTGCTCCGCCTTACCTCTCCTGGCAGTTTCAGCTGGGAAAGCTGAAGGTGTTGAACTTCCATCCAAGCAGCTTCAGTGACCACAGCTAACTCCTCCCCCAAGTGTGAGCTGGAACCAGATCAAGAGGCCAGATCACTGTTTTGATGTCCAGAACTGAAAAGATCTCTGGGAGAGACAGGGAAGTTAACAGCACTTGGGAATGTGTACAAACCAGAGGTTATTTATGTTTTTATACTCTTCAGTGCCTACTTACGAAGATTAATAAAATTGTGAAAAGTTAAGCCAAGTGTACTTTTTATTTTTAGCACTTTTTTTTTCCCTCTACCAGTATTTTCATGCTGGTAGACTAGCTATTGTTAATAGAGGGGTAAGAAATCTCTGAAATTCTATTACAGAGAGTGGAAACTTGAAAGCTGCAAAACTGATCCTGCAAGGTTCTGAAGTGGACAGGACTGATTATCTCCTGAATGTCATGTTCTCAGCAAGAAAATCCTGGTGGTTAAAAGCAAGCCACTCTTCTATTTTTCTTTCTTTTTCTTTTTTTAAGATATTTTATATATATGTGTGTGTGTGTAGATATATATACATGTAAAAGAAACACACATAAACACAAGTTCTGCTTTTAAACACTATTTTAACTTAGGGACACCAATGCTTTCTAGAGCTGGTGTAATGAGAAGCAGCAATTCCCACTTATCAAATGCAGTTGATCAAGATACAGAGAGGTTAGAAAAAGAATTGTTGGGCACAGGGACAGGTTTATGTAATATGAAAAACCTCATCTATGGGGAAGCAGCAAGATATTAATTAATCCACCGGAAGCAGATGAGAAATGAGATGCACATGGATATTTCTGAAAAGTGATAAAACTTCTCATACAGCAATATGCAAGCCTGGCAGAAACAAGCACTAACCTCTACTGCATGGTGTGATTCAGCATTGATAAGACCAGTTAAGAGGACAGAAAAATAAACAACACTGCGTATGACAGTCAATCCTATCCCAATATGGAGAGTTGTAATTATTAAATTCAGTTATTTCAGACCAGGAGTTTAGGTAACCTCCATTATTTCCCTTCCAGTAGTCCTGGGGAGTAATGTGGCAATAGGTAGTAAGCAATAAAATGAGAGCAGTCCTGCCATTGTCTCATGAGCTCAGAGACAATGCTCAATAGCTCCAAGAACTTTTTAATGGTACCATGAAATCCAGAGTTTGTATCTGTCTAAGTACAGCCTCTCTATTGTGATTGGTCAGTAATACCGTTCAACATAATGTAACCCCAGCTAACTTCTTCACATGCTCAGCAGAGGGGTCTTCACCTCAGCAGGGTCTTTTTCACCTGTAGGTGTGATTTTCAATATTATAATGACCATAGTTCAGCTACGGGGTACATGGACCTCGACTATTTCGGCAGGTTAGAACTGTACAGATAGACATATATCAACATCTTGATTTTCTGCATCCTTAAAGCTTGTTAGTTCCTGGATGTCCTTGGCTAGGGGATGCTGGCTGCTGCCTGTTCCACTGATAAGACCTCCTTTCCTGCTGATTAGGCTTGAAAGTTGTGGTTGTTTCACCCCAGCCAGCAACCAAGCCCCAGGCAGCCACTTGCTCACTCCCCCACTAGCAGGATCGGGGAGAGAATGGAAAGGTAAAAGCAAGAAAACTCATGGGTTGAGATAAAGACAGTTTAATAGGGAAAGTAAAAACCACACACACAAATAAAGACAAAGAATTAATTCATTGTTCATCATGGGCAGGCAGCTATTCAGCCATCTCCAAGACCGCATGGCTCTATCATACATAGTGGTGGCTTGGGAAGACAGAGGCCATCACTCCAAATGCCACCCCCCTTCCTCCTTCCCCCACTTTATATACTGAGCGTGATCTCATAGGGCCTGGAATATCCCTTTGGTCAGTCTGGGTCACCTGTCCCAGCTGTGTTTCCTCCCAGCCTCCCATGCACCCCAACTTCTTTGCCAGGGTGGAATTAAGAAGGGCAGAAAAGGCCTTGGCTCTGTGCAAGCCCTGCTCAGCAATAACAAACACATCTCTGTATCAACAACCCTGTGTTCAGCACAAAGCCAAAACACTGCCCCATCCCAGCCACTGTAAATAAAGTTACCAGCTGAAAGCAGCACCAAGTACGTAACATTTTACATCAAAGAGCATTCTGACTTAAGATAATATCGTCGTATCCCACACTTTGCATTACAGGGTGGGCTCATGGTGGGCAGTGGAGGACCCCGGAGAAGGACGGTTTAATGTAGTGCCTAACGGAGGAGGGCGGGACCTGCAGGTGGTTGGAGAAGAACTGATTGTTCTGCAAAGGCCGCAGCCGCCCCGGAGCCGCATGGAGGGGCCTGGCACCGGGAGCGCCGGGACAGGCACGGGAAGGGACGCGCACGCGCACGCGCACGCCACCGCAGCGCCCCGCCGCCACCGCGCACGCGCCAGCCGCAGCGCCGGCC
>VZRF01005916.1:613512-736714 GCA_013396875.1 Vireo altiloquus | reverse complement strand
CGTGTTGTGCGGGAGCGGCGCCGTCGGGCAGGGCCGGGCGCGGAGCGCGGCGGGGCCGTGGCCCCTTTGCTCAAGCGTAGGGGTTTCGTGCAGTTCGAAAGCTTTCCTGTAGCTGTAGGGAAGTTAGAGGAAAGATAGGATAGAACTATTTACGGGAGCATGTGGTGACAGGGCAGGGGGGAATGGCTTCAAACCGAAAGAGAGTAGGTTTAGATTAGATAGTAGGAAAAAACTCTTTACTGTGGGGGTGTTGAAGCACTGGAACAGGTTGTGTGGAGAAGTTGTGGATGCCCCATCCCTGGAAGTGTTAAAGGCCTGCTTGGATGGAGCTCTGAGGAACCTGGTGAAGTGGACGATGTTCCTTCCCACGGCAGGGGGGTTGGGATTAGGTGATTTAAAGTCTCTTTCCAACCCAGACATTTTTTCAGAAAGCTCTTTTAAAGGTTCTAAGAGCCTTGAATCTGAAAATGGCCTTGGGTATGTTCTCGCCTAACTCTCAGTCCATTCCTTCCTGCTCTCCCAGGTGTTCAAGCGCTTCGTGGAGATCGGCAGAGTTGCCTTCATCTCCTTCGGGCCCCATGCTGGCAAACTGGTGGCCATCGTGGATGTTATTGACCAAAATAGGGTGAGTTGTTTCCTCCTTTCTGTCTTAACAGAAGCTTGTATGCCAAGGCTGTGTGTATTAAACTTCAACAGAAATTTTTCTTTCAAATACATAAGCAATCGATTAAAAGATGGTTTTAACAGCTGTTGTATTTGAAACCTTTAGGAGCAAGTTTCTTTCCCACTGGCAAGTGATACATTTCCCTCTGCTGTGTTTCCTAGGTGTAGAAGTGGACAAGGGATGTCACTTGCAGTCTAAAGCTTATGAATGGAATGGCATTAATGTATGTGTAAAGTGAATATTTGGGCTAGGGGACTCTTCCTGTGCACATCATAGTTCTGGGTGCTTCTTTTTCTTTTAAAGTCAGTTTGTTTTTTTGTCAAAGGCAGGCCTTTAAAATTCTTTCTGTAAAGCTTGGGTTGTACAATCCAAGACTTTACAATCTCCAGTTCTGTCTGCATAGTACATATTTCAGTTTTGGATCAGTGTTGTCAAGATGCTGTTCATATGTTATTAGGAAGCAGCTGTTTAAATCAAATACAATGGGAAAACTGCTGCAACCCCCCCACATCTGTTTCCCTTTTTCAGGCACTGGTGGATGGCCCCTGCAGTGGTGTCAGGAGGCAGGCCATGCCCTTCAAGTGCATGCAGCTGACTGACTTTGTCCTGAAGTTCCCACGGGAAAACTGCTGCAACATCTTTCTTGACCTATGTAAAAGAATCCCCACGCTGTCACTTGATGGCTGATGCTTGCTAAGTCTAGGAAGCTCAAACAGTAGTAGATTAACAGTAAGAATTTGGCAGACTGTGATATCATATGATATCCTAAATATAATATATTTAGGTTTTCATTGGCAATATTGGCTGATAGCTGCTTTTCAGGAGCAAAGGGAGTCTCAGAGTGGCCAAAGCAACTCACGGGTAGATGGTGGATCTGTGAGTGAATGGTGTGGGGGAAAGCAATGTAAATGCTGCTGCAGCTTTGCTTTTGCTACTGCTTGAGTCACCTGCAGGCATTAAATAGGTTCTCTGCCTACAGAAGTACACTGGAATTGTCAGAGGCTGAACTAATTGTTTCTTTTATCTTAGTTAATGTATGAATGTCTTTAATTTAGAATCAAAAAAGGGCAGTGTTTCTGGTCCTGAAGGAGTGCTAGGAATAGTTGGTCATCCAGACAGTGAGGTGGATTTGGAGCAGATCCCAGAGGTCCATAATCAGTGGCACAGGATGTGTTTGCAGACCTGTCACCAGTGGTGTCCCCCAAGGTTCAATACTGGGCCCAGTATTGTTTAACTTACTCATCAGTGACTTGGATGAAGGGGTGATGCCTCTTCAGCAAGTTCCCCGATGACACAAAGCTGGGAGGAGTGGCTGATACCCCAGAGTGCTGTGCTGCCATTCAAAAAGATCTCAACAAGTTGGAGAGATGGGCAGTGGGGAAACTTTGGAAGTTCATCAAGGGCAGGTGCAGGGTCCTGCTCCTGGGGAACAATAATCCCAAGCAGCTGCACAGGCTGGAGGGCAGCTTGGTGGAAAGCAGTTCTGCAGAGAAGGACCTGGGGGTCCTGGTGGGCAACAAACTGTCTGTGAGTGTGTCCTTGTGGCCGAGAAGGACAAAGGTGTCCTGGGGGCATTAGGAAGAGCATGGCCAGCAGGTCAAGGGAGGTGATCCTGCCCTTCTCCTCAGCCCTGGCGAGGCCACACCTGGAGTGTCGTGTCCAGTTCTGGGCTCCCCAGGACAAGAGAGTTGTGGATTTCCTGGAGCTCAGGTAACCAAGCACTGGAACAGGTTGCCCAGAGAGGCTGTGGAGTCTCCCTCACTGGAGATATTCAAGAACCAGCTGGACACAATCCTGTGCCCTGTGCTCTGCAGGAGGTTGGACCAGGTGACCCCACTGTGGGGTGCAGCAGTTACTCCACAGAATGTTAATTAGGCCACAGAGATGCGAGTGACATTGACTTAAAGTAAGGTGTCTGAAGTAATGTAGTAGAATGATCTTCCCTTGAATGAACTTTGACAGGCCAGCATCAGGGAGAACCTTGTTAAAATAAAGAATGTGAGTATGATTTTGTGACTGTTCCACTGCAGTGCTCGTCAGAAGTGTGTGCGACTTGCCTGGGAGAAGGAAAATATAAATGAAAAGTGGTCAGCGACAAGATGGGCTAAGAAGATTGAAGCCCGAGAAAAGGTAACAGTGTTTCACTCTTGTACTGCTCCTGCTTTGTAAAGTTAGGTTCAGTCTAAAGGCTGCATGTTTTCAATAGCAAGCTAGGATTCAAGATAGACAAGGCACAGGTTTTTAATGGTTGCTACCCATCAGCTTCAACTTCTGTATTTTAACAGTGAATGTGGTTTTGTTCAGTCATTTCTGTAACAGCCTCTTTTGCTGCACCTCTTTTCCTGCATCCTGGGATGGTGCAAAGGCCTTAAATAGTGAGCTAATTCCAGAATGTGCAGCTAAACCTCATTTGGAGATGATCAGTTACCTGTGGAATGCTTTAGAATGCTGAGTTTTACTTTTTGCTGATATCAGTTTCATCACTGATTCTTTTCACACAGAAAGCCAAAATGACTGACTTCGATCGCTACAAGGTGATGAAGGCGAAGAAAATGGTAAGTGTTTGAGTGCTGCTTCTTTATGGGGTTAGTGCTTCTGGCTTTCACTTTAGAGTCACGTCAGTGTTTGTAGCCTTACTTCCACAGCTGGCTTGGGTTATGGGGTGACACTGTGGGTGTGAATTCCTTGAATTTTCCGTGCTTCTTTGTATGCCACCACTTTCTCTTCAGTAGTCGATCAAACTTGAATTTGTATAATCCGTGTGTCAGTCCTCCCAAGTTACAGCTGAGGAAGGAGTTGCCTGCTGATAAAATCAAATATTCTTGATGGGTTGCTGTTAGTATTTCACCCTATAAGGAAAATCATTACATGTAAAATACTGAGATGTCTGAATTACTAGCCAGAATGACAATGTCCACTTGGAAGATTGGAACAGTTTTAGATAATATTTGACATTTCAAATATAATGCATGGTAAAGGTTGATTACGAAAAGAGGCAGAATCTGAAAGCTTAGAATTCAAATTAAGACACAGTATTTCAACTCTTGCTCTTTTCATTCTGACGAACTGTAAACTTCTTTTTTTTTACAGAGAAACAGAATCATCAAGCATGAAATGAAGAAGCTCCAGAGGATGGCTTCTAAAAAAGGCAAGAAGCCAGGGAAGCCAGGGAAACCAGAGAAGGCAGCGAAGGGCAAAAAGCCAGAGAAGGCACCCAAGGCTAAGAAGCCAGAGAAGGCACCAGCACCGAAGACACAGAAGGCGCAGAAATAAAATGAACTTCTCATTATGTATAACTCTGTGTCCTTGTTCTGATTTTAAAATTACAAACATCTGATTTAAATTGTAGTCGTAAGTTCGCTTTTATTTCTGACCAAGAGTTGTTGTCTGTCTCATGTTTTAATGTCCATGTGTTGGGTTCTGGTGTTCCCCAGGAACTCGCAGAAATGCTTTTGTCACACACTGTGCCTAGTACTCTGTACCCTATGCCAGTTGAAATAATTGCATTCCCAGTTATGAATGTAGTAGGTCAGATCCTGACAGTTAAAAGCAGTCTGCTGTTGGAATTGCTTGGGAATGTACAAAATTACTTGCACAGTCTTGAGTGTGAAATACATGAAAATAATTACACGAATAGTTCTGTATAAATTGAGGCATATGCTGAAAGTATGTGTTCTGGTTAGAACACAAGAATGTTAGTGTTTGAAGGAATTGACAAATTGCAGTTCAAACACTAAATTATTTTCTATAAAACTTCCACCATTTTTTAAGTAATGGAATACTTGGATGCTTCAGATGTCTAACACCATAGTTGCCTTTTAAGCACAGTTACAGTAATTGGTGATGTATTAACAAGATAGAAATTCTTGGCTTGTATTTCAGGATGCATAATTTTTGGAATATTTAAGATTTTGTGTCAAGACCTGAGATTAGCTCCAATTCCTTAAGCCATGCATCATATAATTTCCACTGTTTAATCAAAACCATCAAGTAAAAGGCAGCATGACCTAAAAATGAATTAATTTGAAACACTGAACTGCTCAGTTTAGTCTTTGCATTATAAAATATTGTTTACAAATCTCAGTGTCAGCATCCATGCAATTTCTTGTGTTTTCTCTTGTAGTTTCTTGGCAGGAGATACATTTTCTTCATACTGAATGAAGAAATCTTATAAGTCTGAGGTATCTGGTAATTTAAAAGCAAATTATTTTTTCAAATATGAACTGGAGGAGGAAGTATATATTTTAAAGAATGAAGGTTGTGAGACTTTTGTATAGTCAGATAGATATTCAAATATATGTTGTCAAATATACTGATAACCATATGCTGTTGAAAACGTGCTTTAACTACATGGTTAGTGCTGCTTATTTCAGCCAGCATTTGGTATACCCAAGCACTTAAAAGTATACAGTGTTGTCTTGAGCTCTTTATATGCCCTTAGAAGTAGAGTTCAGGCACATGGTTGATATGAGAGACATAACTGCTAAGGGAAAAAACCCCAGAAATTATGCAAATTGGTTCTAAAAGCCATGTTCAGGTGTCTGGAGACTTTGGTTTTAAATTGGATTTTGAACTGATTAAATCCACCTACTCTGAAACTCTTAACTTGAAAGTAACTTCCAAGTTCTGTCAACCTGGAGGTCCTTTAAGGTGAAAGATTTGTCCCTCAGGGTTCTTGATTTTTTTTTTTTTTATGTACTACTCTTAAGCTTGGTTATGTAAGACTGGGGGGAAGAAATGGTAAAAGCGCCTGTACAGAAAATAGACATGCCTTCAATCATAAGGAGCTCAGAAACGCTTTTCCTACACCATGTACTTGTTTTTAAAGGTCCTGTCTTCCCCAGAACATTTTTGCCTATGACTGCAGCAATTTATCTGGTGTTTTATTCCTAATGCTCGGCAGCTGCTGAGGCAGCTGAAACTTTTCTAGGATATAAGGTGTGCAGTAATCCTTGGGAGCTGGGATTGTCTTGAAAAGCGTCCTTGTGGTATAAAACATGACTGAAGGGGTTGTGTCTGCCCTAGCACTGCACCATGAGAGCCAGGCATAAAAGATTTAAGCACTGCTGGGGAGAGAGAACATCCTGTGCCTTAAAAGAAAGCTGGGCTCTGTAACACCACACCTGACAAGCAGTATTTCTGTCAAAGTACTGTTTTTTACAATTTGGCCAAAAGGGGAAAAGGGCAATAACAGAATATACCAGGTTTTGGTACTTAAACTGTTTGGCACCAGCATTTCTGGCTGGATATTTCACATCAGCAGCATCTGGTGCTCCTTTTAGCAACTCATGAAACCTCTCTGCAACCTGCAGGTCTGTATTGTGGGCAGTCCACCTTCCTTCAGTCCACGAGCATTTTACAGCCCTCTGGGCTGGTTCTTCCTTTTTGTAAAGCTACGGGGAATATGAAGAAACGACAGGAGTGCAGTTTATTTCTGAAGGTTACCACACGATGGCAACGTTAGATCTTCATAAGGTTGTTCCTAAGGCCAGGCAGCTGTGCTGCCTTCCCGTGCAAGGAATGGTGCCAAACAAAAGGGATGGCACAAACACTTGAGAGCAGTGGACATGCTTAGCCAGTTCTTCATTTTACCTTTATAGTTGACTAAGATGTACTTTGCTGGACTATGGCTAAGCTCCTTAATTTACTTTGTGGAGCTGAGCATAAAGAGATGGGATGTGCTGTTTACAAAGAGCTTAAAGTGAAGTCCCTCTGTTTGTTTTCCCTTATCACTTCAAGCAGAACAGGTAGTGGGGGCAGAGGAGGGCGACTACCCCATCCCAGTTTACTCCTGAGATCAGCAGATAATTGCTGTACTTCCTAAACCAATACTGGTACTTGGCAAACCCAGTCCTAATCTCTGTGCTACAAAGTCTGGGAGATGTGAGCAATTCTAGGAGTAGGATTGGACCCCTTGGCGTGATCTGTAGTTAAAATATGTTGTGAAATCTGCTATTACCATGAACCAGCTGCAGTTCTGGGCCAACTGATTAGCTGGTGATGCGTATTCTTGGAAAATGCTATATTTGCATGCTTTTGATTCTCAACTAGCACGTCTGTTACTGTGTTTGGCATGTCAATGTGTTTCACTTTTTTCATGGAGAAGTAATAGACCTGAAAGAGAAATCTCTGCATTTACTGATGGACTTGTGACAAATCTGGTCTAATTTATAACTCTATTTATTTTGTCTAGCTTCAATTATAGTGCCCCATAAATGTTTCCAGCTCTGTAAGGTTTCTCTGCCTTTCTCCTGTGCACATTGATAAAGTGTCTCTAAAAGCTCCATGTGCCTGCCTTTTATTGAGATGAAGAGGTGCTAGTTTCTATTCACAGCATTATTGGTATATCAGTAAGTCCAGCTTGCAAGAAAGTGATAAGTGGAGCGAAGTACAGGGATGGCTGTACTTCAGCTTTTTGTTCTTCCATTCTATAATTCCAGGGGGATGGACCGGGGCTGGGTTTGTTTGTTTGTTTGGGGGTTCCATTTGGAAATATTTAATGTTGTTTTGAGCTTGAAATTGCATATACTATTGTCACACTCAGGTACTTTTGAGTTTATACTGGGATTTCCTTCACTGAAGCAGAAAGATCAGCTTTTACCTGTTTAAACAAGACATCCCTGGTTGTGCTGCAGTCCTTGTCCCTGCCTCAACACAGGCTCTGTGGGTACTGGTGACATGTCCACATCCTTTTCCCTGTACAAGCTTCATTCCTGGGGGCTGTGCAACTTTCAGTTCCTGGTGTCCTTAGGTAGGGATGTGGCCCAACCTCCGCTTTGTGCAGCTGTCCCTGCACTATATTCTTGATTTAAATAAATGAAGAGTCAGTCATCTTCTCCTCACCTCCCTTTCAGTGGTGATAAAACTGAGTGGGCTCCAGGCAAGTCTTTGTAGCAAACTCTCCATCCACTCCCGTAAGCTTCCAGACCACTATGTGCATCCAAATTAGAGAAGTCTCCTACCTGCAAACAGCTATTTGTGCTTCTCACCAACATAAAAATTATGCCATTGCCACCAACACAGAGCCACTTCCTCCTTCCTAAACTGCATTGACCCAGTTCTTGTTACAGAGGAAGTACTTTTTAACATTTCCCCAGTGATCCCTGGTTGGAGGGTATTTTTCAGGGTATTTTGTTCTGTAACTGTTCCTTACACATAGTGAGGAGAGGGCCTGACCTGCTCATCATGGCCCTCAGCAGAGCTGAGCTCTTTCCTTGCATCCACTTTGGGCTACTGGTGGAGCACAGGTAGTGTTTTGGGGCACTGAGCCCTGATAAAGGTTTATGTGTCAGGATCTTATCAGGAAGCTCTGCTCTGATGAAACTGATAGATGCTTCAAAAAAGTTACGGTGTCCATGTTTAAATAGAATGAAAGAATATTATCTTTGAGATCTGCTGGAGCTTTACATAAGGACACACAGTGGGAGAGCACATCTGAATATTTTTCACAATAACTCACCAGTCAAGACTTTTTAGAGCCACTGTTTGAACCTCCTATTTACAAAAGAAGGAGCCATTGCTAGCTGTTATTGCCACAGTCAGGTGCTATGTAAAAGTGTTCTAAAGAGATGGAAAACAGGCTTGCGAGATTTTTCCTTCTTCCTTCTCTTCCTCTCTGGAATCCCTGAATAACTTTACAGGGAGGGGTTTTTTCCCTTGTTTATCTTTTATTTCTACTGCTTGTCTCATTCACATTGCACATGTGAGTCTTAGCTCATCCTGAAAGTCTCTGTGGATGATGGAAAAAAAAAATCAGAGTTCATGGCATAATGAAATAAATTAAGTCTGACTAGCTGAAAGTGGCATCATTTTTGCTCCGGTTGCTTGAAGCATTTTTCAAGGTCCAGGGAGAGGCTGACACACTGCTGCTGTTGGCAATGTCTGCAGATCCTCATCCCAGATGTAAGCAGGCTTCCTCAGCTCCTAGACACTTAAATGCGACCTTGGAAGGAAGGATGTTCACACGGTGGGTATGCCTGGTGTCTGCTGGCAGGTCTAGAGTGGGAGGCAGAGTTGCATTTAAATGTCAACGCAGGGAGTTGTGTCGCAGCAGTGATTCCAACAGGATGCTTAAAAGCATCCACACACTCCACAGTGCAAAATAATTCCTACCATCCTATTGAAAATCTGAGATTGCAGGCAGAAGAAAGTCCCAGTGCCATGCCACAGGATGAGAGTGCCCAGGGTAACAGGCACTGCCAACAGCCCTGGGTGGTCACTGCTCAGACAGGAAATTCGGTGTTTTCACAGTCTCCCAGGAAGGAGAACATAGCTGACAAACTAGCCCTGACAATCTGACCTTTCTTCCTGGTCACTCTACTCAAAACTTGCAAGGAACTTGGCTCCGGGGCTATTACTTTGTACCATTAGCAGATGGTACAACACCATCCCTGGGGGCATGGACAGGATGAATTCTCCAAGCCATTCAGTTCCCTCCTCTCTTCTCTGATGCTGCTCCACTGGGAGTGACAAAGGTTCACAGCGCTCCCTCTCCTCTCTGAAAGCTCCCAGAACCTAATCCTCTGATTATTAGAAACCTGCTAATTGTCAACCTAAATTTATTCATGACCAATTTATAACCAGGAGGCTCTACTTCTTGCTTCTGTAACTGCAGGGCTATCAGGAAAGATTAATGAGCCCATATGTTGGTCAGACCCTATTTTCAGCAGCCACAATTCAAGCTCTCAGATTAAATGCTGCCTGATTGCTCCATGTGTTAATGCATACTCTTTCCCCCATCCTGGCATCATGGTGACAGAGGACTTTCCCTAGTGCAAAGGTATGTACACAGCCAATAGAGTGTCTTTGTGGTCCCAACTCAAGCATATGCCAGCATCTCCTTCCAGGAAAAGAAACAGATTGCTTCTGTCTTGTTTTCTCTCTCTCTGTTTTGGGGGGGTGGAAATGTTCCATGCATCAGTCTGTGTTCATTTTTCCCTTGTTTCTGTGTGGTGCTGCAGGTTAGAGATGGAGGTTTGCTGAGATTCTCTGAAGAAAATGAAGTCATGCTAGCTCGATGTCCCCTGGGCTTGGGACATTGGCACACAGTGAATCCAGGAGGGCAAGCTCTGCCACCAGGATCTCACCTGTTCACATGCAGAGGTAGGACTTGACCTCTGGCAAGGTCTTGGAGAGGCACAGCCACACTCTGTGGGGAGGCAGGGCATGCAGCAGCAGTAGCTGCTAACTGAGTCTCAGGCAGCGATGCTCTGTGCTCCCACCTGGCACTGACTGTGCTCCCTTTTGGGCTTCCTGAAAGCTGTCTGCAGTTTTCAGCCATGCAGGGAGCTCTGGATGGTGCAAGAGAACCTGTGTTCACCCTGGCCCTTCCTGTGAGCTGCAAGAGAAGGCAGGGAGGAGCTGAGCTGTCCCCTGCAGAGTCCCACCACAGCTCCTTTTCTTTCCCCAGGTACCTCCAGAGTAAGATGAGCTTGGACAACTCCCACTCAGGAGGCCAAGGGAAGCAGCCCAGCATCTCTGTGAATGCCCAACACAAATTCTTAACCCCGCTAATCCCAAATAACTCGTGCACTAATTGTGCAACACCTCATGAAATTTTTCTGTGATGCCATGGAGTTTCCAGTAACTTTTCCTGCCCACCTTGGTAGGACAAGTGGATGGCTAGGCAAGCCTTTGTTAAGAAGTGAGGAGCCATGAGTGTAACCACTGCCAGCTAACGTGATTTAGCTGAGTTTACTGAGTCAAACTCACCACCTTCCCGAGGAGAGGACAGCATCGGCACTGCCAGGGCACATCTGGGTGTCTCCAAAGCAATGGGCACACCACCATATGCCATTTTTGTTTTGCAAATGGTATAATTTACAGGGACTGCTTTGCATATTAGATGAGAAACTGTCTCAACAACAGATCTCAAAATGAGACATCAGTGCTAAAGCTCTGATATGCTGTGGGGTGGAATTGTTCTTCATCCAACGTCCCGTATTTTCAAACAGTGATCAAGTTAAGGATACACAGACACACACGCATTTATTTTCTAGTGAAGATTGCAGATGGTGCAGGATTAGTGGGATACTAAACAATAGAGATCTGAATCCCTTAATTTACATGGTGACAGTCCAGTAAAAAGGTGTTTCTGATTCACTGAAGTGCTGGGGTTTATATCTAGGAAGGAGAAAGAGAGAGGAAGAAAAGATAAGGCTTAAAAAACGGGGATCCGTGCCTCTAGGAAAAGGACAGAGGTGTCTGAGGTGAAAGGCAGAGAGTCAGTGTGGAAGTTCAAGCAGTGATACCAGCTGCTGGGAGCAAGGGAACCCAGTGGGATGGAACCCTGTTGCAGCACCCATGTTGTGTCACCTGGAAGGTTCACTCTCTCCCATGGACTTCGGCTGCCATGACATGGCTGGACTGTCAGAGACTGTTTTCACATGGGGCTGAAGTTCAGTTGTTTCCAAAAACTCGTGGAGGATGGAGGCTGAGACCCTTGGTCATGAAGAGTGGCCAGCTTTTCTTGGAGGGGAAGGTTAGGAAACAGTTCTTTCTCTAATAACACAACAAATGTCTTGGACATGGAACATGGGTGGTAAGATTTTTTTTCTGACTGAACATGGGAGAGTTTTAAAAATAGCCCTTAGAAATTAAAAAAAATGAAAAGAAAACCCTAACTCATTTGACTCAGCTCATGTTCTGTAAAAACAATACTGTGTTCTGACAAGCAATTCAGAGTTTGTAGCGTTTATCTAAAATGTTAAGTTGGAGAAATGCGTAATCACCTCTAAAGGACTTAATAACTCTTTATCCCTTCCTCCATATGGTTGTGTTTGAGTCATGACAACAAGGAGGATACAATAGGTATTTGTGGGAAGTATAAATCCTGTGAGCTCAGGGAACGAGTGGTTCCTCTGCAGATGTTATTGTTTTCTCTGGCATCTTAAACACTGCCTATAAAGGATTACTCTCCCTTCAGGATGTGACCTCTCTGCCTTTTGTCTTGAGTCAGACAAACGGTGACAAAGGCATCCCAGCAGCATTAATTTACTCTAATTACTGGACTGGGGGTGCCAAGCTTCTTCAGCGTATTTATGAAAATTCAGTGGATTCCGTACGTGACTTGGGTGGGCTTATTTCCATGTGAACAGTGAGGAAAACCTGAGATGCAAGAGTCATTCCCACACATAGTGACCTGAAAGAAATCACCCACATCCAGATTTTTCTCTGAGTTAGAGACTCTTGCTTGTCCGCTGTAGGGATAGTGATGGGGGAAGTGGGGCATGGGTTCACGTCATGCTTTGAAACAAGATTCAAAACTCAGTTTTGCATCTTACCTTCTTCTCAGCATCTTCCATCTCCCAGTTCCAGATCCAGTCTGAGCCCAAATCTTTCCTCATTCTTCTTCATCCCTACAGCCTTAATTTCCCATCTCTTTCACAATTCCTGCAAAGAAAGGGTGAAGTATCAGGGTCTCCTCTCCAGACTGTGTCTTAGTAAAGTATTGAGACCCATTACCAACAGCTACAGGAGATAGTGGGGTGGGAAGGGAACAGAAATTTGAAGGCTTTCTGAGCAGCTCGTTTTTAATCAGTATTTGATAAGTATGATTTATCTGGTCAGGGTTTGGTCTCAGAAATTCATTCAAGCTTATAATTATCTTGGCAGATGTGAAAAGTCATATTCATAGCCTCTCAAATCCATTAGAGCCTCACACTTTCCTAAAAGAAAGAAAAACCCCTTCAGCTTTACTTTCTGAGAGGCACAATAGCTTTCTGTTTCTTGACAGCTCTTGAAATCTGTCCCCTTTCCATTGCCTGTCTTTAGTTCCCAAGGGAGAAATGAATGCAGGTCCACTGGGACAGAAAGGGAAAGAAAAAAGTATTTCTTGGAAAGAAGGAAAAAATCAGCCTATTTTCATCCTTCTGCAGCAGGCATTTCTTTAGGAGGACAAGCAAGTGGAAAGGTGAGTCAGCCTATGAAATGAAGTCAGGGTTATACCAGAAGTCATTTGGGGGAGCATGGAGGTGCTGCTGTGGGTACATCAGCACCCATGGCCTTCTTTGCTCTCCATTGGTTTCCTTGAATTTTGGCCTGCTTATAGAACCCTAGGGAAAGGTCTCAGCTCTCCTGTTTCAAAGTACTTGCTCCTGGCTACTGGATCTGCCAGGAGATACCAGCAAATTGAGCCCCCCTATACTGCTGTCCTGTGTCTTGCAACAGGGACAGAACAGCTTTTCCTCCTGCCTAAGTACAAGGTGAAAGGGAGGCTCAGGAGATCTTTGGCATTGGAAATTGTAGGTCAGCTGGCCTGAGCACCTGGTGTGGGACCTGGCTGTTCTGGAGACTCTCATTTTGCCTGCAAGCTGGGTGCAGTCCCACCTCCCTGCTCTCCTCTGTCTCCCTTTGCTGCCTACACTCCTTGGGAGTTTCTTGGAGTGGGGACTGTCCTTCATCCTGCAGAGGTGGTGTCTGTGATTGAAAGATCGGCCTCAGCTAAAGTTAGGGAAATGTCAGGGAAATCTACATGTGGGTGAGTGGGAATGTCTGTGAGAATGTGAGCAGAGGAGGTCAGGGGATAGAAAAGGAAGAGGAGAGATGAAAAGCAGTTTACTCTATTCAGGTATTCACTAATTTTCCAGAATGCAGTAGCAGGGATGCTATTTACAGGATCTGGGGCTGCACTGGTGGGCTTAGTACTTACTACCCAGCTCAGGTACAAGGTGGGCACGGCCATATGGATTTAAGGAGTCTTCCTCAGGAAACTGGCTTACAATGCACTTGGTTCTTAGGTCTGCTTTTTAAATCTGATTTTTGCACTGTGAATGTCATTAAAAAGCAGGAGAAGGAGAAGGAAAATAAATTTTTTAAAATTTCAAATTTCCAAGATTGGAACATTTGTTTCAAGGCTCACTAGATTTATCTTACTGGTTTGGCCACTGATCACTTAAGTCTTTCTGCTACAGCAGCCATCCAAGCCTGTTTCTGATGTCAAATTCCTCAAATGTCGGGCATGCATTTTAAACGGTTATTTGTAGGGAGAGGCAATCCAGAGGGACCAGCCGGAGCACTCGGCCTGTCAGTCAAGGTTTGCAGTGCCGCCGCACTGGCAGGAATCATTTTGACAGAAAATTGCATATAAATTGAATCATTTCAAAATTAGGAAAGGGAGATGAAAGCAAACACTTCCGAAATGAGGTGCCACCGATGAGTTGTGATGCACAGGGTTCAGCCTCCGGAGCCCCGAGATCCCTTCCCTGCAACTTGCTCTGTCTTCAGACAGGCCGTCTTTGTGTCAAGGCAAATACAAGGTTATTGCCTATTACTTCATATTGCTAATTGTATTAGAAGTATTAGGTTATTATGTGCCCCAGGGAACTGGCCTCAAGGGAAGTGTTTTAGGATGTTCAGTGCTGCAGTGTCCAGGACAGACCTCAGTGAGGTTGGTGGTGGCAGCAAGGAGAGGATGCAGGGCTTGGTTTCTGCACTCCTTCCTCACACTCAAGGATGGCATGGAGTGAGGTGTGCTGAAACAGACCTACTGTTTTTGTGTGTAACCTTCAAACCATTTCTTTTCTTACCTATAGTTTTGAGTAGCAGTGGAAGGAGTAGGGAGATGTACTGTATTAAAATAAGATGCACTCAATGAGCCAGGAAGGTATGAAGGCCCTGGGGCACTGGGGCTGGCACAAGAGCACACTGAGCAAGAGCACTGAGTTGCCATCATTGTTTACACCCACTGTGTTGCATCGCCTTGTGAAATGTCACTATGGACTGTGCATGGTCAGTGAGCTAGCATGGGGCTTGGGGACACAGGAGCCTCCTCCTGGGTCTGCCACTGCCCTCCCATAATGCCTTGGTCAAGTGACTTGGCCCAGTTTCCCTCATCCTCATCCTCATCCTCATCCTCATCCTCATCCTCATCCTCATCCTCATCCTCATCCTCATCCTCATCCTCTTCTCTTTTAGACCACTATGTCTTCACTGTACCTCACAAAAGCCTGTACTGTGCCTTTATCAGATTTTTTAAAACCACAAATATCAGCAGAGAACAAGGCTGATCAAACCTGGTTTGTTTTATGGTTTTCTGGGGGAGGTAGTTGCACACATCAGGGAGCTGGAAAGCCCCCACACCTGAGACAGAGGGTTTCCTCCTGTCCCCAAGCTGGGCTGGCTGGGGCTGAAGCCAGTGCAGGGCTGGAGCAGTTGGTGGTGTCACCTGCCACGGTGAGGGACTGATGGATTTTGATTTGCCACAGCCCAGGGCTGGAAGGGGAAAGTTATATGGAACAAAAAAATGCTTTGCAGCCTGGCAGCTGCCTGTGTACCCTGTTTGGCCATGGAGGGCTCTTGAAACACTGTTTTCCAAAGCAATGCCTCCAGACCCTCTTCTCCCAGAAGCCTGAGGAAGTGGCATGTAGGCTGCACCCTACACCAGGGTGGGGGAACTGCGATGGGCACTGCAGGGCCCAGCATGCTGCAGTCTGCTCTGGTGGGTGTGGTGAGGCTCCCTTTCCCCTGTGCCCCTCTTCTGGCTGCCTGCAGGCACTGTGTGCCCCAGAAAAACAGGTGCCTGAGCACCCTAAAAATGGTTTTAATGCATTAATGCCTTTCAGGCAGATAAGAAATCTTCTCCCAAGTCTGCATCCACTCCAGGCACTGATGTGGCACAGCTCTTTGCTGGACTATTACTGAAAGGCAAAGAAATGCTAAAAAAAGACCTGCAGAGAGCATTTTTTTGGGCACGCCTGAGCTGACCTCTAGTTTGCTTTCCTGGCTCTGGGGTCACTGTGGTCCCTGGGGCTCAGGTGGTCCCTCTACTTGGCTGGCACCAGGGTCACTGGGAACAAACGGACTTGGGAGGAGCATGTGTATCTTCTTCTCCTTCTGGCTCACACTGGCCATTGGTATAGGGAAAAAAAAAACCAAAACAGAAAAAAAGCAGTAAGAAGGGCTTTTATTGTGAAAAAGAGACTTTTCAAATGCCTGTTCCCCCCTTCCCAGCCTCTCCACTCCCCTCCCCACAGGGAGGTGGGTCCGGGACGAGGCAGAGTTTGAAAACTCACAGCTGAAGTTTGAAGGGTGTCCTGCCGGCCAGGGGGAACGGAGGCAGCCGCTGTGGTGTGGTGAGAGGAGCCCGGCAGCCCCTGCAGCGCGGAGCTGGGCAGCAGGGATTGCGGACAGCCCGAGGGGCACCCCTGGGTGACAGCCCCCGGCCGTGATTAATGGCTTGGGGAGAGGAAGCGGGCTGAGTAGTTGCTGGATTTTTTTTTTTTTAATTGCTCTCTTCTGGAATGAAAATCAGTTTTTGACCAAATGTTTAGTGTCCAGAGAAAATGGTCATGGCTTCTCCACATTTAGATTGGAGTAGTATAGACAGGGCAGCATTTTCTAATAAACTATATTGATATACAAAGTAGTCTCTATAGAACCAGCTGCTAAAATGTAGCCAACCTCTGGAAGGCTTGCACTGTTTTCTTGGAGGAGCACTCACAAATTTTGGTGTATTATTATTAATGAGTTTGAAATAAGTAGTTATGGATTCTGATGGCATGTAATATAAAAGAGATAATTATTAATGTAAACACTTTGTGTTAGCAGATAGTAACTGCTGTGGAAATCAGAGCTGACAGCTACTTTTTTATCAATGAGGTTCAGAGAAATTTTATTTAGGAGAGCACCAAGATAGATGTGGACAGATGAGTCCTACTAAGCCTCCATCCTTGTCAAATATAGCCTAGCACACAAGTTGTATAATACATGCAAAAGTTATTCTGCCTTTATTAATTTAAATATTTCAGAAAACACCATCACGTCTGCATTGATTTCTCTCTAAACTTTGCTTTAATCAAGAAGATTTTCTACCAGTGTCACTATTAAAACTTTAAAACAGGGCTGTCCACCATGTTATTTACCATGCTTTCACCCTCGACTTGTGTCTCTGAATTTTGAGGAGGAAAGCAGACCTCACTGTCCTAACAGTTCTGATTCCGTTCCTGGGTCAGATTTGTAAGATATAACTAAATATATGGCGGGATTTTAAAGGATATCAAAATTAATAGTTCCTCTTAGTGTACAAGACCATTTATTTACATAAATGTGCAGTGATCCTAGATTTCATGGATTTCATTTGATGAAAGACACTCAGAGTAGTTATTGTTCAAACTCAGTGTGGAGCATAGATGATTTAACCAAAGAAAATGAAAAAGACTAATTCGATGTCTATCTTTGAAAAGTGAAAAGGGAGAAAATTCATGGGAATTTTAGAGTGTTCAGCTTAATGGTAACTTCTTGAAATACACCAAAACTAATAACCAAACAGAACGTTATGTCAAACTCAGATTGGATTTAGAATTGTCAAATCCTTTCTGCAGGTATCATGTCTTGTATATAAGAAAGAAAAAGGTGCAATTCATTTTGCAAACAGTGAATTCTGGTCTTTTGTGATGGTTTCTGAAAAAAGCCAGAGAACCAGGGTCCTGACAGGTATAGAATCAGAGCAAAATTGGCTAAATAACTATTTTTTATATGCAATTATTGGTGCTTAATTGTTGCAGTACTAATGGGGTTTTCATAGTATTCTCTCTTATTTCTGGATCCATTTATTTTATTTTTTTTTATTTTTTCATTGAAAATTGAATGAGAGTATTGACTTATGAAATTGGTAGATTAGTTGATACTTTGGGAAGAAGCACTCCAGTACTACAAAGGTGTACTTTGAAGATCTTAGTAAGTTTGTAAGGGATCTTAAGGAAAAGGAGACAACTATGGGAAGGCAGTGACAGAAATGTAGCATGTCCTGCTCTGTGAAATACGGTAAAGACTGACACGGCCTATAGAAATCTCTGTACTTCCATGTCCCTGGGTACCTGTATTTAGTGTGGCTGACAAACTGAGAGATGAGACCTTTGGAGTTGTCTGGAAATGCCTGAAATTTCCTGTTTGCTACAATCCTGATGCAGGCAGAAGCAGTGAGCGATGAGCAGGCCATATTTTCCTAGAGTAGTTCTGTGCATCCTCGTGGAGAAGGACACATGCTTCTAAATAAAGGCGGAAAAAACTCCGCTTATATGCAGGAAAATGCTGTATGTTTTGTACAATGCAGTTTTGCCCTGAGCTCTACCTTGTTTTGGTTTGGCATGTAGGATATTCTCCCTTGTTAGTTCCCAGATAGCCCACACGCAGTAAATTAGAATTGTCCAACAAGCAAGAAACCATATTGTAATTAAAAGCTGTTCCCTCTTCCTTTCCTCTGCAGATCTCAGTAAGAAAAATGTTAAGAATAAACTCTTAAGCAAAACTGACTTTTTTATGAGTTTTTCCATCTCTAAGGGTACAAAAATCTTAATATGCCATTGCCAGTCATAGCAGAAGCAGCTGGTCTTAATTGAAGGAAATCTCTCCTGATGTTTTGTTCTAGAAGTCAGACAAAACCAAATGCTGAATCTGCCCACCTCTGAAACTTCATAGGTTTAGAGCTGGATCAGGCTGTGAACTTCGCATCTGGTCCATATCAATATAAGGAACCAAGGAAAAAGGAAAGAAAAATCAAAGCAGTTTTAGAAGTAATGTGTACATTAAACCTGATTTCATTCATACTCTTTGCAAGTTATGCATTCCTTCCTATTCCAAGAGCCTAGGGTTGTGCAGCTTGCTCCCTGAGAAGTTGCTGTGATCACTCTCAAGGCCTTTGGGGCAGGTGGCTTTGCCATGACAGGCAAATGTCTGTGGATCATGTCCTTCAAGGGGCTGTCCTGGTGGAATTCTTTTGAGGACCCCTGTATGATTTGATGGGTTTGCATTCTCTTGGCATCTGCTGGTGCCTGCAGCTGTGGAGGTGGTTGTGGGTCCTGCAGCCCAGGTCCCTGGCAGTAAAGTGGCAGCAGAGTCTGGTCAGTGCTTGCTAAACCCACACTTGATTAAGGTGAGCTGGATTTCCTTAGGCTGAACAGATCCTGCTTTACTCTGCCTGAGCTTAATGCACATCAAACACAGCAGAACCCAGCTAGGGGGAAATGTAGGCTGTGAGAAGGATGGGAGGGGAGACACAGGCCATAATAAACCCCTTACTACCATTTCTACAAGTCTTTCCTTGCAGATGCAGTAAAATTGAAGAGCTCATTCATAAATGAGCAACTAGAAGCAAAACCAACATAAACATTCCTGTGCAACTAATCAATAAACTCATACGTCTTCATTTGCAAGGTAGCATTTTGTGTTATTGATATTAAAGATCTGCTTTCTGTGTTGGGTCTCACTGCGATTGTTATTGATGAATAAAACCCCCGTGTGCTGAAATTGTTGTCTTTTAAAAACTATCATCTTGATTGGACAGCTTTATTTTCCTTGCATTGCTTCTCCCCACATCTCCTGTTAAGCCAGCAGTATGGAGAATGTATTGTTTCACCAGTCTCAGTTATGGCTCACACTGGACACTGCATGGACGAGACAGTAGCAGAATGCTGAAGCTATATTGGGGTATGTGTAGCACTTAGGGCTATTTTAGGGGTGGGTTCTGATTTGTGTCATTCCTACTTTAAATATGACTTGTTCAATAACGCGTTCAGTAGTAATTAGATAATTTAATGTCTACTGACAGGTCTTTTGTGACTGAGACCCAATTTTAGCTCGGCATACCAAGGAGCTTGCCAAGGAAAAGTAACCCTTTTACTCAGTAAGGAAGGATAATGGGTAACTTCTGGAATTAAGTGAAAAATTGAATCCAGCTTCCTGTGTGCACTTTAGGTCCCACACTGGGATTACAGAACTAGCTCTGAGCTGCTTGGCTGCTGACAATAAAGATTTTATGTGTGTCACATTGAATTTTCAAAAAAAGTTCTCGAATCAAAAAGGTCAGTTTTACATTGAGTCCGGCTGTTTGTTTAGGAATTTAAGTGCTTTGCACTGGCTTGTCTTCTCTGTAACACTCAAGTTTAAGTAGTCATTTTGAAAAAATATTGATAATATTCCGGTTTAAGGAAAAAGGAGAAAAAAAATAAGGTCATATGCAAACAGAATTTCAAAGTGTTAGCCTACTTTCCATCATTAAGAATTTATCCACTGAAGAGCTCTTATTGGCCAAGTGCTTGCTTGCCAATGAGTTCACTACAAGAGGAATTTTATAAACAGGAATAATTTCATTTTGTTACATTAACGTGTATTAATATCTATCCACATATCTATGTATGTTTGAGCAATGCAGAGTTAGTGTCTTTAACAATGAAGTTGCTTCTGCCCTTGGAATGAGACAGCAAATAAAAGCAAATATGCTTTTTCATGTATTCAACATTTTAAAATATTTATAGGCTGTCTTCTGTGGCACATAACCTATTGCATTATAGGTCATCTTTTCTGTGAAGTGTTTCATTCTGAGAACTGCCTGATTGTGCAATGTAATCACTAGGAGCAGACACATGAGCCTCCTGCAGAAAGGAAATGCCATAATTTCTAATCTGTGCATATAAATGGATCATGCAAGTCTTAAGACCTGTGTGAATATCCACTTCGAAAAGTTTTCAAAAGTCTGTATTAAAAGCTTCTTCATTTTAACACAGAATTCTCCCACAGAGACTTTCTGCAATGGTTCATTAATCAAGAAAAGCTTCATTAATCAAGATACAGTCTGAATTTTTGAAAACATATTTAAATTAAATACTCAGTCCTGACAGATGTATTTTCTAATGTATTTAGCTAGAACCACATGAAACTCTCTGTCAAGAAATCAGCTGATCATTCAGCCTTCTAACTGAATAACTTTAACTTTGATTTTTAGGTTCCTTTTTGTGTGTAACAGATTTGAAACCTTTCTATTTGAAAATGATGTAATTTTTTTTATATATAAAACTCCCGTGTGTACTGATTGGAGAATATTTTATTTGAATTTTTTCTGTCTGAATTCCACAAGAAAATAGCCAGGAAGCCCTGTGATGTGATATTGTAGCCAGACTCTCACTTAGCTACTCATTTGTCTTTTAACTTGGTCATGGGAACAGTAATTTACTAACCTAATTCAATGCATTTGCTGCCTTTAGAGATCAATGTTGCTCCAAGCAAAGTCAATAACAAAACTTTATTGATTTTCCTGGGACCAGATCAGCCCCTTTACACATGAGCAAGACCTTGTAGCATCATAATTTTTCTGTACAGTTGCTGAAATAGTAACCAATGTTTTTGTCCTAGCACAGATCCTGATGCACTGTGTAAAAGGAAGTTCAGAAGGCAGCTGACTTCTCCAAAGAGCTATGGCAGGTCGAAAACACAGCCAGGATTTCCAACCCACTGAACCACAGAACGAAGGAGGGCTCCACTCTGAACATGTAGCATGAAGAGGTAGATTATCAATATGTTATTAATATACTTGATAATTATTCCTTTCCACTACTTTAATGACTATTTTTTCTTTCCCCGGCATAGATAAGACCTCAAGTTTTCAGAAGAAATCAAATATGTTATAAACCAATTATTTTTGGGAAGCAGTGTTATTTAGTACGAGAACCATCACCCTTTTTGCCAAGAAGCAGGAATTATTGTACTGTCTGTGTTGTTGAATGCATCCAGAGTCTTGTTGGACTAAATATGATGAAGAAATGAGAGTTTGTTTAAGATTTCAGTGCCAGGACCTCCTGGTGTTCAGCTCTAGATCAGTGGTAGGATTTGACAATAGCAATAACCCCATCAGTTGTGTCTCTAAAAGCATTTGGGAGACTTTAGTCTTTAGACAGAAGGTCACAGGCAGAGATGCACAGGAGTCAATAAGGAAACTGCTGGAGGATGCCAGGAGGAATTCAAACAGATGAAGGTATATGTTAGCTTAAGTTCACAGGAGATACCTGTTATCCCAACATATAGCACCAAAGAGGAAAAGGACTACCAGTTGAACATATTTTCAGATGGTCTCTCCCCACTGAGGTTGCTGTAGGAGGAAAACCTGAATGTGGTAATTAAAAATTTTAAACAAAGAATATGCAAAATACAGAGAAATGCAAGTCTGGGGACTGAGTCAATGGGAACATAGACAAAATGAAATTTGTCTACAGCCTGGCAGATTTTCTCTGAAGTGCCTTAGCCCTGCTTAGGTGACAGGGAAATGATTCCTAAGCCGTTCTGAGGCATCAGATCAGGGTCTTACAGGATGAGCAGCAGAACACAACCTCTGCATTGACAAACAAGCCTAGGTTTGGTAAGCTATAGCCACTGTAGCCCCCAAAGTCCTCCTATGTTGTTTCAGTTTGATTAGGCTATTGAAAGAAAATAAACCTGTTGACATTTTTGAATATGCAGTGTTCTGTGTTTTTCGTGTAAAGCAAGTTCATATCTTTACCCTGTTTTCATATATTTTTGTGTGTGTGTAAGTAAACTGTTTGAAATTATCCTTTGTTTTATAGGAAGTATTTGAGCCCAGTAAAATATTTCTCCTAAATACCATTTGAAATACAAAGGCCTTGCTGAAGTACAGCTGCATATTTTGAGAACTAATTTATTAAGAGCAGAACCAGTAATTTTTTTTACTGGAGAATCCTACAGCTTTATCACATTGTTCTATGTTAAAGTAATGATGCATCAAGCTCCCCATTAGTTACTGAGGAAGAAACCCTCAGGGCAACTGAAATGAAACAACTTAATGTACAGAGTACCTGGCAAAAAATTGCAAGGCTAGACAAGAAGAATGTGGCTACGCTGGAGGTCTGCAACCGCAGTCTCCAGGAGCCCGGAGCCCTGGCCATACCACAGCAGTTCCTGTGGACACTTCTTCCTCGCTGGGAAAAAAAAGATTTGTAAATTTATATTTGAAAGTATCTGCACAAGACAGCTTTGTCAATGTATTTCAGCATGGGGTGTTGAAAAAGGTCGTGAGACTCTCAATTGACTTTTGACGTGCAAACCCCTTGTTTCATAATAATTAAAGAAGGAAGTTGTTTAATAAGCAGGTTTGTAGGGAATAAATAAATTTCAAAACATCAGGAGGTATTCTGGAAAGATTTCTGTACATTGAAACTGGTGGATTTAACAAAACTAGTTGGTTTATATTTGCTCCCCTAAGAAATGAAGGTAAGTTTTCACAAACCAGATTTTGAATATTAAACTTATTTTTTTGTTGTTGAAAATAAATGGGTTGCTTTATGTGTGAATAACAGAACAAGTTACAATGAAATTATATCATTTCAGTTTCTCAAGTTTTATGCCTAAATCATAATTAGAAAATATGTCTGCTAATTATGGATTATAATAAATGGTGTATTGCTGGAATTTATTTGTAACATTTCAAATATGCCAGATTTTTAAAAGGGAAATTTGTGCTGCTAATTGATTATATGAGTTATTTTATTTGAGTCAGTGGGCAAGAGAGAGAAATGGGATGTTATAAGAAGAAATATAACACAAGAATACAGATGTTTTGTACACTGAAATCATAGAGTAACACATAGAAAATAAATGAATGAAAGGAAAAGTAAGTTTGTATCCTGGTGCTTTGCATCATATACAGGTCAAAACTGGGCTCAAGTCTTTTCTGTGGGGTTCCTAAATACTATGACACTTTGCATGAGGTGGCATTTCTGGTAATTTATCTTTTCATTAACATGCAAATACCTAGCAGGGTGTGTTTGTGTCCCACATACCCTCCTGGGTATCTATGTGTTATTATCCATTGCAATTAAAATTATATTTCTAGAACTATATTTATTTCATATATATATATAAAACAACTCTATATGTAGAACTAGCAGATATGTGCAAAAAATCTGCAGGTTCAATTATTTTTGCTTGCCTTATTGCTTTAACTTCTGAAGACAGAGAAGCTGACTGACTGTTGCAAATCACTCAGGAGTGGTAGATTGAAGTGGCAATTACTCTTACACCCATGACTGGAGTTCTCTCTCCTGCTCTTTTACAGCAACTACTGTGTTTCTCTCATTGTTAATTCACAGCAGGAAGATTTGCATTGAGAGATGTTCTACTGCAATTTTGGAAGCACAACATTTCTGTGCTGATACATCAGCTATTTTTATGTTCCCTATTTAATTATTATTATCAATATCACTTTCTTTCACTTCTCTCTGAGGCAACATTAGTGCCTCTATTAATGTACACATTAATATGTGTGCCTGATATATGCTGTCAGATGTTGCCTAAAGTTATTTACTTCTTAAATCCTAGGGATTGAAGTTCAGGCAATTGTTTTGTCTTAGCAGTTAAAAACTTTTGTCAATAGTAGTAGAACCTACGTGGGATGATATTCTCCTACTTGGGTTCTGGGGTTTAAATTAAAAACACCGCTAAAATCAGAAGGAGCAACAATGTGTAGGTGACAGTATGTTTCAGTTCTGCAGTTCTCTCAGTGAGACTCTTAATGCCATTAATAAATTATATGGAGAAAAGTAGAGATCAGAAAGTCTCTAAATTCAGGTGTTTGTATGATTGCTGTTGTTTCACCAGGATCTGTGGTTTAAATACCAGAACAGTAGCAGATGTCTCGGCATCTTTAAATTTTACAGCTTTGTTTATAATTTCACTCTGGTAAGGTTTTAATGCTTTGAAGTGCATCGTACAAGTGCACGTGGCATAACTATTGCTAGAATCACTTAAAGGGGATTTGAGGAATTCTATTCCTAACAATTTCCTTCAGGCAGCTTTTCAAATTCACTTTATTGACTCCAAACTATTTCAATTTCTACTTGTATAATTTTACAAGAAATATGACAAATGTAACTGTTTTCCCTATGTTTTATGTCCCTAATGAGGAGCAAAAGGTCAAGGACTTTGGGATGGAGGGGGAAGCCAATTACTCTTGCTACTGTGCTTTGGAATACTGCTTGCAACTTGCACTCATTTTCTACCAGCAGGATTACAGGACAGTTAATTTCCTTAGAAAGTTTATGAGGCTCAAAGGATTGGAGTTTGTATTTTTTTTCAATGTTTGCTATTCTTGCTTGAAAGAGACTGAGAAATATTCCCTCTGTATATAAGCATGACATATATAATAAAAGACAAAAGCTTTTTAGAATATCTAGAACTTGAAGGTTAGATTATTTTTTAAGGTCATTAGGTGCTTTAAGATGTAGATAGGTGTCTGACTGATTATCAAAAGCATTTATATGCCTACCTCATCAGTAGAGTTGATATGCCTAGCCTATGAGGTATTTGTTAAAATCCTAATTGACTATCTGCTTCTTAGGCACATTAATTAAAAATCTGGTTCTAAATGTCATTAAGGGCTATGAAGAAAGGCATTCACTGGAAAATAAAGAAAAGGTCAGAAGGAAAACCAGGTCAGTGCCATTAGCAAACTCGATAAATTCTTCTCATGTTTGATTTTGCACAGCTGACTTGAAGGCTGGATGTTGAGGGAATCACAGACTGGCTTGGGTTGGAAGGGAACTTTAAAGATCCTCTAGTCTGCTCCCCCACCGTGGGCAGAGACACCTTTCACTAGACCAGGTTGCTCAAAGGCAACCTGTGATGTAAGAAGAAAAATGGGTAAGAGCTTTCTTTCCCCATAAAATAACAGATTGAATTTTCCCAGTGCAAGGAGCAAGGTCAGAGGGCAGGGACCTGCTTTTGGAAATATCAGGCCTGGCTCCTGTTGAAGTAAAGCTTTGCCAGCTCTCACTGTGACATCAGGCAGGGCTGAGTGGTGTGTGAAAGCCACCTGAGCTGTTTCAGTTTGTGACCAGGGATGTGGGGCCAGTCAATCAATGTTTGTGCCCCAACAGCCACAGTGTTAAATATCCTAATTGAAGGAAGTCCTCAGACACACCCCGTGGTGTTCCACAGTGCCAGGGGGGACACAGGGACAAGGACTGCCCAGGACATGGCTGCTCCGTGGGTCAGCACAGGCCAGGCCTCAGCAGGGCTCTCCTCCCACAGGGAGGATTTAGGGTCCACTGCTGATGTCCCATTCAGGTGGAAGTCATGCCTCAGTGACCAGTGAAATGCATCCATGAGCTTCTGTAACATGCTTTAAACATGCCCTAATGGCCTCGGAGCCCGAGACTAACTCAGAGAGTTTTAAAGATCATTTAGGGTAAAATGTAGTGAAGGATTTTAGCCAGTAGTGAGCAGGCCTTTTACAGAAAATTGAACCTTCAGCTGGGGTCTGCTCCATGGGTCATGGTGGAGGAGAAGAGAAAGATTTGAGGCACTTCAAATGGCTAAAGACTGCAGAGATCTGTCTGAGGTCTGCAGCCCTGGAACCTGTACAGCCTGAAAAGGGATATGCCTGATATGCCGGGTGGCCTTTATAACACAAGTTCCATCAGACTGGAACAGAGCCGCTTAATGCACTGCTAATTCTTCTCTTCCATTGCTGAGGTCTCTCCTTCTATAGCATGTCATCCAAAGTCCATGGCTTATCTGAAAACTGATACACTTAAATGTCAAAACCATCTGAGGATTTACACCATCCCTTTGCCCTTTGGTTATTTCTTTCTTATTTTTTTTTCCTCTCACTTGGATCCTTCCGTGCCTAACAACAGTATTACACATAGTCCTAGGAATAGAAATTGGTGGTCCAGAGTTTAATATGCCTGTTGCTTTTACATGCTCTCAATTTAAACGTGTGATTGATGTGAATCTGTTCTAAATCTTGTGTTCTGTACTCACCTAACCTTTTTATAACTTTAACAGAACCAAAAATAATTCAAAGCATTTGAAAACAAGCATTTAGAGAAATCACTAGGTGAATGTGGCGACTTAAGTACCACACCAACCAATTCAGGCAAATAAGAGTGGTTTCTTTCTGAAATAGCCTAGTATTTTGGGTAGAAATTTTGTCTGCAGGGGAGACCATTACATGAGATGCATGCTGTGGTAGAATTAAGCAAACTTTAAGCCATGATTCACTGGCAGAACAGAAAATTGTATCATAGAAGATCTAGAATTTATACATAAAGAAAGAGCTAAGCTCTCTCTGATTAAAGACTGAGCAGGTATCCCTCTGTGGTGTGACTAAGCTCAGTCACCAATGAACTTAAATCCTATGATCCAAAACCTTTGCTGATTTACAATGGTGTAAATGAGCAGAAATTCCAGAGGACGTCTGGTTGCATTTCAGTGTAATAGAGAGCACAAACCTCTGTAGTGGCAACACAATAAGGCAGGGTTTTGACTGCCACTTGACTTCAAATGCTGTTTTGCTTGACCTTCAGACAGCACAGCCCCTGCCTAGCAGTGTTTGCATTGCTGCTCCCAAGGTGCATTATTTTAGTTTCTTATTTGATTGCAGAGACCAGGAGATAAATGAACCAATAAATGGTAACTGATTACTTGAGTGGAGTTTAACTAGCAGAGTCTAAGTCATGCAGTGGAGTGATAGGAATGTTTTGGTCAAGTGTTTCTTTGCTTTTTATTGCCAGCATGACAGATCAAAGTTTTCCTGTGAATGGGGATGGGGAGAGAGATGGATGGATTTTGGTTCTTTGTTTGGTCTTGATTTAATTGAATGGCTTAGGAGGATGCATTGTTTATTAGGCAGAGACCACCATCAAACAAATAAAGAAAAATTTCCTGGCAGTTGTTTCTGAACATTTTGGGTTTCTGGTTTTGAGTTTTTTTGGGTTTTCTTTAATATCTCTAAGAACATAAGAACATAATTCTTGTTTTGGTTTCTGTAGCCAAAGATTTGGAGTAGAGTTGCATTGGGTTTTGTGTACATAGGATAAATTCCAGCTTTCCTTTGCAAAACTTGCTTAATAAGATGCCGAGTAGTAATGCTGTGAGAAAAGATTGATGCTATTCCCCTTTTAGCCATAGCTACAGTTTCTAGACTACCCTACGGAAGCAATTGTCTACTTCAGACCCATGCAAGAAAGCCTTATTTTGCCCTCACTTTCCCTCTCTGCCTATTGGCAGAAGAGTCACCTTTATTAACACTGCAAATGGTTTGTCCTCATCTGAGGATATCAAGGAATTTGAGGCTTTCTGGTATGGAAATATATATTTATATGTATGCATGCATATGTGTGTAAACATGCCCATCCATAATATTGTATTTTCAAAAGGTCTCACCAAGGCAGTGTTAAGTGATTTCCATCATGTGTTATGTTGGGCCTTTTCTTGCTCTGTGGTTTGCACAGCCCATGGCACAGAGGTGTTCCCAGTGAGGAACTGGGCTGTGGAAGCTCTGTTTGCCCTCTGATTGGAATGGCCAACTACTTTTTGTTCTCTTTCTCAGCTGAAGCAGCCTGTGAGAACATGCTGAAGTGCCTGGCAAATTAACTTATAAAATATGAAGGAGTTCAGTGTATTACTGTCTTTCACAGCCTGTACTTGGCATTATCCTTTGGGTGTCTCATTCTGGTGACAGAGACAGTAAAAAGAGCAGACAGTGGAGTACAACAGTCTCTAAATCTGTTGTGTGACATAATGAAAATGGGAAATGGTACTGTATAAACCTGAGTTATTCTCAGTACAGTCTTTGGGTTGAAACTCCTCAACAGGATGACCCAGTGCTCTCCTTTGTCTTAATTTGAACTGGCCACTGACTTGCAGTGTATGAGAATTCCCTGCATAACATCAGTAAATGATGGATTCCCAGGACCCCTGGCACATGTTTTCAAGGGATTGGGTTTAATGATGAGTGCCTTTGTTCTTTACCAAAATCCAGCCTTGTTTCATGAAAAGAAAAAGAGAAAAGGCTACTCCTGGAAATGTTGTTCATCTCTGCTATCATATTGAGAAACAATGCATCTTCCAGAGTGATATGTCCACACAATGAATCAAATGTTTATTATTTTCTAAGCCCTCTCCTTTCAGATAAGAAGCTAACTAATTTTTCAATCACATGAGAGTGGAGAATTAAGAAATGAATGAGGTGATGTTGGCTTGATCTAATGTCCACTGGAGACCCTCTTTATTTGCATGTTAGGTTTTAGGTTTTCTGACACTCTTCTCCCAGCTCTTTGCAAGTGCAGAAACAGCAGCACCATTCAAATATTTTCTCATTTGAGTGTGTAAGCAGCAAATGTACTACCTCCTATAATTCTAAAACTACTGCTTGCATTTGTGTTTGTTTGAAAATGAGTGTGTGAAGCTTAGGAATCAGATAAGTCCCCAAATGGTTTCTCTTTATGTTCCTCCTATTAAATAGCTTTTCTCCATTTCTTAAATTAAGTGTTTCATATTTGGACAGTAGATCAAGCTGGCCTTGCTGCTATAATTGCCATCTTAAAAGAACAGGTTTTTTATGAGACCTCATATTGCTAATAGCAAACTGAATATGCATGGGGAGCTGCCTAGTGTGTTTCATCAGCATATTCACTTGCCTTTCCTAGCAGTATTATGCCAGATTTTTCTTGTCATTTGTCGTTTTGCCTTGTAAGTATCATAACAGCTCCGATGCTGTAAATTACAAGTTAAGCAGGTTAGTTGGAGGGGCAAGTAGAACCAGTTGAGTAAAAAAAGATGGGCATGGAAGTGAAGAAAATCACTTTGAGTGGACACAGTGGGTGGCAAAACCTCAAGAGGTGAAAGATGTGTTACCCCAGAGAACAGCTTTATGTTACAAGCTGTGCCATACAATGCATGTCTTTCTGCTTTGACCATCCCTGCCTTCAGCCTGGTGCTTAATAAGACATCTAGACCTATATTCTACACCCTGATGTGTCTGGCTGCTTAATCATGCAGTATCCATTTGATATTTGATCATATTTTTCTGCAGGAACAGTTTTTAAAATAATTACTCAACATGAGCATGGAATTATTTTCGGGTAGTTTACACTGACAATTTCCTGAGTGACATCTCCACAGAGGTAGAGTCACAGTGAATTGTCAATTCATTTAAAAAGTTCAGTGAGTGGATGGAAGAGGGCTTTCCAAGAACAAATTTGAGCTCTTCTCTTTAAAAAAGAAAGACATTTCAGGGGGTAAAAAAAAGAGTTATAGAGTCAGGATCCTTTTCTGACCCATTATTTTTAGGTATTACAAATGTTAAAAAACAAAGCCCAGATATCTGAGAAACAGGACATCTGACATTTGTATTCCTTTTTCCTTGGTGCTGTGGGAGTGGTCACAAGGTCCAGAGAAGGCTGAGCCCATTGTGTGCTCCGTGGCAGAAAAGGATGTTCTCTGCAGACAGAAGAACCCCAAGGCCCAGTGCTTCCATTTTTGGGGCAGAGGTGCTGAGGACTGTGCTCTTTCCTCAGACCTAGTGCTCATTTTGCCTGCTGCAGCTGTATTGTTTTCATTTCCTTCAATCCCCATTTGCCAGAGTTGAAGCCAAATTTTAAACACTGCTGCTACATTACAATGCCTCTGCTTTTCTTTCAGGTTTCTGGGTTTTAATTGTTGATGGCTTTTTTTTTTTTGAAGTCAGGTGAGAGTACAAGGAGAGTGATGGTGTCAACACCAAGGTCTGTGCTTATTTCTCCTGAAAAAGCCATTGGGCACATGGAAATAGTAGCAAAAAACCAATTAGAACAAAAATTCCTCTTGCCTCTAAACCCACTCCTAACTAATATGAATGTTTCAACTTTAATTTCTGTTCTCATCAAAATGACAAACACCAAAAGTGGTTTTCCTCCAGTTTTTGAGGGCTTTTTGCTTTTGAAATAAAAAAGCAGGATTTCCCAAGAAGTATATTTTTTGGGATTTTGTAAATGTAAGTTTTTAAGCATGTTTTGCCTTACTGCAGCATTCAGTAATGAAAATATTGATCTTATTAACTGTGCTAATTAGAGCTGAACAAAATACCTCCAGCAACAGCTAGTGAATATGCAATGAAATAACAATTCTGAAATTGCTTTGCCAGTGTTTACAGGAGATGAATATTGTGAGGGATAAGTCTGCTATCTGAAACATTGTGAGAAGAGAGCATTGCAGATATTTGCACGCTCTAAATTTTAAATTCATATTTTGGTATTAAAAATTTCCCTTGTAAAATCAAATAATGTATATTATCTTTTTTCAATTAATCTTCTTAATAGGAGAAAGAGAATTAAGCAGGTTTTGCTATGCAAGTTCAAATGAGAGTAATCCCCTGTTGTCATAGCCTGTGAGTGGTGTATTTACAAACTGTCTGGAGAAGAAGGGAAGCCTTGGATAGTTTGGAAATGCAAAGTCTTGGTGTTTGTGAAGAAATTACTTGCCCACTTCTGACAGTGACTCTTTGTACAACACCTGATATTAAATGTTGAGTATGTATGGGGTTTATGGGAAATAGGCTTTAATACATATTTAAAAAGTGCATTTAGTACACAGGAAAAGATGAACCTATAAAATACTTTGTGAAAAGGCTGCTGAAGATTCCTTCTGTTAATAGTGTAAGATTGTACTGAACTTTGAAGGAATGTCATGTTTGCTCTTGAGTGCCAGTCTCCCAATACATTTGTCTTGTAGCAGGTGACAGAAATGCCAATGCAGGGAGATTCTTGGTTTGTTGCTTTTCGCCATGGCCAGCAATGTAAGAGCTGAGGTTTCACTCTGAGCTCTTAAATATTGTTCTACCCTCTTCTGTTACACCACAACTCTTATTCTGGCACATGCTCCTGCAATAGAGCAAATTGTTGCCTCTGTTGTAATGAGCCTTTTCATTACTAAAGTGCTGCAGCCATTTTAAACAGCATACACAGTACTCATATTAATAATTCATTAGTGTATCAATTACTTATTTTTAGTTCTAATTATTTAGTTAATGTTTAAAAGAGTTTTTCAAATGTAACTATGTCCTAGGGGCTTTCATTGGTACTATGAATCGCTGCAGGTTTTTTGTTTTGCCTATGTAGAAAAAAATGAGTTGTTGAGTTTAGACACAATCCTAACATATGGGGGCAGAATGAAAGATTTAGCAAATTTATGATGCTGTGGTGGCCAAAAGCAGGCAGAGCTAAATCCAAAGTCTGGCATGTGCTCTTTAAAACGAGGCATTTTGCCATGTTTTTGTTGGAGAAGCAGTGACTGTTGGGTAACAAGAATGAAACTTCTTAATTAATAACATCAACTCCTCAACTCTTNTTTTTTTTTTTTTTTTTTTCGAAGTGTTTACTTCCTTGGCCCATGTTATGCTGTGGATTTATGCTCCAGTATCTCAGTTCTTCATGTACTTTCCAACCTTGGTTCTGCAACTCAGAAATGGAATTCAATCATTATGGTTTCAGTTTTGGGCACCAATCCCACAAAGTCTCTGGCATATGGGGATGTTGATGGGATGACTCACATGCATAAAATTAAGCTTGTGTTTAACTAATGGTAGGATCAGAGCTTTAGTCACTAGTAGAAATGTATATTTGATTTCCTCCTGGACTTAACATAACATAGGGAAAGATATATTCCCAGTTGGAGACATGGAGAGAGGGTGGTGATCAGGGAACAGGGACAAGTCCCTGCCCCTCACGTGTTTGTTTGAACTGACAGTTTTTCTTGAAAAAATGAGAGGCTTGAATTTCACGAAGTTTTTTTTACTTATTGTTAGTGGTTATTCTAAAAAGGAAAGCACAAAAAAATCACAATAAAGTAGAGTGGCTGGCTAAAATAGATCAAATCTCATGTTCCCTAGGTAGTTGTCTCTCCCTTATGAGATTCCTCTGAATGTTTAGTGCTAATGCAAACAACAAATGCCACTATGAAACTCAGCTGTAGTGAGCTTCTGCTTCTGGCAGTGGAAATAAAAACAGTCCAAATAACTCTCAGTGCTGAACTCTGGATGCTCCAAATTCTGTATACTTGGATTTTTATGTTTGTGCATGCTGTTTTCATTATTTTAATGCTCATAAGAGTATATGCTTGTTATGTGTGTAAAGCCCTGACCTATATCTGAAAATATATCTCAGTACCATGCCATGCTTATATCAGTGTTTAACTCTCCGTAGCTGTCATGAATTCCTTCCCTGCTCTCATGCAATGGTCAGGTGTGGCCTTGTGTCAAACAGAGTAAATTGGTGCAGTGTTCTTCTGCCATTTAGCAGAATTTCTTGTCTGCTTTATATCCTGTGTCCCCTGTGGTTGTCTTAGCAGGGTGCTGAGCCTGGATATTAACAAGCACAATTCAGAAACTTCCCAGGCTCTGCATTGGCCCCCTCTGTTTTTATTTTGTTGTAAACTCAGAAAAGTTTTCTTCCAACTTCTTTATATTTGTGCATTTTTTATGATACTTCCCAAAGAATACGTTGACCCTTCTTTAAAGAACAAGCACATCATTTGTCCGTGAGGGTTTGGAGCTTGAAAGAGTAAGCAGAGCTGGGTAGCAGAAAAAGCAGCATTTTCCAACTTTTCCTTGGAGAAAACTTCAGAGAACATCTGATAACTGCATCGGCTGGGAACTCCTGGCTCGCTGCTGGTGGTGAAGTTCAGCTTCCAGAGGCTTTTGCTTCTGTCAGCTCTAACAGAGAGCTTCTGCTGGCTGTCTCCTGGTTAGGAGCAGTGTAGCTCTTGCCTCCAGCTGACAGCTGTGCAGGGGAAGTCACGCACTGCTCCACAGGCTGTGGAAGAGCCCAGCTCAGAGGGCCCACTTGTAGCAGCACTTGGCAGGGTGGCTGCAGAGTGGCACGGAAATTCTGCTTAAAACTGTCCAGTGGTAGTGTCAGTGTGCCAAGGGCCATGATCCAGTGTGAGCTAAAGGGTCTTGGCACAACAGAGGAGTGAACCCAGATGGGGCTCCCATGAGAGGGAGCTGACATCCAGGTCCTGATCTACAGGAGATATCTGATGCTTCTCCCTTGTGTTGTGAGCAACATAAGTTGCAATGAGAGTCCTGTCTGATATAAGGAAAAAGATTTTCTGTCATGAAGGTGATCAAACACTGGAACATGTGGCTAGAGGGTAGAGATAGTCAAGGCTTGGCTCAAGAAAGCTGTGCATAAACTGCCCTGGGCAGCTTTGAATGGTAGGTTGGACTACAAAGGTCCTTCCTAACCTAAGTTATTCTGTTGTACACAATGGGCAAGTGGCACAGAGCCTGTGAATATTGGCTTTGAGATTGGCTCAAATGAAAACCTAAAGAATGATGCCTATGTGGGACAACAAGGAACTTCAATTACTGCTTTCATTAACTCAAAGTGGGGGCTTTATCCTTTCTTCTCCCACCACTTAAAGAGGCTTTTGAATTTCTCAGTTTAACACAGAAAATAAAGGTGACTCTCTAATCACCTTTCATGAAATGACCCTGTCAGGTTTGGAGTGATATTGATTTAAAGTTGGAGAGAGAGGGAGAACATTGCAATCCATCTGATGTGGCAGCCTCAATAGACTCAGAGGGATATGATTATAATTATCATTGCCACTAAACACTAATTAGTACTGTTAATTAGTTAAACACTAGACTAAGCCTGTCTTGTTCTGCTGTCGTGTTGTTTATTTATTTATTTATTTAGGGGAACAAGGGAAGGTAAATTAATCAGGAAAATTTGATTTGGTCCCTCTCACAAGAAGAGTGGCTCTTGATCCTGTTACTGCATGTCTCTGTATTTTATGAAAACCTAGAAGTTATCTTGTGGAATAGCTGGAGAAGATCAGTAGTTCAGCTATGCACAACTGTCCTCCCAAGGAAGATCCTCACTGCTCTATAACATAATAGTGGCTCTGTGCCTGTGCAAGCCAGTGGAGAGTTTGACTTCAGTGGCAGCAGAAACAGACCCCAAATGTCACAAACGTGCTCGCCTGTCTCAGAAACAGGGGAAGTGACAGGTCTAGAATATGATTAAATTCTCTGATTGCTCTGCAGTGACTATTATGGGGGTTTTTTCAGCGTGCCATGTCAAGAAGCACTCTCAGCAACACAGTCCTCCTGGCTCTTGAAGGGTGAGTTAATAGAAATATTTAATTTCCCCTTATGGATATTTGTGCTTTGAAACAGTAGTTGGCAAGAGAGTGAAATGAGTGACTCATGATGCCCTGCTCTGCCAGAATTAGGGAAAACTGAAGTGAGTAACATTGCTCTGTAGCTGTGAGAAAGAAATAGGAGCTGACTCTTTTGCTTTCTGTACTACAGTTTGGAGTCCAGAGTTTTCAGAATTTCGGGCAAAATTCAGAGATTCTTGAATTGGTGTGGGAAACACTCCAAGTAATATCAAAATGGCATGAGGATAAAAACATGGAAAACTTTTCCTGTGGAAACATGGAAAGCATGCTAGGCTAAAGACAGGGCTACCTGAGGGAGGCAGTCCTTTACTGACATGCACAAAGTCCGTGCTTGAAAGAGTTATTCAAAACAGGCAGGGGAAAGTCTGCAATGCCTCTACTAAATAGAGTTCTGTAGCTTTGTTAATGAGTACCCTTACTCAGTGACTCTCCTTTTCTCCTGAAAAGAGAGTGTCTTTGCTGGGTAAAGGGTTTACTGCCTGCTGCCTCTCTGAACCAGGAATATTTCCTGTCTTTTGTGGGTATTCCATCTCAAACACAGGCCACTGCCATGCAAACACTACTGACCAGGCGTGGAAAAGGCAACGATCATGTCTGAGATACAGCAGCAGCTGGGTGACTGTAGAAGAGGAAAGATATGTACTAATAAGGGGAGAATTGTGTGTCTGTGTATTAAGTGTCAAATATGATTTGGTATATAATTTCCAAAGTTTCTCTTTTAAAATCTGTTTTGAAGTTCCTTTTCCATTTTTAATTACTTGCATTTGTTATTGAACTTTATTTTTTTTCCCATTTGTTCTCAAAGTAAACACTTTTTATCCACTCAAAGTTTTCTCTGTCTTTTACCAGGTCACTTGATCCTTAAAAATGCACAGAATCCATCTTCATCCTGTTTTTCATTAAATTTTCCATTTGTTAATGTAAGTTTGCAGTTGGCTTTTTTTTTTTTTTCTTAATTTGTACATGTTTTATTGAGTTTCCAGACATGTAGGCACAACTTTTGAGTACATCAACTTTTTATTTCACTTAAAAAAATCAAATTTATCTGTCTTTTTTTTCTACTTTGCAATCAGGTCTAACAACAACTATCTAGAGACATATAATAAAGGTTTTGTATAGTACTGAGTAATTAATTAACAGAACAGGTACATGATGAATCATTTAGCTGTACCTGGACAACTCTCAGTAATAAGCTCTGAGCATCTTATTTTTTGGTGGGGTGGAGAGACCTCATGAGATCTATTAAAATTTTATGTACCTCTTTTTCAGAATGCAGGTGGGATCTGATCCAAACACTGGAGAGCTGAAATCTTGAATACCAGCTTCCACCTCTTGTCCTGGACTCAACTGAAGCTTTTCTGAGGGACACCTCCCTTTTCTGAAGAAGAAATCTCTGAACACCGTGTTCACTGTTTTTACTGGAACAACAAAACATGCTTTCTTTGAGTTTTGCAATTGGCATAAAAGCACACGTGATAGCAGTTTCACAACACAGTAAGTAGAAATGAAATATAAAATGTGCAGGTTTGCCGCTCTCAGAAAGCTTGGCCTGCCTGTGAGAGATGCTGTTCAGGGTGGGGTGTACATCACTGGTACCCTTGTTCTGGGTGTGGTGTAAGAGGCAAAACACAATTGAACGTGTGAGCACCTTTAGGGCTGGAACGCTGGAGGAGGATGTGGTGAGATGGAGTGTTAGCTCTGTATTGAATGGTCCTGCTTTGATTGCTTTGTGTCATTTTCATTCTAAAATTCGTACCCTTTCCCCCCTTTCCCCCCCCATTTTGGAGGTGAATGGTGTTAATGTATTTTACAGTGTGATTGGTTTAACAGCATGTCCTGCAATGTGATCTGCCTCGCCACAGCAGAAACTGAAACTGGAGAAGGGCATTTCATTTCCGGCAGACAAAAGTGGTGATTTCCAAAACTTCCTGAGTTCCTGCACCTTGGTTCTGTAACATTTTGTTGATTTGACTGTGAGTTATGATTTGCAGTAGCAAAACAGGTAAGTCCTGTTATGGCAAAATCATTAAGGGATAATTTTTGTTCCCACTGAAGCCTTTGACAAATGCCCTCTTGATGCTGCGGGAACATTAGCGAGGTGTAGGCCTCTAATTTGAAGCATTTAAACTATGAGCAAAGGCCCATCTGAGTATTCTTTAAAGTAAAGTACTTTCAACAGCGAATCAACTCAGTGAGTGAGGACTTTTAGCTAGAACTTTCGGTTCCAGTTCTGCTCCCCTTGTCATCAGCTGCAGTGCAGTGGTGGGAGGGAATTACTTGTCCCCAGGAGCCACAGCCAGGCTCCAGCACCTTTCCCTTGGCCTGGCAGAGCTCAGGGCCCCACAGCAGCCAGAGAGTGTCTGTGTAGTCAGGTGAGGGCTCTGTGCCACCTCCTACCCACAGCTGGAAGTCAACACCTGGGAGGAAAGCAGTTGTGGATTTTTTTTTCTGAGGAAGAAACAGAGACTTTTCCAAGAGACAGGAAGCTTCTGCAAATGCTGGCCATTGGAGTCAGAAATCTGGCTACCTGCTTGGGCTTGCTGATGTCCTCATTCCTTGTTTTTAATCCTGTTACATGCAGTGAATCGTTAATGAGTTCAGAGGACAGCGGTAACATCCATGAATAAAAATAACTCTTCCACTCTCACGTTTTATATCAGTACATAAAATAGCCTCAACTTTCTTTGTCCTTTCCTCTTTCTCCATATTTTTATTTCTTTCCTGTAATCCAGTTTCCTAATTCATGGTGTCATGCATCCTGCTCACAGGAAACTCATCAGAGTTACTAGATATGAAAATGATAATATCTTTTAGGATTTTTGTAATTTCTTCTGCTGTAATGGATGGCCATATGCAAAACAATGAGAAACATAAGGATATTGAAATCACCCCTCTGTAATGAACAAGTAAATCATGAAGCTGGGAGTTTAAGGGACTCCTTCATAAATTAGGAAATTACTTCCTGATATAAATTGCCTGGTCCAAAAAAACCCAAACCAAACCTCAAAAAAGCAATAAATTAAAATTGGCCTTTACTGGGGCTGACCTTGGAAGACCTTTTACTCTTTTTTTCAGTTAGTTTTGCAGTCTTAAAAATTCTGTCAGTGCTTCTTGTTCTGATTTTTGGCATACTTGGTAACATCTTAGTCTAAGAAGTTTTGCTGCAGCAACACAATTCAGGAATGACTTCATGGCAGGATTGCTTCAGCAGGAGACTCCACTCAGACCATGGCTAATGTACACGTTGACTTAAATGAGCTAACAAAAAAATGCTCACGGCTGTTATGGATGGGATTGTGAATAATTTTTTATGTAAGGGCCTAGGAAATACAGTACTTACCCAACAAATTTAAAAACAAACAAACATTGAAATAGAACAGCTCTGGCCCTTTTGTCCTCTCCCTCCTTTAAATCTTTTCAAAAATTCTGGATGTAGTCCCTGAATGTAAAAAGATATTGCAATTTTTTTTGTTGTTTTTTACTTAGATAGTAAGAATAAACTCCCTGGCTGAAGGAGTTAATGGCACTGCCCAGATATAAATGAAAAGTGAAACGAAAATATCAACAGCACCAAAATCAAATAAATTCTTTAATATGACGCCAGTATATTGAATTGAACTGCTAAAAATTTTGTGCTCCAGCTGGCAAGCTGAATGAAATGTGAGACCACATAAAAAACTTCTACAGAAAACAGTTTGTTTGAGGATTGTCACTTTGCTCTGAAAGAAATGTCTCCTTGTTTCTTTTTGGCTGTGGTAACTAACCTTAAGTCTCTGCAGAGAACTGTGATGATGAGCTGTGGCACCTGGGAGCCAAGTGTTCATGCCCTCTTGATCTCTCTTATGAGGAATGAAACTCCAGCTCTTGAGGAGGAAGAAAAGAGGGAAAAAGGCCAGTGCCTCAGGGAGCACTGTCAGAGCATTAAAGCAAACAATGCCTGTGTCCTTTCACCAATGACACAAACTGGTTCATCCACATCTAAAATGATGGGGAAGAGAAAAACAGAGCTTATGGTCTATATAGCTTCATTGAATGAAACCTGTATTGTGGGCCTTGTGGCTGTTTGAATGATTTGGTCATAATTATAGAGTCCTCATGAAATTCGTTTTACTTACTCCTTTTGCTAAACAAATTGGTTATGGTTTGGGACAGCCTGGGACTCCAAATTTAAGTGTGAGAGAAGAAAGAGGAGTGTGAAGGCAAGCTGGTTAGTGGATTCTGCATGCCACGGCTGAGACAAGGAAGATGAAGTGTGATTCTCATTTTAAATTGGCTCAGTGCTGGCACTTCTGTTCCAGGTGAATTGCAATGAGATTTTCACGGAACTCATTCTTCTCCACAGACTGGCAGACATCTAGTTCTGATTAGAGTTGGGCTGGGATGCTCTGCCACCTGCCATGTCTGTTCTGCCCCGTGCAGACTGCCTTGGACAAGGCTCTTCCATTCTTCCCGTTCCTGGCCTTGCTGGGCTGACAGCCAGGCAGAACAAGGGGGTCATCTTTTGTTAGATATTTTTCTCCAGAACACCTGTTAACAATATACCTTTATTTAAAAGCAAAAGCTGGGTAGCTGTCGCCAATTTAAGACCACATTTCTGTGGAAAAGGCAGCTTTAGGGAAGAAAACTAGATAGCCATGTTCCTTTTTCTGAAAAGAAGAGTCGGTCTGGTGTGAAGACTGTTTGGAATAAGTATTTCCATTATTCAGAGACAATCACATTGTAAATTGAAGTAGCAGATGTAGAAAGGGTTCTAGTTATTTGCCTCAGGACTTACTAAGTGGGTTAGAAGCCTAGGCATAGACTGGCTGTAAGGGGTTTAGTGATGTGAGATGAATACTGACATTTCTAAAACAAATCACCATCTTTATGGTTTAAATTCAGACTATATAAAATCAGAGAAAATAAGAGAAGTTTTTGAGATTTTCTTGAGATAACTCCAGCTGTCTCATCTCTTGCAAATACTTCTCAAATAATTTTCAAGACTTATGATGAAAGAGACACTGCAACTTCCTTGGAAATTTATTCCAGCATGTAACTTTTTATATAGACAAGGATTTTCTTATTTCTTGCAGCAATTCAAACCCATTTTTGCTCATCCTGTCTACCAAAGTTAAACAGTATCTCCTTTATAATAACTTATGTGTTGAAGGATATGATTGTGTCTTCTGGACTTCTTTTCTGCAGCTTAAACAACCTCAATTCTTTTTTAATAGAACCTGTTTTAAAGACCATTAATTATTTTATTTTGTCCCTCTGGGAATGCCTTTTGCTGGTCCATCTGAATTGCCAAAGCCTAACCCACTTCTCCCAGCTTTGAATTACGAATGTCCCATTCTAAAGCTTTTCTTCATATGTCTTAAGTATGTCAAATGTCAAATCATCTGTAGGAGCCACTTGTTTTTTAATAGAATGATTTTTTTTTACATGGTTCTCATTCTGGTGTTCAACAGTTGGAGAACATTTTACTTCATAAGTGTGAACTCTCATTAATAACTGTCATTAATTATTACTTAACATATTTAGTGATGTCTTGCAAATGCTTTTGGGAATGTACTTTTAATCTTTAGGTTCTGATATTGGTGACCTCTGTAACATGATGTGCAATGAAAATGAAAGCTTATTAACCAAATTTCTCACCTTTTTGTTTTCACTTAACACTATTCTGTAATGATGTAAGCAACACAACCATTCTCCAGAAAGCTTTTCTATACCATGCTTTACCTTTCTGTACTTTGTTTAGGCCTTGCTGAGTCCGTCATGTCCAAAGAAATCACTCCTGTTCTTGTCAGTCTGATAGTCTGATATTTGAAGCATTCTCTTGGATAATTCTATTTTTCTTCTTGAGCCCCTTAGTCTGGCCATGAACTTTAAAACTAGGCTTACCACCACTCTGGAGGTGTCTCCACATGGAACCAAAGCATAGATTAGTACTAGAGTGCATCATGTGTCTGATAATGGGATGAAGAAAGTTTTATGTTTATCCTTGTAGGTTACGACACGTACTGAAATTCTGGTGTTAGCTTCAAGCACAGCCTTCATACTTCAAATAGGTCTTTTGTTGTTATTTTATTTATATTTAATTGTCTCCTGTCTCTTTTCCAGCCCTCTACCTTGAAATGAATAGGTGATCATGATGAGTTTCTAAATTTTTAAATAGTCCTTTTAGACTAGATGTGTGTTTTTCAATTATTAAAAACACGACATTTTTCCTTGACTTCTGTACCAACAATTGCACAGGATGTGTTACCCAGGCAGTACTGTGTACACAGAAATCTAAGGCCAGGCACACTCAGTTTTCAGCACCCTCCCCAGTCCGTAGCTGGAGCTGAACAGCTCTGCCTGTATCGATGGTAAAGGGGCTGGTCACTGCTATGAACCTAAACTTCCTCTGAAATGCTGCAGATCTGGATAGAAATACTCAAGGAAAGATGGCTGTGACTGAAGCAGAGTTGTGCATGATCCCCTGCTATGCAGTGTCCTGTTATTTATTCCATCTGAAATTTTTGAATTTCAATTTATGTGTTTTTCTTTCCACTTGCAGTGCAGACATTCTGTTTCCTAAACATATCTACTTCCTACAAAACGGGCAGGTCATTTTACTGCTGTGGCTGAACTTGCACTCAGGTAGCTTTTGATGGATGTGTTGCTTATAGCTCTCCTGTGGTGTAGAGCTGCACCAGAGGTCTCCTGTGACTGGTGCAGCTCTGGTCTCCTGTGTGACTGTCTCCTGTGTTTCATTGTGTTCGTTGCAGGGGGATGCATGCAGAGCCTTCTTGAAGCTTCTGTTTGGTAAGAGAATTACAGGGAGGGAGCAGCCAACTCGCTTCCTCTTCAGGATGTGCTGAAACAAAAGAAGTACCTGTTGGGCTGCCCCTCTTTGTCCTGCTCAAAGTGGATGACAGTCAAGGCGAGTGCACGTGTCAAACAACATACTAAGTCCCTTACATATCACAGTGCAGATTTCCCCTTATTTTAGGGTTTGTGTCACATGTTGTGAGCTGAATGGTGATTTTTATTAAGTGCTCAGACATGTATTACTGATTTCCTCTGATTCCCCCTGACAGCTCTATGACTACAAGCCTCACTGGTTCCCTTACTCAGACACATGCCCTTACCTGTCATTGGGGCACCGCTTACCAGTATTGCAAATTTGGACTTATTAAAGTTCATGTTGCCACAGAAACACTTCTATTTTCAAAATTATTTATGATTCCTTTGGGGCAACCAAGATTTCTGTATTTTTCATCATGTCTCTTATTTCATTTTTAAATTAATTTCATGGCTAGGTGCAGTACCCTACTGCGCACAATTATTGCACCAATATAAAATCTAAGCATCACAAAATCATTTCCAAAATCTAGGCAGTTGTTGGAACCATTGCAAGAAAATCAACAGAAAAGTCCTCTTTTTTTTTTTTTTTTGCCTTAGACTGAGTCATTTACCTGACATTTAAAATATTATCTTTATATTTCTTTCTACCTCATTAGAGAGTTAAATAATCCATGAGATAGTATGTATTAAAAATCTATTCAAAATATTACAATATTGCTTTTCAAAAAGCCTCACAAATCTACCTTGTATGCTGAGCCTATACCTCATGTTGGTTAACAGGCAAATGGAGCTATGTCTTACAATCTAATTAAAGGTAAAAATCGGGACAATCGGGGTTGTCTCTTGTAAATTAAAAGTCCTCTTTTATGTGCTGTGGAGGTGTCAGCACTATTATAAGGAGTAATCAGACGTTTTACAGTGTCCTGGTACCAGGGAGGAAGTTGTATTGTGTGTAGTTTAAAGATTATTAAGTTTCTTTAGCACACTGGGGTTAGACTTTTAAGGATGCCTTCAGTGCTTACCTGCTGTTACGAGGGGAAGTACTTTATTGTCTCGTAAGAAGGAACTGGGCTTTTTGAAGAATTAAATGCTTGTGTGTGGAGGCAAACTTCCACTTCTGAAAGCCACTGAGAAGAATAAGCAAATTGTTGTAAATGTGGTGGGTTTCATGCATTCACATCCACTCATAAATCCCAGCCAGGGTATGCATCTATAATTCCAAACTCACCTGCTGATTGTATGTGGCATTTCACATCGGTTTCCACTGTAAAATATATATTTCTATCCCTCATCTCCCTTTCCCCAGCAAACAGATAACTTCTCTTTGCTTGCCTTAAGAAATGTAATTAGCAGAAAGCCAGGGCCAATGGTGTGTGCCTTTTCACAATAAAATTAGATTATCCCTTTCATGTGTAGACATTTCATTTAACATCTCATTATTTACAAACCAGACTCATGCATAAATTGAGCAGTAGGAAAGGTGGGGAACAGCTTGTTTTCATACTTTATTTTTTAATGCTTGCATTGTTGTCACTCATAATCTTGCCTGTTCCTTCCATTTACCCCCATATTCTACCTGATTTCATGTACATTCCCATCTTGAAATTGAGTGTGAAATTCCTTTTTTCTTGTCAATGCTTTACATGCCTAGTTAGAAAAAGAAAGAAAAAACAAAGCCAAGACAAATGTGCATACATTCATTTTGTCTTAATGATAGAAAAAATTGTGACAAAAATTATGGTTGATGTGGTCCCTACTGTGCTTGTAAACCAGTGAGCACCATCCTTTGAGAACAAAATCTGTAGTTATATCATAGATTTAACTGAAGCTTCAAGTATTTATGAGTAGATCTTTAGATGAGGCATTCTGAAGACGCTAATCAATGTCAGCTCTAAAGAGTAATTTTAAAAATTTCATTTAGTATGTGAACTTTTTGCAAAAATATATCTTTTGATTAACTGCCTAAACTGAAATGAAAAGTTCTGTGTCTGCCTAGTGTGAGAGCAATCAGTGCTTAACAGACTAACAACTGTTTCAAAAGAATTCAACACCCAAATGTAATGGGCACTTTTGAAACTAAATTTTCCACGTGGTGTTTAGGGATTTAACCATGCAGTGCACATTAGTGTTAATGGGAAATTGTGCGGACAAATCTCTGCACATTACACTGCAAATGCACTCCTTAGTGTTTAAAGCTGGCCTGTTAACACCCATTATGGAGCTGCACTCAGGAAAGGAGAGGGAGAAATATGGTACCTGAACATCCATCATGCAGCACTACAATCCCCCATGCAGCCCCACTCCTCCTCACTCTCCCAGTTCTGGGGGGTATTATTTTATTTTACTGTCTTTTGGACTTTTTTTTATTATTAAACTGAAATTCTACAAGAAGATGTATAGGGATATTCTTCCCTATGTAAATGCATTTTCCCAGATTGAAAAATAACTGGGGGCCCAGTTGAAGTTGGCATGGAACCTGTGGAGGGGTTATAAATACAGCAATAGGATTTTCTGCTTTTCTTTTCCTCTTTCATTTCTTTTCTTTTCTTTTTAACTAGACTTCATGTCAATCCCAGCCATTCTTATGCTGATTCTGGACCTGATTCAGCTCTAGCAGAACTTAGAGATGAGTGAGGGTAGAGAAAAGTAGAAAGCTAGAGGTAGAGAAAGCTTCACACAAATTTGACAATAGCATTTTTTAATTATACAATGCTGGCTTGGTAAAATTGGACTTGCCTTGAGAACACTTAAGTTTAGATAAAACTTTTGCTACTCACTGCTCCATTTTTCAGTCATTAATCTTCACAATTAGCATATCTAGGTTCAAGCTCTGGTTTTTCCACATTTATTTATACATGATGGAAGAATTCCAATAAGAAATTTTGGAAGTTGTTGGTGATGAAGGTCATCTCAACACAGTTGTTGTCATCCTGGCAGTAAAGACAGTGAATCTGGAATGTGGGCAAATGGCTGAAAGCAGAAAGCTGAAGCTGCTCTGTCACACCTATGATGTCCCAGCTGTCCAGGTATGTGGAGAAAAGGACTTTATAACACCTGTGAAAAACAGGAAATGTCTTTGTTTTGTTCCAGGTTACTGCCAGTGTTTTTGAAATACCAAATTTACTCATTGTAGGAAAACTCCTTACAATGAGAACGTGGGGAGCCAAGAGCTGGGTAGGGAAAATGAAGAATAAGGGTGTGAGATATAACAGAGTTTTTTTCAGAAAAGCATAGTCACAGAAGAGGTGCATTTCAATCTGGGATTTGTAATTTTGCTCAAGGTCTTGTGCTTTGCTTTGTTTTGATGTTCTGAATCTTGCCTCTTTAGGAAAAATTGAAATGAGGTAGAGAGAATATTTTTGCTGTGGAGTGACTCAGCAGAAAAGCCTCATAATTGCAGCCATGCCTTCTTTTTTGGTCATTGAAATGAATGAAATGTATAACTGCAACCCAAATCCACTTGGGTAATATCTGTCCCTTGGAGAGTTATGGACCTTGGAATACAATGTCTGATGGCTCCTAACATTTTTCTGAGAACTTGTGCAAGGAAACTGAACTCAGGTTAAACCCCTCTTCTTTGGGGAGCTGACACAGGGTTTTGTATCTTCAATGATAAGACATTTGTGTGATAAAAATTCCTTATTTTTCCATTTCACAATGTGGGTTTTATTTTTACTGGTGCAGAATGTGTGCTCTAGAGTAAACACTGCCTTGTAGTTTTTCACAACAGAAATCTCTCAAAATTGGCAGACAGATTAATAACACATGCTCAAGGTGCCCATTAGTTATGTCTACAATTAGTGGAAAAGTGCCACAGCTTATTCTAAGGAGTTATTAGGGGCATTTCTGTAGGAATGCAATCAATTCTGCTAGCCTAAGCCAGCAGAGCTAACTTAAAAAGTCCTTTTAAGGGTCCTTTAGAGTCAAGTAAAACTAGATTTGAAATCAACTTACCACAAAAATGCTGTTGATCCACTAATATGATTGAGGCTCTGGCACAGGGTATTTAACTTTTCCTCTTTACAATATTTTTTCAGAGGAATATGAAAGTGATGTATATGAGTTTCCTTTAAGTTGCTGAAGTGGCTCGTGACAATTTTTTTGTTTCCTTGTCCCTTCTCTGCGGTGTATGCAATGACAAACTCTTCCTGATGAACATTTATTTAATGCTGTTCTCTGTACCTGTCCGTATTTCTCACTAGAGCATCACTCCTCCAGAAGTATGAATACTCTCTGCCCTCACTTCCTTTCAGGTTCTGTAATCCCCTTGCTTTGTCCCTTGTTCCAGCCCCAGCACTGCCCTCTGTGCTGCTTAGCCAGGGCTCTGATTGCCTGCAGCCCAGGCAGCCTGTGCTCCCTGCAGGCACCTGTTGGGATATCTTTCCCGAGAGCTCCTTACAGCCCCATCTCTGACAGCAGTGGCTCAGTGCCGTGTGTCATGCAGCCTCTTGGCTTTACTTGTCACTCATCAGCTTAACTCTGCTCCTCTCACCTGTCAGCCTTCATTGTAGGATCCTTGTGGCCACCAACCCCACTTTGACTTTGGATCCTTTGCTTTTCTAAAGCCTGCTTCACCTAACCTCCTGCTGTCTTCTGCAAAAACTTTGTTATGTTTTCCTGCCTAAATTGGGATCCCCCCCTCTGCTTCTCTGGAGCACTGCAGTCTCCAAGGACCCTTGGCTGGGGGATTGGCTCCTTACTGGGATCTCAAGTGTGACTGTGGTGAGTGTCAGGGGGTGCTGAGCTACCAAAAGGGGAGGGTGGGATGCAAGACCCTGGAGGCTTTTATTCCTCAAACTATTCCAGTTAGGCAGCTGTGTGATGCCCTGTTGCTGAGGAAGGATTCCTTCGTTAGAAAAGTGTCTTGTGAAATGAGCCTTGGCACTCCCTGGGACCTTGCTTTCTTCTCAAGACCTGCACATTTTGCCACTGTCACCAGGACTTGGGTGAGCTGCGGGAAGCAGAAGGCCTGAACACCTGGAGCTGGAGGCAGGGTGACAACAGCACAGCTGAGAGGCAGTTCTAGGTGCCCAGAATAAGTTTAAAGCTGCTTAATGCTGCTAAGGTGGTATAAACACTAGAGTGATGAGGCAGCCACAACCACTCTGATCTCTGATTAAGAGAACCCAAACCTCTAAGCAGGGAGGCTTGTTGAAGTAAGATAAACATGGTAGTTAGTCACTGCTATTCCACATGATCTTGATATATCAGCTCTTTTTCTTAACCACATGCAGCTTGTGGGAGAAGTACTTTTCCATCTGTGCTCTGTTACTGTCAATTTCAAACGTGATTTTGAATCCTCTTGAACTGTTATTGGCACTTTCAGCCTCATCCTGTCCTAAAGGTCCCATAGATTTTGGTAGCTGCTTTGTTTGATCCTCCTACTCAACGCTCAGAATTCTGCCAGTGCACCACAGAGCAAGTGTACTCAGAGGAGTGGAATGCTCTGCATTTACCCCAGCACAGGGGGAATGGGTCTGTGGTGTGTCTGTCTGTGCTGCTGCTGCTCCAGCAGAGTGGCAGTGCTCTGATTAAACAGATGGATAATTGAAATAACTGCTCAGGGAAATTCCTACCCCTGCCCCATGTAGGCATTCGGTTTCTTTGTTTAAATAATACATATTTCCCATTTCAGTGGTAAAAAACAGATCTCTGAAAGTGCTGTATTTTATCAAAATTTGTGTTCTTATCTGCTGGTAGGTTCCAACTGTCCATGCAATAGCACAACTTCTTGTTACCTTACAGCTCTGAATTATGGGTTTTTTTTCACTATTAATTTGACAGCCCATTGGAATACTATTTGAAAATATCCAGACATTTTTAATAAAATATTTTTGGTCATAAATGCTATGGGGAAATTTGGCACAATATATCCTACTTTTAGAAGACAAATTTGCATTTTTACAGGAGCAGCTAGAATGACAGAATAATTTAAGTGCAGCAGAAATTTGGGTGAAATCCAATTGCTACAGTGAAGGTACTATTAGTAATGTGCTTAAATCAATACCATTTATCTTTAACTTTCTCAGCACAACTAATTTACAGAAGAAAGAGTAGTAACTGGCCACAGTGTGAGTTCTGCTGTTTTCTCTTTTTGTCTGTCATTTCTTTAGCTCCAGTAAGAATACTGCACATTAATTTCTTGTTTACTGAGAGATTAACAGATCTCTTTGTATTGTTAGCTTTTAAATTTGTCACGTAACACTTCTTTATCTCCCCCTTTTCCACAAGTCCTTCAATGTAACATCCAGGGTGTCTTCCTTCACCCTTTCACCCTTAGAATTCTTTTTTTCTGCTGAAGCTGTCACTCAGCCTGCCCAGCACTTTAGCAGACCCATACTGTGGAAGTCACTAATCATGGGTCAGGTGAGGTTTTGGTAGGGAGGATGATTTGGAAATCAAGATTTGGGAAGTGATTGCAGAGATCAAAAAAAGGGTAAGTTTAAAACATGGCACTGCTGCCTTTACCATTCACTCTCACTGGAGCCTGTTGTAGAACTTCTTAAACTGTTTCCTGCAGAAGGAAAGAAGAAATGTTGTGTTTCACTCTCAACAGCACGTGCATTTTTGTTCCTCAAAATATGATGTCAAAGCCTCATCTTATCATAATATACCTGCACCATTAGGAATTGTGATTGTATCTTGATAAAAATGTTACCTCCTTTCAATGACACTTAGTAAAAATTGCCATTTTGGTCCACTCTAATGCCATTTACTTCACTGGGGATTCTTTGTGCTTGTGGTGGCATGATGCCCCAGTAACACTCTTTATGGACTTCCAAGCCATAGAACTAATGGAATTCTATGAAACTCAAAATCTGTCCTTTATTTTCAGATATACTGAGGAGGCAGATTCCCAGGAAGAGCATTTCTATTTGTACATCATTTATCTACTTTTTTCTGCACCGTTTATGCATACCCTTAGACTGCAAAGCCATTTTTACCTATTGTAACTGCTCCAGGAGCACACAGAGCCTCTGACTGGTCTTGTCTGTGGTTATTCCAAGCCAGAATGCAAGAATTGGTGGCCCAAAGCATGACAATATACAGGACAGAAAACAGGATAGTGTAAAGCTACCCAGCTCAGAGGCATGCAGCAGGTCAGGGGTGTAGCTGGGAGAGAACTTCAGCTATCTCACTGCCTCTGAGGTGCTGTACTTTGGGAACCTTTCTCTTCTCACTTCAACAAATCTTCACTCTGCACATAAGTCGTGTAGGAATCTCCACTCTGCCTCTGAGCTCTTGCCAAACCCAACAGTGGGAAAGCATGGTGAACTGAAGTTAATGAATGTCATTCAGTTCAGCAGTGAAACACAACTTTAATATTTTTCTTAGTCTAAAATTTATATGGAAGGAATGAAAGTCATGAGCAGGGCTGTCCAGAATCTTCCAGGTTTTGGGTTTTTTACAGCCAGAAAAATACTTATATTACTAAGACAAAACATTCTGCCCTATGTAGTGCTGTTACTTAAGTTGTGCTAGAATCTGTAATGTATGAGGTTTATTTTCTCTCTTCAAGGCAAATGGAACTCATAGAAAAACAACTTCTTATCCACCCTGAACTCACCAGCCAGAAACCTTTCCTGTAAGGCTGTTGAGTGGGAGAGTACAGTATCCATCACTACATATCCATGGCTCCTATTCTATCACACTGCCCTTCACAGACCTCTTTTCAATTTTAAATGAATAAAAAGTGGGTTGAATAATCTGACTTTTGTAGATGATGTTCCTTGTTTAGCTTGTAGCAGAAGAGCTGAGCCTGAGTAGTGTTGGCAGATGTGCCACAAAAGCAGCAAACCCAGGAACTGAGTAGGGAACAGATAGCAGAGAACTAAAGAATTGTCTGGGCAGATACTCTGTCTCCTCAATCACCTGTCGAGCTGGGACAATATTTACAGTTTGTATTCGGGGATGATTTAGCAACATATAAACTTGGACAGCAGTGATTCCCCTTAGCAGACCATATACCTCACTCTGATAGGATTCAGGAAGTTCTCCTCAGCTTTGATGCCCAGAATGATATTTACTATGTTGTTCAAAGCAAGTTGCCTTTCTTTATTGAAGAGTGGCCACTGGGGGTGAGTTGTTTATGCTGCAGTGAAGCTGCTGGAACTGCAGTGTGAAAGGAAGATGCCCCTGAGCAGATTGGCTGGATTAGAAGTGCCTGCAAATGGCACAGCACAGTGGCACTGAAGGCTTGTCTGGGTCATTCATGGAGTCCAAGTTAAGGGAAACTTCCTTTGCCACAATCTTTATGGAAATCTCTAAGAAGCAAGAATTCGGAGGGTTATAGGTGCAATTAGTCTTTTTCTAAGTGCTGTAAACAGAGAACTGTGTGTAAGGAGTATCTGGGAAGAGCTTCAGTCATGGCCAAGCTGCATAGCTAGTGATGAGAAGAAACCCCTAATTGTCTGGGTGGGATGGATCAGCTTCCACAGTGCCATGAAACATTTAGTGTCAAGGTTGGACATGAGAGGTTCACATTCACAGCTGTACCACAGTATGTTCCAAAAGCTTTGTTGGCATCCTGTCTATCAGTCAAAATCCCCATGCATTGTGTGCAAATCAGTGTTTTCTCCTTATGTAGAGCCAGCACCTTTTCAAGGCAGCAGCTGGTGCAGTCACTGTGCACTGAGAAACTGACTGAGCCTTATCTTTAAGGGGTGATGAAATAACAACATCTCTCCTTTTCCTATTTTGTACGCTGAGCTTGCCATGATCTTGGATCATGCAACCCCCTGGGGATTTGGAAGATTGTGAACTACATCGTTGTAAGCATTTTGATTTCTCACAAATGCAGGGAGGGATATGGGAAAAATATCTGTTGTAGATTTTTAGCAAGTATAGGAGGGTTCTTGATGCAATCTTCAAAATATTCATGTGCCCATGTAGTCACCAGAAAAGTTCTGGCCATGCTTTTTCCTCTTTGGTGCTTACTCTTGGTTATTCTTTCCTTCTTGATGCCTTTTTCTGTTTACTTTTTCTCTTGTTTACCTGAAAATTTTGCCTTCTTCCGTGACAGGACTTTGTGGCATTGCCTCCTCTCTAACCTATCGCAGCTTCTTAAGCCACAAATGCTCCATTGGCACCATTGCCCAGAGACAGAGCTGGTGGTATCACATGGTTTGTGTTAGTCCATGAAGGGCTGCATCGGAGCTTGTAAAGGATTCACTGCTGGAAAGCTTCAATCTTAACAAATACAGTTTGAAAAGGAATAAGATGCCTGACAGACTGAGACTGATATTGTACAGTCTTACTTCTTTAGGAGTCATGCTGAAAGGTAACGCTGCCTCTTAAGCTTTTGACCTCCACAGATCAAAGTTGGTTTAATTTTGGTTTATTTTCCAGGCCCGTCTAAAACGCCTGGTTCAGTCAGCATTGTCCTTAAACACACCAGGGTTGCAGATAATATACTGGGCACTTTGTGTGCACAGCCTCTCAGTCCCAGGGTCTCTTCCCCCATTGTCTCATCCCACCGTGCAGATGTTTAACACTTGCACTGCTTTAGAGTTCAGTGGAAAATAGCAATTGAAGAAGGTGAGCTGATCCAATTTCAGAGAGAAAAGCTGGTCTGTTCTGACAGTAAAGATGTGTTTTCTGCAATTACTGTTTGCAGACCTCTTTTGTGGAGGAAATAGGAATTGATTCAGAAGAATCCCTAGCACTGTAATGCTGTCAAAGGGAAATTGCTTATTATCAATTTGCCATTCATTCTGAAAGCCTTTAAGCCAATTAGAATTATTTTACTTCAGCACAATCATTGCTTCCACATTATGGACATGTAATCTTGTTTCAGTAACTCATCAGTGGTTCTCTTAATTTTCATATAATTTTATATAAACAGTCTTTTTCTCAAAGTGATTTAATATTCATGAAAAGTATCAGAAGATACAAACATTGATTACATCTGTAGAATAAATAAACATTGAAGTTTAGTTGAAATACCCTATCTATGTCCTTCAAATTTTATGAAAAGGACATAATGAAAATTTCTGATAGGAAGTGTTGTCATTCCATCCACTCCAGGCTCCTGATGTTGCCAATTGCAGTGAGTGTCCACCAAACAGAACAGCTCTCCTCTAGGAAATGAGTGAAGTGAAACCAGCAAGTCAATGCACACAAGTCATTGAGTTGTGATGTAATGTAACATAACCACCTTGTCATCTTTTGTTCAGTGTGCAGCTCAAAAATGCTTTTCTTTATTGATGCTGTATTTCTCTGACCTTACCCTAATGAACAATATTTTTTCCTCCTTTTTCCCCCTCTATTCTTGCTGTGCTAAAGATGGATTTATAAGGCTCATTGCATTGGAAATGAGGTATGAAAGCTTCCACCTTTAGCATTCAGTCCAGACTTGAATTTAAGTAAAAATATTTTCATTTTTAGATGGGAGGGTTGGTATTAGCTTTGCATTCGGCTCTTGTGGACTTCTTACAATTTGCCACACCTCAGGAAAAGTGTAATGGGAGATTGAGACTCATGATGGAATTGGTTCTTGGGGATAAATTTAAAACCATATTCTCTCTTAACTTTGTGTGCTAGTGGTTATTCATTTATGATTTTGTAATTTGGTTTGTGAGCTGATGATGGAGAGAAGTTCCCCTCTCACTTTCATGATCATAGTTTGTACTTACAAGTAGATGATTTGATTTGGTGCCTTTTCTTGTGGTCACTGCTGGTTTTGCCATTCATTCTCTGAGTGAACAAAGTAATCTAGCCCTGATCTCAGGTACAGTTGATATATTTAGTGCAGGCAGAGAATGCTGCAGTAATGTCCAGAGGCCAAATAAACCTGCAGGTAGTAAACCCTGCCTCTCTTTCCAAGATTTGAAGTAGACTTCTACAGCTCTAAATGCTGTCTTAGTCTCAGACAGCTGCCCATGGATGCTCTCCAGAATGGTACATCCCTAGTTACAAACCTAGATCCCATGAAAGAGGTGTCTTATACACCAGAAACCAGCCCAACAGGTCTCTGTTTCAGAAACCTGCACACTGGCTTTGAGCAAGTTACATCTTTGTACTGGGAGAACATTTTAGGCTCACATGCTTTGTCTTCATGACATCAAAAACCCTACACGTTTTCAGATTTCTGTGCAATGCCTGCGTTTATAAAATACTTTTAACTGTGGCTGATTAAATCATCTGTCATAATTAAAAGAAAGCAGATTTTAAACATATGAATGTGTGATTGTAACAAAATTGCTACTTTTCAAAATTTTAATTAAAAATACTTCTTGAAAAACCAAACCCATGAAGAAGTGAGGTGATGTCTCTGTGGCACCCCCTCCTTTTTCTCTTTCTTCACTGCAATGACTGTGGATGCTTATTTGGAATATAGGGCTGCATGGTGAATCCAGCTAATTCATGAGCCTCCTCAGCTCTCAGCCCCTGTTCTCTTTCCCTCTTTTTCATCTTTCTCAGTGTCTTTCAGGGTTAATTTGTACTCTCAGAACTTAATGGAATAAGCTGCTGGCTGCAACAGCTTGTGTTAAGCAGCAAAGATGGTGTGGGAACAATTAATGAGAACTAGCTTGGAAGTAGCTTTCCCAGTTTTGTGATGGCTGTCATTGGGGCAGTTGATTGGAGGCTCGTTCCAGTTTTCTGCAGTCTGTTCTACAGCCACTCAGCGAGTGAAATTGAGATGGCATCACTTACAGTGCACAATAACCAAAACCTGAGAAAATATTGCTAAAATTCAAGCATGGGAGTTCATTGTCTCCCTCCCTTCTTCTCTCTGCTGCCATTTAAATTTTGTTTTATGCTGTTCTGCACCAAAAAGCAAAATCACACTAATCTAACCTGATCTGCTCTAAAAAAGGTGAAAAGGGATTAGGGATGGAGATTTATTCTCAGTCTCTATTAAATTTCCTACGCTGTTTACTCGAATTTCCCTCTCTCTCTTTGTTTTCTAACAAGTTTTTTCTTCCTCTTTCCCTGCCCTGGGTGAGGGCAAGGCAGAGGAGGGACTTGCTGCACACGAGCTGCTGGTGGAACCCTGTGGAGCAGGTTGCTGCCAGGGGCAGGAAATGGAACACATGCCTTCCACCCAGGCACATTTCTGCCTCTAATCAGAGCTGCAGTCATGCAGGGAGAAGTGGCACTGACAAAACGTCAAGAAATCAATCCTCACATGCACATGGGTTCCAACTGGAGCTATGGATGGATTTCTGACAGAGAGGAAATGGCCACGGCCAAAACTGTGTTGTACAGCGTGATTACAGCTGTAAGGAACACTTCATTTAACCCAAATAGTGGCGAGCCTCTAGGTTGTGAGTAACTGATCCAAGCTTCCTGATGGAAAGTTAAAGTGAACTTAATTAGCAGCTTCAGCTTGTTGTGTTTCTTGCCGTGCTGCAGCACTGCCCTGAGGAATACCTGCTCTGCAAAGCTCTGGTCCAAAGGCTGCTAAGTTTTAAATAAATCAACTGTACTCATTTATAAGCTTTCACATTATTACTTTATAACTAAATATACATACATATATATTTTGGCCAAGGCTGAAGTAATAGTTTCTCCCTTTCTTTAGCTCTAACTTGCATCCTGGGGCTTAGCAATAGAGTGCACTGTTCATACATTGCAGTGCAAAGGGAGAAGCAGAGGTGCCCTTGGAGCTGTCTTTGGTATGCAGTGCATGAAGCTCTGGTGCTTCCCTGCTGCAGCACTGGACCCTTCTTCCTTTGCACAGAACATAAAGAACCCTATATCCTGGATTCCACAGTTTATATATTTTACATAGAAGATGAGAGCCTTGGAATTTGTCCTAGATTGGCTCCCTGAAACGAAAAGGACTGGGAATTTTTTTCTATCCTTTCAGGGCCATAAAAATTCTGGAATAAGAATTTCATAGCAAAAGCACCACAATGTCATAGTTTAGTGGCCTTGATGTGAGGTATGATAAAGAGCTCAAAACCAGTTAAAAAACAATTAAAGAGTTACTTCATGTAGAGCTGTCATTATCATTAGCTTTGATAATGATTTAGCATTTAACTGCTGTTAGAAAAATACTAATATTTCCATCACATAAAAACAAGTTACAACAGAGTTTTCTTAGGCAGAAAATATGTTCTGAAAATAGACGTTTAGGAGTAAATAATGATGGAAGACATGACGAGTTATGAAGTCTCTCCCATACACAGGGGTGGAAGAGGATGATTCATTCTGGTAAACACAAAGTATATGAACTGGATTATTTATCTTTCTATTTATGTGGAAGTGTGAAGTGAATATTACTGAGAATGCTTCTAGTTTTCTTTAATGTATTTAAAATAGTGATATGTAAAATGAAGCATGTCCTCTTAATTAAATTGTGAGCCTCACTGCTGCAAGATATTGTTTGAGGCAGAACATTGTAATAGTTTGTAGAAGGCCAAATCATTTTTATCAGCGAACAGAAATGTGATAGGTGAGACCAAATGCTGGAGATCTGCCAGTGACAAAGCACATGCTGATTATGATTGAATTTGTTTTTTGACAGACTATTTTCCAATTGTTACCTGTATCACCCTGGTTAAACTGTGCTGCTGCTGTCAAAGTAAGGAGTACCATGTCACTGGGTACCAAGGAAATTTCACAAATAGCTTCTTTTCCTGAGCTGTGTAATGTGTGTGTGAGTCAGGTGAAAACAGCTACTTGTGCTGAGATTTCAAAACATTTTTGGGGGTTTCTAACATAGTCAAATACAACTTCTGGAATTTTCTTTCAGAAACAAAACTTTTTTGCCTACTAGTTTTTTAAGACTTTAGATAGCACTTTTTAGCATTTTGCTCTTTGATGCTATAATCCTAATAGCTGCTGGGAAATATGGACATGAATTTGAGAACAAAATGTTGCATTTCTCCACTGACTAAGCACAATCTTAATTAAATCTAGAAAGCATGGAAATTCTGGGTGAAACTTTAGGGTCCTCTGCAGTGCATCCTAGTGCTTCAGGCATAAGGGAAGGCTGCTGGAGCACCTAGTTTTACACTTGACAGAAGGCATCCTATCCATGGCCTCTAATAGCTGGAGATCAATTTGATAGCTAATTACTTCCAGCACAAGCGAAGGCTAACTCTAAACCTCGTGTAGTTTTCTGATTATATCAGTGTGGTAGACATTGAGAATGCATCACACAGACAGAACATATTGCTACCTTTTTTCATGACAATTAACTGTCTGCCTCTTAAAAGCTCTGTTTTACATTACTGTGGAGAGTGAACTCCCTGTTGAGGAAGCAGGGGCACCGAAACAGTCATGCAGTGGTATGCTCTGACCTGTTAAAATATTCCATATACAGTATATGCAATTGTATTGACTTGCTGATGATAAAAGCAGCATATTAAAGGGCACTGCTACAGTACTTTCAGTCCTGGCTACCTCCTTATTCCCCAGAGTGGCTCCAAGGACTGCTGAATTGGTGACCTGGAGGAGAATCCTCACTTGGTGATGGAGGATCTTTTTCAGATGTATGACCTTTAATACTGACCTACCTGTTACACCTTTTAGTTTAATGCTGTGAAGATTTTGCTGTTTGGCACTTAAAAATGTATGTTATCTAACATGTTTCTTTTAATATATAGTCGAGCCACATACCTGATATCTGATGGCTTGGTGTCTGCCTATTAGTTTTGGAATAAGTTATTTTTATTACTCGCTTTCCTTCCTCTATCTCCAGGCAGAATAAATCTAAATTCAAATTTTAAACTGGAGTGGGGGAGGGCAGACAAGAGAAAGAGAGGCTAGCAGTCAGCTCAGCATGCCAAGGTTCATCCCAAAGCAATTTTTACAGCTGCATTTTAAACTAATTAAAAAAAAAAAAAGGTGTTTATAATAGAGATTTGAACCATGTCTTAACAATAGAAGAGCAGCTGGGTGCTGCTAGAATGTCAGAGGTTGCTGAGCATTGCAGTTTGAATGAAACTGTCGGCCCAACTTTAAAAGATGTCAAGTGTAGGCCCTCTCTCACTGAAAAAGAAAAAAAGCCTTATTGATCCATTTAGCTGGTAACAGATAGGAATCAAACCAAAAAGTATGTTCTCCAGCATTGAAGTTAGATAAATGCCAAGAGCTGCAATTGATCTGGAGCTCACTGCAAAACTTCATGGCCATACAGAGTTACAGACCGGCAAATTCTGCAGGAAGTGATGGATTCTATAGAGAGATTCTTGTCATGTTTTCCACGAGAAACCCTATTTATACAGCAGCCTGCTTGAAGGACGGTGTTATGTCAAGTTATACTGGTCAGAGTCAGCAGAACTGGGCAGAGTTCCCTAGGTTTTTGAGAAGGCATGAAAGAATTGTACTAGTTCTGGTGTAGGATTTGTTCTGGTGGATTTGCTCTACTTTTCTACAAAGCACTAGTTAGCCTCAATTATGACTGTGGTGGCACATTTATTAATTTATTGAGACAAGCACCTTCACATCCAGCACAGCAGAGACTTAGTTTTAAGTTTGGAATTTACCAGCAAAAAGCCATCACTGAAGAGTCTCTGAACCACAATTGTGTCCAATATAAAAAAAGTCAGTTTCACAAAAATATATTTTTAAAAGAGTTTGGTCTAGAGTCTAATCCACAAATACAGGTCAGTTTTCCAACACTCTGAATTACTCAAAATTAATTGCTTCCAAAAGTGTATTTTACGCAATAATGTCGGCAAAAAGTTCACTATTTTTACGTTCAAAGAATCCAAATATATAAATGTAGTATGTTTTCAATGTGATACTGCATTTCCATAAAATTGATTTTATTTGTAATAAAAAATGGGTCTAGAATCATATGTGTCTAAGACAACCGTTTGGAAAAACTCAGTAGTGTTCTCAACTTCTGTGCTCCTCTTTTTTGACCAAATTCATCCCACCAATGTCACAGCAGAGTTTTTTGGCCAGGACTGCAGGACAGGAGGAAAAAAAAGAAAAGAAGACAAGGGATAGCACAGTACCACACTATTTTTGTTATTCACTCTGGATGTCAAAGTGAGAAAAACTGGAGATAACTATTTATGGTGTGTAAGGAGACCATAAACCGACATTGGGTTATCACAGAATCTTTTGTGAAAATGGTGATTATACACCAGTATGAAACAGATTCGTCACAGCAGCCTCAAAGCCAGGTTTTCAATTGCCCGTGTTTTAAATCGGATTTTGAAAACAGTTCTAAACCAGGAGTTGGAAAGGAAAAAGCCTGAAATATTCTCTGCGCTGTACCATTTGTGAATTTTACTTTTGCCTTTGATGGTTTTCTAGATAATGCAGTCCTGTACCTGACAAAATCCTGACAGGAATATAGAATGAATAGTTATTAATATTTTAATGAGGTAACAGTGGGAGAAAGGTAGATTGAATAAACAGGTGTGCAGCTAAGAATTTCTGTGTCTTTGCTCCCAGTGTAAAACACTTCAAGTTTAGCTGAGTACAAGAAGAGAGCATCCTTGAGCCTAAGGGCTCTGTGCAAAGTGTGCCATCACCTTTGAGCCATCAAGGCAGAGGTTTCTGGCACTGAGGGCACTTTTTCCTTCTCTGCCTGCTTGTGGGATGATGGCACTGGAGAACAATGTGAGTGTGTGCTGGGCTCGGCCCACTACCACCCCCTTGGCATCTTGCTTGAAAAGTGCTGTAAAACCATTTTGCTGCCTGAGGAAAAGGCTAGTGATATAAGAAATTACATTTGTTTTTTGTTTTTTTTTATGAGATAAGTACACAGCAAATACTTATGAATTCTCATGCTGAGGGAGCTGTGTTGTTCTGAAGTAAATCATAGAGTCATAGCATCATTTAGGTTGGAAAAGACCTTTAAGATTTTGGAGCCTGACCATAAACCCAGCACTGCCAAGCCCACCACTACAATTCAAAATATTTATTACTACATATATATTTGTCTTCATGATGGACACATGCAAAACCAGTTAATGCCAATGTATGCAGTGAAGGGGAGTAAAATACCTCTGCATGTGGACAGAGAGAACTAAAAGGAATTTTTTAAAAGATTTTAAATATTCTAAAATATCTCCACAATTATGCATTTCATCTTTCATTGTACTTTGAGTCTCTTTGTCCTCAGAAGATATTTTTGGGGAAGTAAACAAACCAGAAAATTAATAAGAATTCTGAGAATTAAACACTTAGATACCCCAAAACGAGAGGAGCTTTCTCATTCTGTCTAATCTTTTGAGGGTAAAAAAATTCTTCAAGCAAACTCTGGCTCTGAGCACGTTCAGATCTTACTGGGAGCTGAACACACACTGCTGACCTACATACAGGTATTTGTTCTCAACTTCAGAGTTTTCAGCTTCTTACTAAGATTCCTCCTTTCGGCTAAATGAACAACAAATCTACCTGCAGATTTTTTAATTTTCTTTTCTAAAAATAAATTAACATTTAAGGTACAGCAACATCTTCAGTTGAATCATTTGTTACAAATTGCTGTTGCTATCTCCAGCATCTCTAACCCATGAAGTTAGCATGGAAGCCATATAGAAAAATGAAGCTGGAACATTTACTATAATTGTATAACTGCTCTGACTGTATGGTATGTGGATATGTCTGATGTAATGATTATAATCAAGGGGATGCCACTGGGCTATCAAATCACTGTCTAAATAAAAGAACAATAATTTTTCTTCTTGATTAAATATAACAGCACATGTGGCAAAAGTAATATATTTTATTTTTTTTTCTCCAAAATAATGTATTTTACTCTTTCTTTTTTTCCCCCAAATTGTGCAGAATGAATATTTGATATATAATCATTTTCCCACTCTGCATTTCTGTTGCAGTTCATTTCCTAATGGGCCATTGGTAAAGGAAGATAACATTTCATTAGGCTTAAGTAGGAACACTAATCTCGATATTGTATTGGACTTGACAAATGGATCTCCAAAAACTTAGAAGCTTACAAGAGGAATATACACAGAAAGAACAGTTTGGCATCTGCTTGTGCCTCCAGAATTGCTGGAAGAGAACTCTTGGCACCTCTTTACCACGAGGTATGTCCATAGTCTGTTCTGCATCTGTTCCTTACAGAGTTCATTTCCCAAGATGAAGACCAAGCATTGAAAGGAAAACGCAGCAAGAATTGTCAGAGAGGGAACAAAAGCCCCTACATTAAAACTCAGCCTCTGCAAAGTCTAAGAAAATGAGCTTCTTTTCATGAAAATTTGAGATTATAATGAATTGCAGAGCACTTTGCCAGCTGAATGCCTGCTAAATATAGCATTTCCATCAGAAGTTTCTTAGATAGTGGATCTCTAGGTAAATGAACATCCTGCTTTTGCCCTGAAGATGTCTTTATCTTTAAAATTCCAGTCTTTAAAATATTCTTTTTATTCTTTAAAATAACTACAGGGCTCACTGATGGCCAGGCCAGGCCTGAAACTGCCTTCCAAGGTGCCTCTCACAGCTTAGACTGCTCCTTGCAGCAGATTTCTCCAGCCAGGCTGCTTTCATCCCCTCACACGTGAATTGCTGTAGAATTAGAAAGAGGGGGCTTAGGACTTGGCATTGCAAATGTTTGCACCCTGCCCCCCTTCCCAAACTCACTGAGTCTGGTATTAAAGATCAGAGAAAACTTTTGTAATGATTCATGAGACACCACTACCCTCCCTCTCTCTGGAGCTCCCCAGTTGCCTGATTCCTTATACACATCAATGTGGTCTTTTATTGCTGCTTAATAATAAATGGTATTTTGTTTGCCTACCTGACACTTTTATTAACTTCAGTCGTGTGTGTATGTGCACATGTTTCTCCAGGCATGATTTCTCCCCAACACCCCCCAAATTAAAGGAGGGATGGAGGGGGGGAAGGCACAGCTTTATTTGAAGAGAATTTGTCCCTAATCTGTTGCAGCTGTAGGGGACCATTCGGCCAATTAAACAGAGCAGGCTTTGGCTCCTTCCCAAATGAGGCGACCACATGTTACACTTGGATCGGTCACCTCAGGGGAACGGTGGGTCACAGGGGCATCTGGTTGTCATTTCCTCTCCGGTCAGCATGAGGCAAGCAAGGAGGAAAAAAAAATGTGCATTTTATTTATCTCATGTCTTGTCCTGCAGCATCAAAAGGTCCAACAGCGGGAGAGGCTCGCATGATGTGATGTACTCCAGGATTTGGGAATGAGAGCAGTGTGATTGATTTGCTCAGCTTTGAGGTGCCATTAATATATTTCTCTTTCTTTGCTGCAACAGCATAGATGTGAAGGTTCTGCTAATATCAAGGAGCTATGGAAGCTTTCTGCTGTTTGAACTGACTTGAGAGTTCTCTTCTAGGTAAGAAATGTGCCCCCTTTGTAAGGGAACAGTCCCTCTGCTAGAGACGAGTGAAAATCTGAGCTGGGAGGGAATTGGGGTTTGATAGAAATGTAAGAAATTGTGGTTTCCAGTGTCTCAAATGCATGATGTAATCTCATGCTCAGCATATAGTGTAGATCAGCAACTATGAGTAATTTTATGCTGATCTGTAGCTTAATTGACTCCCAAACTGCACATACACCTAGGGCTGGAGGGTAACACAGGCTTCAGAGGCATCACAGCAAGGTTGTCTTCAAAAAATCAGACACATCTGGTTTCAACTAAACCCAGGCACTAATAAACTAATACTCATAATGAAGGGGGAAATGCTTCAATGAACTAGTCAGGTCAGTGAACTCCTTTTCCTCTGAAGGTGCCTGGCCCTCAGTTTTTAAACTGTTATGGTTAACACAGACTGGTTATTTGGCTTTGCTAATGACGTAGGGTCAATGATGAAAAGGTTTTCCTGATCTGAAACTTTCATCCTTTCCGTGCTATGAATTTAGAGCTGTAGCATTTCCATTCCAGGGTGCTGAGCATCACAGTGGCTGAGGAATCCTGAACAAGTCTGTGCAAGGCAGAGGAGCTGATAAATGTTCTTTCTTAGGCGAGTGTGGATGGTGGTGTTAAAAAAAGGGCTGTGAGACCCACTCAAGCCTGAGAGAAGGAGAGTGCACGTGGAGCAGCTGATGAACCATGACACTCTCCTTGTAGGGATCAGCCTTGATCAGAGCCTGGAGAGGAAGGAATGGGTTGTTCCCCACATGGTAGAGCACAGCAGATCTTACCATGGCCTGAGGCCTTGGACCTGTGTCAGACCTGACACAGGCTTGTGGGGGAATCATTTAAAATAAGGGACAAGTGAAGTGATGGCTGTGTGCTACTCAAAGCAGGGACTTTGGTCAGAAATAGTTACTCCAGTCCACATATGAACCTTTTTAATTTCTTTGTAGAGAAAGAAAAATGACCAAGTTTTAATTTCTCTCTGGTTCTATTAACTCATTTCTTATCTTTCCCCCAACAGAACTTTGTTCTATATTTCTGGAAGCTGCCCTGGCCTAGGACCCAGCCTTCCACCTCCTTCATGAGTCCATATATCCATTATGGGTTCTGGTTTTGCCACATACATGATTTTCCAAAGTGTGCTGTGTACAATACACTTGTCTGAAGAATCCTATGGTTTCCATTCTGCTTGCTTTTTGAAATATTTGCTCTTTTTCTTTATAGCTTCTAAATATCAGGAATTCTGTACAACAAAACTGAAAGTCATATGCAGCTACTAGTTAATGCTTAGTTATCAAATGGCTCTAAATCTGAAAGGGAGCAGGAGGGATTTTACTTTAGTTTTTGTCAATAACTTTTACTTTTTCCTTTGGACTTCAAATCCCTTATCCCACTGGTTATCAGTATCATAACAGCTGATTAACAAAATTCTATGTGGTCACTTTCAACAAGACCTAGAGGGCTGGATTTTCAGGGTGTTTAAAAGATGATAGCCTCCCCTACTGAGGCTGAAGCTATGAAAATGTCAGATTTTTTCCTTGAAAGACACTCACATTTTGAGATATTATCACTGAAAAACTCATCCTCTGATTAGGTTTCACACAGATTCAACACAAAACCTGATCAGAGGTGAAATGATCACTTCTAAAAGTTCTGGGTAAACACACACAGAGGTGAGGTGGAGTGCTTTGCAGAGCACAGAGCCCTTGCAGGCCACTTCAGCTGCAGTGCCACCAGGAGGGAAGCTGCTGGCATGTGCTGCTGGCATGCTTGGGGCAGGCTGCCTCCCCTCCGGGAGATTTACACTCCAACCACCCAGCCCTGGGCACCAGAGCCCTGCCTGCTGCTGGCAAGCCTCGGCAGGGCAGTCTCTGAAGCAGCTTAGGAGGATGCAGAGGTGAGGTTGGAAGCTTTGAAGCTGGCCAGGAATGGTTGCACCAGCTGCATAGAGTCTTGAAACTTGGTTAAAGAGCATTTTGCTCCATTTAAAAACAGTCAGAGTTCCTGCTGCACTTTCAGTCAAATGTGACACGTTATAGAAATTCAAGAGGATGGCCTCAAATACACTGTGTTACAATCACCAGAGCTGGGAGGTCAAAACACTTGCCATGCCCTTGATGTCCTTTTAGGGCCTGAAGCTGTCTATCTATGGCACTGATAACACGGTATTGCATAATGAAACAATTCTCTGATATGTATATTAATTCTTCAATTGCTACTGTTTGTTAGCAAAGTTAGTGGTAATTTTTTAATTGTGGTTAAAAATGCATTAGTTTTCTTCTGGTTGGGAAGCTGAGGCAAACAAGGAGAACTCAGTATGTAGGTCACATCCTTTCTGACACCTGAAAAAAAACCTGTCTTAATATTGGGCTCTAGAAAATGTAAATAGCTTCTGTGGGGACCTGATGGCTTAATCAACAGTGTGTGACAAAAGATGGTAATTGTGCCAATATACTCTGGTATAGTTTCATCTTTATCGTAGCTCTGAGTCTTCTAAAGTTCATGACTGGGCTGAAGAGATTGTGAGCAGACCCTAGTCAGTTTGGTAGTGAAATTGTGATTAAAAGCAAGGTGGGATTTTACATAGAACTCTGTAAAAGGAGTTAATGAATCCTGTTTAATTTCATAAGAAAAAAAGTGAGAGAGAAAAAAATCAAGCCCACAAAGCCAACCTAAAGCTTCCTGGGTAACTGCCAGAAAAAATGGCAAACTCAACACAAGCATTTTATTTTTCTTTTTCCCTGCACGTGCATTTGATCTAGAGAGGGGACGTAAGTTAGCCCCCAGTATTTCTAAAACATAGTAATTTGTCAATTCACTATTTGTCTAAAATGGATACTATAATAAAAACAAGTGACAAAATACTGGTTCTTTGTAGATCAGATTCAGATTTTTCTTGCATAACCTACAATTTTCCTACTGTATTTTGTGGTCAGCAATGCCAGTTCCAATGAACTTTCAAATTATAAAATGAGAGAGCTAAAACTAAACTTCTGAGTTAAGGTATGGATTTCTGAATTTTTAAATTTCAGGGTAATTTAATCCATTTGCAGTTTAACAATATTGTCAAAATAAATGAAAGATTATAAAGAATTGTAGGGCATGTGTTTTAATTATCCAAATATTGCAATTGTTTTATCTCAAATACTGTCCCTGAAGTCCAGATAACTGCTTTTCAATCCCTTTACTAGCTAATATCAGAACTGAAGATAAACAAGCTATGCCCTTTTAACCTGTAGAGTTTTATTGGCATCATGTTAAACTAACATACTCCTACCCTAAGAAAACATAAACCCAGCTTTTTCCAAGGCAGAAGGGAAACCGCAGGGCTTTTTGGATAAGGTCATGTTCATCCCCCTTTCCTTCCTTATTTGTAACATCTTCCAGAAGCACAGAGAAATGGCAGGATTTTCTGCATTGCTAAAGAATGGCAGCAGACATAAACACACCTAAACACGGGTGGCAGAAGCAGGAGTACTTCAAGCTCCCAGAGTGAAGGTAGGGAAGGGAGGATGTGTGGCTTTATCTGCATAGAATAATCCTATATCAAAGAGTTGAATCATTTTCTCTCTCTTTCTTATTGCCTCTGATCAGATGAGAGTTGTACATCACAACTGAAGAATTTTTTAACTGTCTTTAAAAGTTCAAGCAACGCCTGATTCTGAAATTTATCACCAAAATGTCCAAGGCTTTTAGGCAAATAAACTCGAAACATTAAAAATAATTTTTCTCTTAAATTTCTCTTGAAAGCAGCACTGTAGCAGCAAAGTCCCTGCTGAAACCATCATCTGGCAGGGTTAGTCCTTCAGGTTCATATCTCACCCTCCTTTGTATGCATGAATTTAACTTTTTGCAGGATAAGGCTTTTATTGAAAATTGTTTGTAAAATTGCCACAGATAGGTTTATAGGATGTTAGACTCTTGTGCAAAAGAAAATATTACAATTTGGTTTTATGGAAAATATATTAGAATAAAATAAAATATTATGAAATAATACTTGTAATACTTCTGTAGTCACTGTGAAAAATTCTGTGACATGTATGAGAGAATTATGTACATTTTAGAGGTTTCTAAAACTTACATGTAAGCAAAGGAACCAATATTTTTGCTATGGTACTGTGATTTTAGGAATTCTACATCTGTGGCTATGAGGTTAAATACAGTTCTTGGTCCAATGGATCACTTCTCTCTAAATTAAAATCCCTGATCCAATACCTTATAGATACTTACGACCTAAATGAATTTCCAGCCCACTAACTGGCTCTTTGTTGGACCGAACTGGTGGCCAAGTACTGGCCAGCACTGAGGAGAGCTTGTGTCATCTGGGTCTGTTCAGGTTCAGCTGCACAAATCCAAAGGCAGAAAAGTAAATATTGTGTGTAATGTTCCTTTATTCAGGCCCTAAGTACATGGAAACAACAAGAACAACAACAAAAAAAAATCACAAAAACCAAAATAAAGTTACCGTAGGCTGTGTTGACAGAATTGTTGTGTAGTGAAATTGATGTTGTGATCCACCATGCTTTTTGTCCTCTTCTTGAAGCAAAATAAGTTCTACCTTGTATTAATATTATTGATTCGGCAAGTACTGTTGTGATATTTTATCCCATAAAACTACAAACTGGTGGAAGTTTGCAGCATGGCTGAAAGTTGATTCAGCTCAAGTATCATGAGCTTGGTTAAGTAGATGAACAAATGAGAAATCTGTGTCAGGGGTGCAATATCTACAGTTTGTGTGCCCAGGAGCCCCACTGAGCATGCATTGTTTGTTTGCACAAGTGCTGCTGGATTTCAGAACTGGCCCCCAGGTCAGTGTCAACACTTCCCAGCCACAGGCAGAAAAGGTTCCAGGAATTTTCTGTCCAAGGCTGCAATCAGGTTTTCCTGTATTTTCCTGAGAGTTGATAGGTGTAGCTCAGTAAAACAAAGATGCCACTGTTGTCATGTTCTTCATGTGTTGTACTTGAAATATAGTGGTAATAACTTCCCAACATCTCTGTTATTGATTCTGCAATGTCAGAATCTGCTTTCCCTGCAATCCATATGAAAATGAGGAAGCATCTTTAAACTCACAAGTTAATAGGCTCATCAGCAAGTTCAATTCTCACAGTTTTTTTGAATGTAGTTTTCTCGATCCATGTTTTCTCTAAGTGGTTTTGAGAGGGAGTAGAAGAGGAACACAGGTATTAATGATATGTCTAGTGAGTTGTACATGAAAGTAAAAGGTTTTTTTGTCTTAGTTTATGGATTTTAGAAACTGAGATGAAAAGGATCTCTTAGGGGCATTTAAATATTAGGAGAATGGTATGCCAATGCTTTTCTTGGATTCAGACCTATGACTTCTCCTTTTCATTATCCATATTCTCAAGGTTTAAGAGAAGCTAACAGCAATTGTGGGGTAAAGAATCATTTAGCTTTGAGATACATGAACAATATTGAGAATAATTCAGAAAGTAAAAGAACTTTTAAAATCTGGAAATTACCCATAAAGGTATCTCAAGTAAGTTTAGAGAGTGGTATTTGAGATGATAGCATGGGGAATAAACCACAAAGAAAAAAGAATTTAGGCTTGGTGACCTCGGTAGATGGTTTCCAGTCCTACTTGACTTTCAGGTGCACAACTTGGATTATTTCAGCGAGAAGTGGATGTGCACACCTGTGAGGAATGACAAAGTTATTTAACTTGGACTAGAATGTGGGGAAACATCTCAAGTTTTGATTTCAGCACAAACTTTTATTCTGGCCATGATCAAGGTATTCAGAGCACAATCCTGGAAATATATGAACATAATGGACAACTTTAAACATAGTAAGACTCCTTTAAACATCCTGTGAAACTTTCTAGTTTCTTTACCTTTCACTACTTTTTCCATCAGAAAGTTGGGATTTTTTGCTTTGGTTTTTCCTGAAGACGAATCTTTATTTTCTTGCATCTGAAGGCCTCTGCTCTGTGTGCTCTGAGACAGTCTGTTCCTATCTCTTTTAACCAGACTGTCACACACTTGATGACTTACATCCACTGTCATTCTTCTCAGGCAAAACAAGCCTGTTTGTTCAATCTGTACTACACAGGGTTTTTTGGGGTGTTGTGTAACTCAGCTTGCTGTTATTGCACCCACTGAACTTGTTTATGACTCATACACTTTCTTTGCAGGGATTTAGGTAGAAAAAACATCATTGCAAAAGCCCCAAGTTTTTAAATAGTGACGAGAATCATCCCTTCTTTATTCAATCACATCGCTTATGCATTTTACTGGCAGAAATGGAATGTCCTTGGGATGCTGTGTTGTCCAGACCTATTACAAACCAGTTAACAAGGACATTTCATGTAATCTAATTTTAATTTACATAACCTTTTACAATTGGATTATTAGGGCCTGGGCATTGTAATGCATGTGTGGAAGAGGGTGCAGCCCTGCCTAAGGAGCCAGAGTCACTTGGCTGCTAAGGAGAGTGCAGCATTTCATCTCACGCTTGGAGGATTCCAGTGGATTTGTGTTCTTCCATTTGGAAGCACAACCCACCTGTGACAAACTGAAAAATGTTTCAGGAAAGAGTTAATTTCTCTATAGAAATTATGTTTCCCAACTCCATGCTGAAGGGATTAAGTAAGAACTTGCTAATTGGAGGAGGTGGGAGGGCCTCGGATTTGTAGGCAGAGCAGGTGATAATGTAACTGGTGGAGATTACAAACTAATTACGTGAACCAGCAATTGCCTGCCAGGTGTGCGAGGTGCACAGCAGGGTGGAGCCAAGGGGTAGCTGGTGGGGAGCAGGCAAGGAGGAATTTTACATGACTTTAAAGCTCCGAGTGAGCAGAGCTCTGATTAGCGCTTTGCTCAAGACGTCTCGGGCATGAGAGGGAAGGACAAACGAGCAGTGAAAGAAAGAAGGTGGTTGTGTTTTCACAGATTTGTTTTCGAGCATGCCTCTGAGCTTCTGTGTTACATTTGACCACTGCTTGATGTTGTGTGGCCTGTTTCTGTTCAGCAGCCACCTGTAGGTTGGTATGAATGAGCAAGAATTTTGCTTAGTGGCATTAGTGAAATAACGCCTGATAAAACCTACAGTTGTTCTCTGCCGTACAGAGGTCAGATTTCATTCCAATTTAGGCTACCTTTCCAACAAATCCTTGGTATTAGCTACAGCTTTAGATAGTATGGGGATTGGTGGGAACACTTTGTTATTCTCAAGTAGAGGCACTGAAGAGTAATTCAGTCATTACATATTTTAATACAAATTACAGCTTCCTGAGTAGCAACTATAAATAAGCTCTGCTGCCATGTGTGGAACAGGCAGATGAGCCTTGTGCTCTTACAGAGCAGCCCCATAATTGAGAGCCAGATGCTCCTAAGCTCCAGCCCTGATTCTGGTCTTCATGTGCGTGCTTGAGTGATTGCCTGCATCAGTGAGTTGTAATTAATTAGTTAGTGCCTGGGAATGTGCAGAAGGTATAAAAGCACTGCAGAAGGTATTTGAGGAGGTGTTTTGTTGCTCTGCTTCCTTCCCATCAGAACTAGATAGCGTGACCTGTTGAAAAGCACCTAGGTAAATATATGTTTCACAAAGAATTTTCTTATTAAGTGAGCTATGAAAGTGAATTTTTAAAGCTTTCTGTATTAGACTGAAGCGAAATTACGTCTTTTATTTATTTGATAGGTAGCTAACAGTGATGTGTTTAAAGTCTCAGCCATCAGCTGGTACTTTATGTTGATCTCAGCTATTATTGTGGATGGTGATTTTTTTTTTTAAATCACTATAATTTTTATTAATAACATGAAATGCTACCATCTATAGATGATGATGGTATTGTAATAACATAATGAAAATATAGTGGCCCAGAGAAGCAAACTGTGCACATCTCTGTGTGGATGACCGTGCTAGGGAAAGGACCAATCCTGTTCACTATTTTTAGGTATGTTGTACACATATACATACATGTTAAAGACAGTAACTTCATGTTAAAGAAGGCTATTTCTTGCATTTTCAGCAGTTATCACAACATTTAGTGAAATTTGAATTCTGCTGTTCTCGTATGATTTAAGAAATGTGAATTAATTTTAGTATTCTAATATTAATATTTCTTGGTAGGCTATTAATCACTTGACTGCTAGATGTTTAAAACACAATCTTTCAAAGAGGAGATGTACAAGCAAATGAATGTGGCTTCCATCTTCCTTTCAGCAAACAGCTTTTCACCCAACCAAGCAAAATGCAGGGATGTCTGGTGGCTGATTGTCCTACATGTGAGTAAATAATGGATAATGCAAATAACTCATCAATAATGTAACTGGCCAACTACTGGACAACAACTCTATTTCCTGTTCTCCAGGCTGCCCCCTCCAGGGACTGTGTTACCCTGTGGTGTGAATTTTAAAGGAGAGCACTGTCTCTGTACTCAGGCCCAGCCGTGGGAGCAAAGAGCTTTGCCATGTGCCTTACGAGCTTGCCAAGGGCTTTGAAGACAGGGCAAGTTGATAAAAAGGTCTCAGTAGCTCACAGGAATCTGCTGTAATGCAAACAGGAACACCTTGCCTGGGAATGGCAGCCCCCCGAAGGTGGTGAGCAGGGATCAAGTTGCAGCTGCTAAAAGTGTCTCTGCCTCAGAAGAGCAAGAGTGAGCTGCAGGTGTTTGCTGTCCATGGCCCTGCTCGTGGTGCAGGTGTGAGCCAAGCCTTTCTGCTCCACTGCTGCAGCACTGCCCTGATGTTCCCCTGCTTTCCTAGTGGCATTTCCATTATGGATGTGGAACTGTGATTGTTTGGCTTCATTCTCCGAAGTTTCAATGCTTAAACTCCTTGGAATGTGAGAGCAGCAGGGGCTGGGCTCAGTGGGGCTTTGCTGGTGGCATGGAGGTAGAAGAGAGAAATTGTCCCTCTTTTTAGCAGCTGAGAATATTATATTAAACACTTCACTTCTTGGGGAGTAGTCTGTTGTTATATGGCAGATCTATGCTGCACTAAGAAAGTGATTTTTATAGGGCACCAGTTCTAAACCTGGGCCACTGAGAGTAAGTAAACTGTGTTTATTTATACAGCACTTCCTTTGAAAATGTAGGTGCCATCTGTCTATTTGCCAAGACACAGGAGTGGCACTGCTTTTTTTGGAAATACTGGGTGGTTTTACTCCTGTTATTTTACTTTATAATAAAATTGAATTTTTTAGAAATGGGCTGTAAAATGGACCAAAAATTTCGGTTGCAATTTGTGACTTTGCATCATTGTCTTCTCCCTTGTCCCTGGGGAATACCCTAAAGTAACACTTCAAATTGCTGTAAAATGACAATGTGTCCCAGAAAACCTTCCCTGCTTTTCTGAGCACCAGTTTCTTTGAGAAGGCAGTTGTAAGAAGGAACAATAGTAAGGAACTATAACCTTGGGAAGATGTCACAACAAATGAGCTTTGTGTGCTCATTAATCTTTCTGCTGATTATTTTAAGTATAAACATGAAAATGAAATATCTTGTCATACATTAAGATGTTAATAGAATCCATAAATCAATACATCATGCTGAATCTCATTCGTACAACTTTATATGGCTTGAAACTATTGAGGAAAAAAAAAAGTTGTATTCTTCCTTTTCCTATAGTTTTACAAAACATATTCTAAGTCTGTGAAATGAAGTCCACGTGTGGAGTATTTGGATACATTGGTTGGAGTTGTGGGGGGTGGGTTGGGGGATGGATAATGTAGGATCATCAATTCTTGAGTGCACAGGGGTGCTTGTGTGAGATTAGAATATTTAATAGAAAATAATTCTGAATAGAAGATAGTGCTGCATTTTTATAAAACATAAATGAGAAGATTGCAGTGTTATCAAACTAAGTGTGCCTGACACTTATACAGTATTGTTTAAATTTACTGTGAGGCTCAAACCAGTGGATTCAGAAAAAAAAGTAAGTTTTCCATTTTCAGTCCTCTGCATTTCTCGTTTCTGATGTGTGTGCACCATGCTTTTATGAGGTTTCGATTTGTTTTGTTTTTTCCTGTTGAATCTTATCCAGAATGCTTGAATGTGTTAATGACTCATGGAGTACAGCCCTTGTCTTTCAAATGGGTTTATTTTGTGGGCTGGTGAATTCCTAGCAGAGCACATCATCTTGATTCGTTTGAAAATGATATTTAGCTTCTTTTCTAAATCAAATCAGTTTCATAAAAAGGTACAGACGACTGAGACTTCGAGATAAGACCAGAACACTAGATTTCGTTTTTTTTAATTTCAAGTTAAAACTCCACTCAATACTTTCTTAAAGCTGGACGAATGGGGAAATAAGAATTTTCTATTTGACTCTGTTTCCTGAAATTATTTTTAACTAACTGCCAGTTATGTATGATTTTTTTCCCCTTCTTTTTGGAGTTGAATACTTCTCTGCTCACTTGTGAGGGCTTTTTGTTAAATTCTTGGAATACTAGTCCTATGTGAGTTAATCTTCATATTGTCTGTAAGGATAAATGTTTCTCTATAAATCTTGCATGCACCTCTACCTTTAAAATAGAAAATGAGTTCTATTTGTAGGTTAATTGGTACCCTTTCTCATACAAATGACAAAAGAAACCTGAAGTATATTAGTAATGTGATGGCAGTACTACTTCAAGCCCAATTACCTTGTCTTAAATTGAAGATAAGCAGAATTGCAGAATTCACTCTAGCAATAAAGGCCACTTCTTCAAGTGGAATTAGGAAGAAATTAAAGGAATGTTTGGCAAATGTAGGTCTTTGCATGCTTTTTCATCTTGGGAGACGTGGAAATAACAGAATGAGAAACAGAGTGAGGTGGCTTTTTTTAGAAATATTATTCTACAGTTTTGGCTGTGGTTGTGGTGATTTGGTCCCTCAAAAGCAGATCTTGAGGCTTGAGACAACACACAGCAAATCTGGTTATCACACCTTTATTGTATGTTAGTTTTTTCTGTTTGGATGTGTTCTATATTGAAGTCAGTCAGCACTGACTGCCTCTGGGAAGTCAGTTTTTCAAAAACTTTGTACAGGCTATTTTAATGAATGGCCAACAATGGATTTAATAAAAGGCAAGTTACAAACCTCTATCAGTGTCAGTGAGTTAAAATTCACCTGTGAGGCAAAACAAATGTGAAACCAAAGGTTGTGTGCTAAATAATACGTATTTAAACTTAGTGTTTGTGTCAGTCGCTAAGCATAAACTTTGTGATCTTATGGAGTTTCATGTTAGAATTTTGTTAGTGTTCATATCAACAATTTCTAATGAAATTCCAACGGAGCATAATGAGAAATTAATTCGTAATAATACATGGAGCTCAAACACTGTTTAAAAATACCAGCTGAACTACAGAAATGTGAAATAAACCCTTTGTGTAAGAATATGTCTGCAGAACTAATCCAGAAATGTCCCCAACAATAATCTTATCCACAGGGTCAGTAACCTTCTAACATCTGTGTGTCACACCATTTTTCTTTTCCTAAATCAGAGCCTGAAGAGGCTCTGGTAGGTCTTGCCTGTCTGTAGGCAAAGAACTGATGATTGACTCCTGTGCAAGGTTTGGAGTCCTCCAACAGCAGGGGTTGATAGGAGGGAGAGTCCAGAGCCTCCTGCTTTGCTGTGCTGTGGGGGGTGAGTGGCTCTCAGCCTCCTGGGAGCTACCAGGTCACACAGGGCAGGCTCTGGGTTTGGACCTGGGTGATATTTGCTGCTTTAAAAACCTGTCACTGCTGAGGTTGGGCTTTTGTGCCAGGGGGTGCAACTGGAGGTGGTGAGAGGGAAGGCTTTTCTGTAGCATTGAGATTCTGGGCTGTAAGACAACCATTGTGGGGATTTTTGTTAGAGGAGGACTTTAAAGAGCTTGAGAAGCATTTTCTTTGCATTCATAATATACAGATACTCTACTTAAGCAAAATTCTGCTGTGCTATTGTTGTGTATTATTTTTCACATGTTCCAAAAAAAAAGTTTTTTTCAATTAACTGCTCACATTCAGCTTAAAAACCCATTTGTCTCAGAGTTACATCAAAAAAAACTACGGATGGGGGGGGAGAAGTTCAAAATATAATTATTGGTTTAGATTTCTTTAAAGTGTAAGAGTAGATACCTGTCACTTAAATGGAGAAGACTTTGAGCTACTTCTGCTGCATTTTCATCAGTACGGCTTCGAATGTTGGCAGCCCAGTCTTGGCAGTGGGAAGATTTCTTGGGAGGAAGGTGGGAGGATCACTGAGCATCATTCATAAAAACACCACAAGGAGCTGTTTGCTGTGTCAGGGGAGCTCATTCTGAAAGCAAAAGTCTGCATGTGCAGAGCCTGGTGGAAAGTCAGGGGGAGGTGCAGGACCTGAATACCGAGGGGCTTTTCTCCTCAAAATTTCATCTTTCATCTGATTTCCTATCTGTTGTGGGTACTGCCTTTGGTGATGATAGAAATGTGAAGAGTTGAAAAAAAACTAATAACTCTGAAAAAAATGCTACTCGTGAAAGCAAGAGGAACCACTGGCTGGGAGAAAGGTGGGGTTTAAAATGCACTCAGAGAAGAACACTTGAAGGATGTGGGCAAAGAGAGAGCTATCAGAGAGGAGTCCCAATATCTGTGGGTCTTCTTATGACCAGTATGAAAATTTCTTTTGAGCCTTGAACCCTCCATGAGAAGAAAGCTGCTGAAGATTTGTTTTGTTTTGTTTTGTTTTGTTTTTTTTTTAAAGGACAAGAAAGCAGTTAGCCTGGTATGCTATCTAATTATGTATATGTCTCTTCTAATATTTAAGCAGAAAGAAAGGACTTCACAAGTAAAAAACATCTAAAATTTAAATGTGCTTAGATTGAAGCAAACCTACCAAATAGTTTGATAAAGTTCCAGGGGCCGATACCAAATCCATTCAGTTTAAAGGAGTCTTTAATGGACTCTGGATTATACCTTAAAAGAGGAGACCCACCTTAGTCTGCCTATTGCCTCTTCCTCTCAATTTCCTGATTTGGAAAACTTAACACTTTGCCCTTGTCATTTGAAGTAAAAGTGAATTCTATTATAATAAAAACACTGAAGAGGACAATAAAGATTTAGGTGAATTAAGAGGTGTTCTTTTTTCGTAAAATTCTTTCCAGTAGCCAGCACTTGGGTGATTATCCTCTGTTCTGAAATGTTCTGCTTAGTACCGCCATGTTCTCATGCTTGCAGGTGGAAGACTGGGCAGCAAATGAAGGGATCTGTTGGTTTTACATCTACTTGCTCTCTTTGTAGAAATGCAAAGTGTGACATTTTTTGCATTGTAGAAATGCAAAATTTTTTTTTTTGCATTTCTACAATGCAAAAGTCACATTTTTTGCATTGTAGAAATGCAAAATTTTTTTTTTTGCATTTCTACAATGCAAAAAATTGTAGATTTTTTTTTCAAAAAAAATTCTCTGTTTCCATTGGTACTTTTTATCTGATGTTGTGTGACTTGCTGATTCTCCTCCCATTTGATATGAAAGGTTGATATACCAAGCAAGTTTGCAAGGGAACCCTGACAAAATCTCTGTGTCACCATAAACAGCAGGACTGCATCCCCAAAAAGGCTTGTTCCATTTTTTTAAGAGGTAGACATTTTAATTCTGAGAAGGATAAAGAATATTCTGTATATAAACGATCTGTTTTGGCAAAATCCAAATGCACGATCAGATAGAACAATCATAATTGTTATAGCACAGTTCCATATATTCCTAGAAATATTTGCCTTACTCTCCTAGGTCCTAATCTTTGAACCCAGGTGGGGTTTGGGGGGGTGTTTTTTGGTTAGGTTTTTTTTCATGTTGTTTTGTTTCAGGTTTCTGTTTGTTTGGTTTCAGGGTGGCTTGTTTGTTTTATATGAGACTGTGTGATTGCAGGGATACAAACAAAAATATCCCAAATGGTTTTGTTGTTAGTGGTAACATGGAGCCAGTGCTACTGAGGAACAGCAGTACCTCTCTGACTGGAGCTTCCTGTTGCTAAAATACACAACAGTTCTCACCTGTCCTGGGAGATTCTGCTTCTGAAGACAGGGAGATGTGTTAGATTTGTTTGTTTGTTTTGTTTGCTTTCACAAAGCAGTTTGGAGTTGTAAACCCAAGTGTAATCAACGTTACATGACTTTCCTGTGAGTGGCATAATTGCAGTCGCATGCCAAGTGTGAAGTGCTTTGACAGTCTTGCAGCAAAATTCATTCAAATCTTAGAAGCAAAAGAAAGAAATGAAAAATCAACTATTGTCTTTTGGTGAGAATAATAACATCTGAGACTCCATTGTGCTTATCCACAAAATTCTATGTGGAATGGTTTTTATGTGCAATAGGCTGTTTACAGCGAGCCATTTAAAATAATAGCCCGTGAGACCATTCCCTGATGCACACTGCCATACCTGGAGAGCCTGCCAGATACCATCAGGAAAATGGACCATAAAAGCAATCCAAAACCTACATTCTTAGTGGAATTTATCTGATAAATACCTCGCTAAATCCTAAGTGTTTCATTCATCTTTTTTAAGTGTGATACACTGATCTGCTTATCTGTTTAGCCTCACTGGCAACATTCTCTCCTGAGGTTAAAACACGTAAGGAAGACACATCCATTCACTTTAATAACTGTTATCTCCCAAAGAATGAGAGCTGCAGAGTCATTAATTAAACATGATCGTTCTGGGGAAGGTCTCCTGATGAAGATGTATGTATGACTCACTCGGTGTCGGTAAACTCTATTTCAAATACAGTTTTTCACGTTTGACCATTTTCAGTGTCAGGTAAAAACTTGTCAACAAAAGAGCCTGTGTATCTAAAAGCATCATTTGTAACAGACGTACAACCAATCCCTTTCAGCTCCTTCTACCATCTGTAACATGCAATAATGGAATTATGGCAGATGAATAGTCCTATATTTTTGTCATAGGACTAGAAGTGGGGAACGTTTTTTTGCCATCAAACTCTGTGAGAGATAGAAATTGTTTAATGTAAAATTTCCGTTTAAGCACAGTACTGTGTGGTTTCAAATTTTATTTTAAAGCCACTTCAGAAGAAAATCACTAGAATTTTAAGTTTTTCTTGAAGACATTTGAAGAAAATTTTCTTAAGCAAAACATTATTTCAGTCAAAATCAAAATATTTCTATGTCAAGTGCAATATTAAGTCCCAGCATCTTACTAGAAGTATCCAAATGTTTGATAATGATGTGCTTCTGATGAAAAGAAGCTGCATTTCTGTGAAGTATATTTGAAGTCAGAAGAGGTTTCATCTTCCTTTTTTCCTCACCTTATATTTCACCTTATATCCTTGATTCTTTCTTATGTAGATGTCTACCTTCTGTTTCTTCATAATTTCAAACACCTCTGCCTTTTCTTTGATGTGTTTTTCTTCCCATCTATAAGAAATTTCTCACAAACTTAATTAAGTAGACCTTTGTCTTCAAGCTGCTTGACTGGGAGATACCAGAAGCTACTCTAACAGAAGCATAATAAAATAGAGGCACAGTTTTTTGTCTCTGCTTGAAAGTGGAAGGGCAGCTTCAAACTCTGTGGTTCTGAACAACAGGTTAAATTTTCCCTTCTGCCTCTATGTATGTTAATCAATATATTCCAATATAAGTACTAAGCTGAAGGCCTCCTTTTGCTTCTCTTCAAGACCAGTAGTAACTAACAAAACACCCAGAACAAGATGTGTAAGTTTATGAACTCAGTGGATGCTGGATCCCTTAAAACTTGGGAAACACAAAAGTATCATCTACTAATTGATATAGTTCTTAAAATGTCCTTTGACAAGGTCAGCAGAGGGTATTTTTTGTTCTATTCAAGATATCCTTAGGTTTGCTAACTAGAAAAATAATTTGATATGTATGTGAATATAAAGTATGTGAATATAAATTTGTGAGTGGTTCGTAGGGTAGAAATTGTTAATTCTGGCCAAGAACACAAACATCTGCCATCTGTTTCATGGGAATTTTAGCAGGAGTTCCACCACATGCATGGACCAACAGACTCTGTCTTTTTCTGGCTCTGGGGCTGTGTGTATCCACAGGAGCAGTCAGGTCTGGGGGTCTTCTTTTTGTTTCCCACTGAAAACACAGAGGTGACCTGTGGGTTTGTGTTCCAAAGTACTGTCCCCTTTCCCAAATATGTTCTGCTCTACAGAAGCAGGACTGGAATTGTGAATTTCTTGTGATCAACTCTCTTCTACATTTATATCAATCTGAACACAGGGAGTGGTTTCCAAGTAAAACTGCAGATGTGCAACCTGGCACTTCCAGAGAATCTTTTATCAGGGCAAGTTCTTCTTATGCTCACTGGAAAATGTTCACTAAAATGGACAAAGGTAAGAGAAGTACCCTGAAACAGCTGGTAAGTGAAACATTACCTGGATTGGTGTGCTGTAGTGTATTTCTGAGGCTCCAAAATTCCACACAAAGATTTGAACCTCTCCATTCGCAAAGGAGTGACCTAAATTTGATAATACTTTTTTGAGGCTGGCTCTTGGACTTTGGGGAAAATCCTCCAGAGAGACTGGCTTCTCTCTCACGTAGAATGTGAATCATATGGAAAATGTACCAGAGCTGTGTGGGAGCAGTTCTTTCATGCTGAGATAGGATGCTGAGATTTAGCCCTTTCCTTTGGGACCAGATGCCAGATCTGTGTTCTGACTATCTTTGGTACATATGTGAATCTCCAAAAGGGCTCATTTATAAAAGGAGTAGAATATCTGATCTGAGATCAGTCATGTAGATCTAAGGGAAGGATTTTGCCTTGAGTGTGAATTAGTCCCAAAGACAAAATTCACAGCAGCCTACTTGTTAATGAATTACAAAGTCTTTATTTTTAAACATTTTAAGTCTTCTTAAGTTCCCGCAAAGAACTCATTATGCTTTGCACTTGGAAGAAAGTGGAGAAAACATAAGTGGTGCTTTGGAGGGTGGGGAGTCTGGTTCCAATACAGATGAATTGGTGCAATTTTACACATGTAATGTAAATAAAGGTACTGATAAATAGAGCATGCACCGTAGGTAGCTGCATGCCCTAATCTGTGATACGATGCATATTTATGAGTGTGAATATAATTAAAAGCTGGTGCTCCAAGTGTCAATCCACTCAATTTATACACAGATCATTAGAGGGAATGCTTCTCCTGAAATGGCAGGGTATGTGCAGTGTAGACCTGTGCCTGCAGATTATATGATTTCCCATTTCTCCATTTAGAGCCTCCTTTTATGGCTTGAGACCTGGAAAGTCCTTGAAAAGACATTAAGAAGATATTTATCTAATTAATTGCTTTTAAGTCTTGAACGTGTGTGTGGGTTTTCAGTTTTTTCTTCTTTTTTTCCTTTCCTTAATGTGAACTGCAAAGCAACAGAAGCATAATTAGTTGAATTTGGAGGATTTGTTCACAAACTTGAAATAACTTAAAAATAGGCAAATTTTTCAGTATCAGTAGAAATTTCGGAGAATGCCTAGGAACACTAGGTTTGATGAAAATACCCTGGAAAATTATGATTTTGGTGTGATGATATTCTCTGATGTAATAACAGTTACTTCAAGGAGATTTAGGGCCCTGATCAGAGAGGTGGCACATTTTTATCAGAGCCCATATCCCATAAACCTTGGGATTATTAGGGGCTCAGTGGGAAGGGATCCACTGGAAGCCACTTGAAGCTTCATGTGGGTGATGTGCCCAGCTTACTTTATAGCCACACTTGTGAAGGGGGGAGGATGCTAATTCTCCATCCTCTGGAAAATGCTTTCCCTGGATCAGAGGCTGCAGAGCATGTGCAACTGGTACCTGAAGGAGGCCAGCATTTGTCTGGTTATGGGGGAGGAGGGAATTCATCTCACACATCTAAAATTATCTTGATTTTCATTTCAGCTTTGTAGCTCACCTTTAAGAGAAAGCAGAACATGAGCAGCTGTCCAGTGAGTGATTCTGTGCCAGCTGACGTGGAATGTGAGGTCTTTTATGTAGCTAAATGCAGTGATTTAAAACATCTGCCCATATCCCTGTTTTTTCTATTTGACTGTGGTTCCATAGTGGAAACTTCTTAATGTGATGGAGACTTTTTATCACGTAGTATCATGTTTCCAGAGTTATCTTTTCCCTTGTTTTTAGAAGTAGCTATGTATTTTCTTGTGAATGATGGTTCATATCTCTAATAATTTTGGGAATATATTCTTATAGAATAGTGTTGAAAACTTCTTGTATTTGTGTTTTGGGTTATTCTGTTGTTTTTTTCCTTCTGTGGGAAAAAGAAATATTAGGTACCAGATTACACTGACAGGGATGAATATGAATAGAGGAATATATTTACCTGTAGAGGTAAAGCAAGAGTAGTTTACAAGTATAATTTTGGGGGCTTTGTTTAAGGCTTGTTTTTTTTTTTTTCTCCTCCATGAATAACTGCAATTCCAATGTGAGTGTCCTGGTTGTTAAAATTAAAAAAAAAATTGCTAATCCTGCTGTAGAATACATGCTCCATTTGTGGATCTGCTGTGTGTTTATACTAGGAGGGGTCTGATCCCTTTTGTTTGCTCAGTGCTAATGCCAGAAGTTTGTGGAAACTCTTCACTCGCCCTCAAGACGCAAAGGTCAGAGTTAACTTCTGCCTACAGGGAGAGTATAGAGAGTTAGGGTAGGCACAGGTTCCAGTAAATCCAACTAAATATGGCAAGCACTTCTATTGGGAGACTTTTTTCGGATGAACATTTGTGTGTTTTTCATTTTGACTGTGAACACAGTGTTGTGCAGACCTCATGCCAGTGCATTATTTAGGGCAATCCAAGCCCTCTTCTGTATGTTGGGATCTAAAGTGGTCATCCCTGGTAAGATGCCTAAACACAAGTGTTGTCTCTGTCAAATGCTGTTACTAAAGAATAACTTTTTCAATTGACATAATCCTAGCCTTGATCATGTCCAGATTTGCTGCTGTTCATAGCAAAAACTGGACCACATTAATTTATCCTTTTAATTTGTCATTTTGGAGATGTATGACCTTTTTAACTTTAGGGAACTATTTTTTAAAATTTCTTTAGATTTGGTTTGTTAGAAGGTACTCATTTGAAGTTAATGTCTAATTATTTTTTAGGACTCATGAATTATGAAAATATTTATATAGTTAATCAGTTACATTATCAATGGATAATGGCTAAAAATATAGTAAGTAACCTTAAAATTATATATGGCTTATGATCTTTAAAGGGTTATAGGTCTTTAACTACCTAGTAAAACTATAGAGAATTTACAGATCACTGTTTTATTGGTATTATGACTTCACTACTTCTTTGAACTTTCATTACTGACTGTTGAGGCTTTTCAAGGATGACAGTAACTATTTTACCTTTTGGCTGTTACTTTTAAGAAACCTGTGATGTGAAAGCAATATATACACATATTTAGATAACAGATTGGGAAATAGAAATAATCAGAAAAATGGTAATTGAAATTGCAGAATATTGATATATAGAGAGAGATAGATATAGGTATTTATATAATATATAAATTATATGCATCAAAGATATGAATATTTTGCTGTTACTCATGTGGGAGTAAATGTATTTTATAGTTTTCTGCCTTGTATTGCTATGAGTGAGGAAAGAATTAATGTTTAAGGCTAATCTTCCAGTCCTAGGAGTAGCTTATGGGCCCAATTTACCACCAAATGGGTGTAAATAATTGAAGTCTTTTTGGCCACAGGGCTGTGAGCAGTGAAAATAGGAAAACACCTGCATTTAAGTAGCGGGCATAGCCACTACTAACCCCAATTAGGTCTTGGGTAATTAGGGTTATTCTCACAACTAGTTAGATGTGTTCTTGCACATCTTGTTGGGTTAGATCTATTCTCCCCAAAAACTTGCAAATTCAAATTTAGTACCTGGACTTCCTGATGAAGGAGCAGCAGCTGGTGCTGTGCAGGCCTTGGGCTGAGTGGGCAGAGCCCACTTGGGCTGGATGGCCCCAAATCTCTTGAGTTGTGGGGCTGGAGGAGCTTCCATTGCCCAGAGATTAAACCCTTGAGGTGGAAAGAGAAAAAGCTACCTCTATCTGCAAAGTACTGTAAGCAGTGCCATGAGAAATGTTTTTCTGTTCTCCCAATAGTCTTAAATCCAGCTATAATGTGTTCTGTTAAATAAAATTCAAAGGGTCGTTTTCTCCCAAAAGGTCACCTAGGATTTTAGTGTTTGCTCAGCTCAAAGTGTCTTATAAAATTAACTCTGTTCTGTCTGAGACAAAAAATTATGGATATGAAGCTGTCCGTAAAACATGTTTTTCAGCTCAGAACAAGAGCACAAAAATTTACTGGAGATAATTGTGTGGACTGTCTTCTTCAATTACTTTCAATAAAACTGAATATTTGCAGTTCATGTTATACCAACACAGTCCCAACCTGCTGGGCCAGGTTTGATTTTGAGTAGCCCATAAAATGGTCTGTACCTTCTTTTAATACTTTTTTTTTTTCCAATACCATTCCTCTAGCTTTTAATCTCTACCTCAAAAAACAGACAGCTACAGGTATATGTAATTTTTCTAAGCACTAAACCACACAGAGTTTCCTAAGTGCTAAACCACACTTTTCATCTGAAGCCATCAAGAAGGAACAATGTTTATGAGTCTGCAACAAATTCCACGTGTGAAGTCTCTCATTTACTGAAGTTTTCCATTCACTGAGGCCAGTGGATTGTGCCAGGGCTTTGTGGTGTGTCAGAGGTGTGCAGATTGTTTCACTGCATCAGGAGTTTGCTGTGATGTCCCTTTGCCAGGTGGAGGCAGAGTTTCATTAATCCATGATATTGAGGGAGAAGGGTGGGAAATGATGTTACTCCAAGGCTTTGATCTTTTTTTGTTAATGAGCTGGTTTACAGCTCAGGTATTAAAGAGTTGGAGAGTTTTTGCTGTGAAGGCTGCAGCTGATATGAAAGCAGCTTAAATTTGGAATAATGCAAGCTAAGCCAAGCAACATTTTTCCACCTTCAAGTAATAGATTCTATTGCCCTATAAATTCAAATGATTCTTGTTGCCCATTTCTTGCTTCCTCCAGCCATTCATTCTTTTTCTTGCTCTTAACATCATTGGAATATGGAAAGCATTTGGATTTAGTAGAATGGCTTTTGGTCTCGATTTTAAAACAGAACTTCTCTCTGCCACCCATGTGCTAACTGCATCAATTTGTGCGTTTAACCTTTTCTAAACATACACACATGCACAAAGAAATCCTGCCTGTTGCCCTGATTTTTGGTGGGCTGCAGGCATGCATGGGTAATCTCAAATTACTGAATATAATCCGTGTTTGTTACAGGATTCTCTGGGTTAGCCATTGTGTTGTAGGCTGAGAGAAATGAATTCAGGTTCTACCTTGGTTCTGTTTTCTTACCCAGGGGCAAAGAGGAGACTCAGGGATATGATATGTCCTTAACTCTGCTGTCTTTTCCTCCTTTAATAAACTCACTGAAGGATGTTGATGTGTAGGGAGACATTATGCCTCATTTTGGGTAGGTCTTTTCCTGAGTAATTTGGCCAGTTTTTGTTCCTGTGAAAAATGGAAATTTGTCAAGAGTTAGAGGTTTAGCAGAGGGTGTTGTTGATGGCAACATTTGTTTTACCTGCTCATCTACGCAGCAGTTTGTCTTATTCACCCAGGGATGATGTGCACTCTGTGTTTTTGGTAGTTAAAGGTTTCTAGTTTATTGTAATCTTGGAGCCCCAGCTCTGAGTGTGTCAGCTTTAAAGTTTAGCTCTGTGGTGCACATCCAAACCTCTAAACAGCTGTGTGTGTAAGAGTGGTTTAATAACCCCCAAAGGTGCCATAGGTTTTGTTGAGGAAAATAAATAAAGAAAGAAACATAAAAAATAAAATTAGAATTAGGTCTTCTCTTTTTCATATCTCATGTCATGAGGAAAAGTTTGGTATCCAGACTTAATATAATATTAAATTTGTCAGATCAAAGCAAAGGTGTGAAAAGTTTCATATGGGGCTATTAGAACATTTTATTTAAAGCTCAGGTGGAGCTGATATGTGTTCAAGGTTTTATGGGGTTGAGGGACAAGAGTTTTTTGGGATTTTTTTGTTCACAGGTCAAGTTGAATAAAAGCTGGAAAAAAATTCAGTCCTCTAGCTTTTCTGAGGGTGAACAAAATATCACTGATGTTACATGCCATACAGGTAGAGTGACTGAATGATGAGCACATTCTGCAAAAAATTTAGTTTAATCTCAGGTGAGAATTTAATGTGAGAGAATAAGATTTTGGTTAACCCTTGGTGAATTCCCAGGGCTGGCTGCCTCAGAAGGGACCTTCTGTGTTTGGCTGGAGGGAGCCTTGGGCAGCTGTCCTAAGGACAGGCACACCAGTGCCAAATATAACTTAAATCAAGTGGGTTTAGCTCCCTTACCTCTAAAAACCTCAAATCAGAGAGGGGACCAGGGCCACACCATTGGGAAAGGAGTGTATGTCCATGCTGATGAACCTCTGCTGGCAAAGAAGGATTTTTCTCTCTACAGAAGTGTTTAAAAATGGGTTTGTGCTTGCTTGGCTACATTCAGTGCAAAGAAGTAGGTGCGGAAAAAAACCCCCTGAAATATTGGAGAGTGTAAATTAACAATCTAAATATTACTTTCTAATTATCAGCACAAACTTAGACATTAAATGACACAGGAGGCATCAGTATTTTCCCTTAATTTTTCTGAAGTCTAATTTAGTGTTGATATGCTTGGTATCATACTATTATTGGTTTTTTCTTTCCTTTTCTGTGTCTTTGATTTTTTAAGATGTGGATAACTTTTTGTGCACTGAACTAAAATACATAAATCTATTCCTTGCTGAAGCACTGAAATAGTCCTGCTCTTATGACAGTGATGTCACTAATGCTAGAAGTTCAGACATCGAACTGTCTGAACTGGACATTGGAGACACATGGAAGTCTGTTAAAAGAAGAAAAATAAAAGAAAAAAGTGGTGCTTAGAACTCTTGTGATCCTTACTGTATATTTGAATTTTGGAAAAAATAATTGAGAAATAGATATATCTATATATTACTGTATTTTGCACTATGAATAGGATAGGTCTGACAGTTTTACTTCTAATTTCCTGTGGTTCCTGGGTTTGTATTGGGTCAGCAGCTACGTTTGCTGAATCAAGACTGCAGTTTTCAGTTTGTGGTTTTGGTGGCCAAATGTATAATCTCTATGTTTTGGGGGAAAAAATGTCACACTTTGGCAGTTGACCATGCAGAGATATTTGAGTTTCAGGCACGTATTAAGAGCAAAGTAAACAAAACAACTTGCATCCACTGACCGACATGGTCATTTAATAAGACCTGTACACTACAGCAGTGCTAAAAGGAAGAAGGTGTTGAGAAGGTGGGGCAATGTGGGACAGATGGAAGGGTAATTAATTGTCACTCAGGTGCTTTACTTGTAAATCTCATCAGCGTCAGCTCTTGCAGCAACAGTTTAATAACATTATAATAATATAAACACAAATAAGTAACCTGATACTACACTCATATGGGAACCTCATACTGCACAACACAGAACTAAAGAATCTGATTCCTCTGAGCTGCCTTTCCTCCCATGGGAGACCTGGGAGAGCAAAGGGTACTCAGACCACTTCAGTATTTTTTCTTCACCTTTCACCATTCATTCTTTGAATTTTTTTGTTCTACCCTGTTTGTCCCATCTCCTGGCTCTTTGGGGAGAGGATTTGAAACCTTGCCACTATTGGAGATTTCATATTTTCAGCACCCTGTCAGCATAATCTTAATAGCCCAATACTTATGGCTGTGGAGGTGCTGTAAGTGGTATCACCCCAAGGAGCTCTCTGTGCAGACGAAACAAAAACTTCTCCATTCTTCAGAGCAAAACTAGTATTTATGCTATTTGCACCTTCCCAAATGATCTCTCAGCATTCATTGTACATGCATTGTAAATGCTACCAAGCTCGGGAGCACAGAAGAATGGCATAGGTAGGGATGTTCAGATGCATTGCAAACCTTTTGTTCAGCTGTCAGACCGTCTGAATGGAGATGGCTTTTTGTCAGGCATCCTGTTACAGCTCCTTCATGCTTAGGCTTGTTTCATTTGTTCCCTGGGTGAAGCTGGCAGGAGTCACTGCAACGTGAATGATCTTGCACCTGGAATCCTGAGCTTTTGCCCAGGAAATCTGCATAGAACCCCTATGTTAATGAAATGGCTCACATCCTGCTTGGTTCATGCTAATATTGATATCATTAATATCGATCACAGATTAAGCTTTTGTCTTCAAAGTGAGATAGTTTTAATTATGGTTGAAGTCCTCCTCTATACTTTAATCTATTATATTTTGCTTTGAAGTTATAGTGTTTCTCTGGGTGCCATTTTCACATCTGAATATATTGTCATGTAAAGCCCACTAAGCTGCTTCATGCCCATTTATTGCCCTTAAGAATTGATTCCGTCCCCTCAAGCATTTCCTTATTTTTTGAACGTGTGGCTTTGTAGACTTTACAAGATGTGTTACCACATTAATCACTATAAATTCCAGTGTGTGCTTGAGGTCTTTAATGTTTGGTCCCAAGAGACTTCACATGTAATACGTGAATTAGGAGCTCTTAACATACTGAGAAATGTGCAGAATAAAGGATTCTGTAGGACTTGAAACACTTTGAAAAGTGGTTTATGCTTTGTAAGTGCTGCTCTGCCTCACATTCCTCCATTTGTAGCAGTGCTTTTGACACTTTCTTGGTAAATTGGGCTTCCATGCTGTGTAATTAATTTGAACACTCATCTACGCCTGCCTGAAAAATTTTGATGGCTTCATCTTTTAATAAATAAATCTGATTGTCCTAAACTCCAAAGCAAACAAAACAAAAAGTATTTGAAGATCTGCGCTGCATTTTTCTCCAGTGAGATCTCTACACTCCGATGCTCTGCTTAAGAACAAAGCAGGGCAAATCAATCAGAAATGCAGATACTGATTTACAGGGTATTCAATTAGGGACCTGTTTTAGAGAGGTGAAATGAACTGAGCATTCAGCTGGCCACAGTGTGTTCTTTGAGAATTCATTACTTGCTGTGTTGGAAAACTAACTGGTCAGGGAAACTTACAGTACCTGTCAGGGTTGCTGTTTGAGAAAAAACCACTTGCCTCCGTCAGCACGGCTGTTTAGATAAACCAATCACTTCTCTAATCGATTCTGAGTGCTGAAAAGTTGCCATGGATACAAGATCCTGCTGCCATCAAAACAGAAGGTAAGTTTAGAATTGGAAGTGACAGATTTATTCATCACATACTTAACAAGCCTTTGAAGGGAAAGAGAGAGTTTGTCAGAGTCCTTAGGCTGTGTATAAAAAGATTGTGGAGAAATAGTTAGAGAATTGCCAATAGGCACTTCAGTTGGAGAGGACTGGGTAATATTTGCATTAGAACCATTGCACAGATGTGTTTGCTTGAAACTTTTGCTCTGGATGACAAAACCATCAAAGTCTGCCAGCCTGCTGTCATTAATCTCCAGTCTTGCAATAAATGGTCAGCTGCAAATTTCTGTCTTGTTGGTGGAGGGTTTCAAACTGTTCCAGGCACAGCTTAAGAGGCAAGGAATGCAGGGCAGCCACTTCTCAAATCAAACCTTTGGGTCCCTCTCTCATTCAAAGCAAATTTCAGAAAGTGAGTTTTTAATGTCCCCTACTAAAAATTGATAGAATCCTGCAGAAGAATTGATTGGATTTCTGTGTGATCCTGCTGAGCTGCCTTCTGCTACCCCGTTTTATATTTTATTGAGTTTAGTGCATTTTTTTAGCTGGGTGTTGCAGGGATGTCACCCTTCCATTTGCTGATGATGCCATGTCATACTCTGGTACACAGGACTCAGTCCTCAGAAATTCACTCACTTGTATGAGTGAGACGGAAAACAAAACAACAAAATCTACTTTAATTGTGAAATGTCATGGAAGACAAAAATAACCAAAAGGAGAGGGAAGTGTTGCAGTCATTTTGTTCTCCTGGGTAAGTACCTTGCAGTTTTAGAGCTGTGCTGAAATTAATTTTCTCTTGTAGTTCTTTCAAACTCCTCAGAAATCACCTCTCTCCCTCCCACTTCTCTAAACTGAATGTATATTTAATAAGAGGACATGCAAAACCAAACTCATTTCCTGGTTTCTCCTGCACATAAACATACAGTGCTAATTGAATTTTTTTGGTAAATCAATGTTCACAAAAAAATAAAGCATGTTTCCCTAGTTCAAAGCATGTCTGGGTTGGAGGGGTTTGTGTGCAAATCAAGAAACCTCTGTGGCATTATATAAACATGCAAAGAAAGTCGATGTAATTGATAGGATTTCTTCTTAATATTTTTTTTTGGTTTTCTTTTCAACCTAGGGCTTCCTAGTAAAACTTGGAGTCTGAAATTCGCTTGCAGGAAGCCAAGAGAAAGCATTTAGTGAGTCTGTGTGCAGTAACCCAGCGGTGTTTAGCTGGCCCCTCACGCCAGGGAGGTGAGCTGCCAGGGAGGACACCAGGCAGGGTTTAAAGCTCCAATCGCTGTCTGAGTACTCGATAGAAGTGATTGTCTCCCAATCCCTGTGGTGGGAGCTCAGTCACATGTTCCCTGGAGATGCTGTTCAAAACAAAAAGGTTCTCATTCCAGGAGTGCTCTCGCTTTTGTTTAGCACTTCAACTCTTGTACATTCTGTGTTTGTGATCACAAAAATGAATTTTTTTCCACAGGATCTTCAGGGTGTGGATCCGAGAATGCATCATTCAATACTTATGTCTTTAAGCTCATATGCTGATTGTAAACTTAAACAATGTGTTCCAGTACTAGGGATAAATAATGATTCAAATTTGGCTTCAATTTAAGTGGATCTGTTTAATTAGTATATTATTATGTATCTTCCTCTTCAGCATTCTGAGGGTTACAAATTAATAAAGTCCACCCCATAGCAAAAAGAAATGTTTTCATAAAAAATTTGAGATTTTGTTTGCTACTATATCTGGAGCTAGTGCTATTCACAAAAATTTTGGGTGGCTGCCCAATATTCTTTTGCAAATCCTCAATCCTCCAAAGATATGCAGACGAGAATATTTTATAGTGCTATCCTGTATCCTGTGTGCCTTTCTCCTTTGTTCCAAACACTCAGTCACAGAGGGTGAACACCACCTTATGGCCTTCAAAATCATAAAAAAATGAATAGCCAGCATTTGGTGGAGGGCTGGAGAGGGATGGAATCCCTAAAACACCTGGAATGCATTTGCCAAAATATTAATCCTAGGAGTAATTTCTAAGAATTTTGAGAAGGGTAAAAGAGTTTAATGCTCCTAAGACAGTTACATGGGTGTCTCTTAAATTATGCTTGCTTTTTTGGGGTTTTTTTGGCTTGTTTGTTTTTTTACTTCTATAACTGCAAAGAATTATTGTTGTAATTGTCCATTGCCCCACTGCAAACATTTTCCAGCTCCTCTGTGAGCACTCCTGGTCTCTCCTGGTGCACAGTCAGCATTCTTAGTGTAAACTAATGTTTTTTGAAGTGTCAGATGTACATAAAGAGACATGGTGTTAGAAGGTTATTTAGACAGACAGACATAAGTATTATTTTTAATCCATTAAAATCGGTTTAAGTTGATGTTTTGTTCTTAACAAAACTTCCAGTCTTCTAAGGAATTTCATTTGTGAGGCTGCAATATTTTAAGCTACTCTGCTAGACCAAATCTGTCCATATCCTTCATGCACGAGGGAAGAGGAGCCATTGCAAGAGTTGATCTCAATCTTAGATCTCAGCTCTCAGTGGTTTATAAATGATCACTTATATAAATAGAATTTGTTGTATTTCCACTTAGAATTTGTGATATTTCCACTTATAATTAACTCTCTAAAATCTAATACCTACTTAAGGAATGATGTCTTAAAAGCCCAATCTATATTCAACAGGGAAATACTTTTTTTGGATAAGTAAAACACGAGAGAGGATGTTGCATATCACCATGCATAGCATGTAAGGAAAATAATTTTATAGTATGAGACACAGGTTAATCTTTACCTTATAAAATTAAGTGATTGCCTCGCTACTTAGATCTACAGTAATTTTTTCTTCAGTTATTGTGTTAGCAAGTACAGCATGGCATTATTAAATTAGAAATCCTGTTAGTCCTTTGTACCAAAGTCACGAATCACAAAGAGAGTTGCACTAGAATACTCTGGGGTAAACACTCAGGTTTGAAAACTGAATTTACCTTACTTTGGCTATCCTATAGGTTTAATATTCCTTGATGTATATACTTATTTTTCTGTGTGTATCCTTGGTAGATTTTATAAAATATTTAAAACAAGAGGTCTGAGATCAAAATTAATTTTACTCTCTTTATACAAAGTACAATAAATCCATTTCAACAAACACAGACCCTGAAGATTCTGTCCTGGGATGTAATTGCATAAATTACCCAATGCATCAATTACTTCTCTATTTTTTTCATGGAAACTCACGGCAAGTTTCGATTTAGAAGAACTACTCTAGTATAATATTTCTAAAGAGAGGAAGGAAATTATTTTATGCTAAGGAATGGACTATAATTCCTGAGAATGTAATAGAATTGTCCCTTGAAAACCTCAAGCTGAGATATGACAACTTGCTTCCTGCCTTGGCAGGCTGCTCTAAGAGCAGGGGCTGAAGTGGTCACTGATTTGAACTGCACCCCCTGATCAGAAGTTCAAACTCTTGGCAAGTTTTGATTTCTAGCCATGCAGGTTTAGGAATTAGGAGAAGGCAGAGAGCTGCTCCATTAAGCTCCATTGTGTCTGATTATGCACTTTGCCCTCTGAAGGATGCTGCAAAACAGGATTGGGAGTTCTGTATCCTTGCTGGTCTTTTTGTGGGGCTGTTTCAACAGAGTCGTATTGGAATGGAAAATTCATCCTGACAAATGAGTGAGTCATCTATTAATTCTGCCAGGACTGAAATATATTGCCCTAAATCTAGAATCTCTAAAGGTATGAAACTCATTACCTCTCCAAGCTGTCAAGTACAACTAAAGTCTAAATTTTTAAACCTTTTTTTTTCCTGACACTGATTTCCTTTTTGGGGTGAACTTATTTAATGTTCTCCGCAAGGCACTGAACTGAAACATGAGTTTCTGGAGAGTTTCTCAGAGTTGCAAGTCTTTATTAACAGCAGGATGATGCTCATTAGAATGACATTATTTTATTACCAGATAATTAGGCTGATAATGCCAATTCAGATCTTGATCACTTTGATAACAGCACAGAATGAAGCTGATAATTAGGAATTCTAATTTGTTAAGTGGATATTTGTTCACAGAGCCTAGATCAACTACCAAAAAAGATTTCAGAAATGGTTTTCTGCTTTTACTCTTTTCATTTTGGTGTTTCAAAATCACTTACTGGACATGGGACATTTAGGACTCACCTAAATTGGGGAGAGTAAAATGTGGTTGGCATATGGAGTCACTAAATAATCTATTACCTATTCAACTACCAATGACTTATTTTTCATTTCTAAGATAATATTGATGGGCTCTTTGACAAAATGCATCAAAGAATTTAATTCTGAGGAAAAAGAAATCACTAACACTATTGGATATTCTATGATGTAAATGTAAAGATGAAATTTAGATAAACTTACCACACAATGCTTCAGCCTGTCAAGCTAATTTTATAGTTAAAAAATTGTTTTTCCCAGGATTTTTCTTCTCTCTAATGAGAAATATCTCCTTTTAATCTCCTACTGGAATGTATACTGGGGACATGTGAATTATTCAATATAAGATATTGTGATCTGTATAAGTTCCAAGTTGATTTGTGTCTGGATATCCAACAAAAGTCTATGCTGGCCACTTTGCTGTGTGGATTTCCTTCTTCACTTCTCTCAGTGCTCAGAATGCTGTGTTAGAATTTTATTTATTCATTGGTGAATGAGGAATGGCACACACTTTAACATTTTAATTTCTTTCTGTTAGGAGAGGACCATAAGAATTCCTCCTGATGTCAATTAAAAAAATTAGTTCATTTATATAGATTGATTGTTTGCTGTTTACTCTCTGAATATTTAGCAGCAGAAAATTACTGGCAGGAGTTGCTACTGACACAGCAAATTTTAAATTGACACTAGAGAGCATTTATGGGAAATATGTTTCACAGCTGGAGTAGGAAGATTGAGTAGAAAATCATCACCTTAATACTCTGTGATCTGCATGGGTAAAGAAATCAGCATGTTTTGAATGTTTAAAAAATTAGTGAAAAACAGGCAGCAGAACAAGTGGCTTTTACCTGCAAGATGGCTTTTAAACAGCATGGAATTGCAACACGATCATCTAATAGGGAAGTCCTAAAGAGATCTCTCTTCCTCTGAAATTTGGTACTAAAAAATAAGCAGGTGACAATGCCAGAGCTGTATGTGGAGGCTTGGTTGTTGCATGATTATCTATAAGTCAAGAGACATTAAAAAATTCAGTGCTAATGGACACATAGCTGAGACACACAATATATACTTGTGAAGTACAAAACAGGTCACGTGAATGCAAGTATATGAATTAGAGTTTGTAGATTTTCATGTACACTTTCTGTATTTTTTCACCAAAGACATTGCTAAATCACAAGCATAACAAAGCATACAAATGTATTATTTCTATAAGAAATAAGGCTTGCTTTTCTTTTCCCCCTTCAACAATTAGTAAATGCAAGCAATAAAAGAAACAGAAAAATTACCTTGAGTTAATTGAATAACAGAAATTTTGGACCAGGATAACTGGAAAAACTTGGAAATGTATTGAGTAGTTTCAATATATCTGTGGTATAGAAGACCACCTTTTTGTTTGTTTGTTTGTTTTATTTTTCTCCTGCCTGAACATTATCATCTTTATGTTCTTCTGGCAATACAAAGAAGCTCTCAGGTTTAAAGTAATTTGCTCTTGATTTAAAAAACCGCTACAGAACCAAAGTGAAATAAAAGGACCAAAGAGTTAATAAATCTTTTGTGTCTTCCAGAAAACCATACTTTAAATATTGAAATTGATTCTTTGGATGCACTTCTCCAGTACTTTTAGCTGATATTTCTGATAGCAGTGTGGTGAACTGGAGCTAATGTTACAGCCACCTTCAAAATTTTAAGTCTCATTGTAAACCAAATTTTACCACCTTGGATATGAATTGTCCCACTGTTAAACATTCTTATGCTCCTGATGGAACAGAGTTCCTGTGAAAATGAGACTCAGCCTGAGCTGGCTGAGGCCAGCTGAGTGCAGGATGTGCTGTTTGGGGCTGCTCACACAGGGCAGCTGATTTATAATTAGCAACTCCTCGTTGTTCACCTCAAAAGAAGAAACAATTCTTGTCTGGCTTTTCAGCTGTGGAGCATGAGCTTTTATTTCTCTTCTCTTGTTACATGCAAATACAAAGGTGTTCAGGAATATGCTCTCTGACTCGGTGAGGTTGTCTGCTATAAATCTCCTTTCGGTGCAAACTACATCCAGTCATAATTAAAGCTGGTGGTGGCTGTGTTTACATTGGAAGTACAGAACTACATAAGTATTTCAAGAAAATATTGCTGTACTACTTGTGCTTCCGTTTGTGGAGCTTGATTTGTTTTCACTGGGCCCTAGATTTTTTCTCCAGATTTGCTATATAAACCCTGAAATTCATTAATCACATGTTAGCTATGGGGTACTAACCCCAGCTTCATAAGAGGGTGGAAAGTGTGGAGTGAGAGACGGGATAATTTTGTTCTTGCTAATAGCTCTTAGGCAAAGAAGTTCTTAAAACAACAGATTTTTTTTTTTTAATTTATTTTTTTTGTTGTTGTTGTTGTTAGTCTCCTTTTTCTCATCATTTTTAAGAAAAGGCCAATTTTTGGTTCCCTGAGTTAAACTGTGCTGGATGCCAGAGGAGTTTAAAGTTTTCTCCATGCTAGCATTGAATTAATTTTCTTTGCTAACATAAAAAAGACATTTCTTAAAATATATTTCTTAAAATAAAAAAGAAAATTTATTTCTTTGTGTTAATTTAATAACATGCTCTGCTATATGTTTCAATCTCTCTTTCATCTGATATATGAGACATACATTATCGGTGTTTACTGAATGTACCAAGATTTTTCTCTTAGAAATGATAACTATATAAATAATTCAAGTAGTCAGAAATCAAAATTATTGTGGCTCACCTTCTGCTTTCTCCCCTGGCAATCTGACACCATAGGAGTATATGGGTAGGGAATGCTGCTTGGGAATGCTGGACACAGGATTTCATTTCCTCTACATGAGAAACTAAAGATTGTCAAATATGAAAGAACAACTGATATATTTTGATTTGCCATTGGACCTCTGAAACCAACATCAGGGGATAAAAACTGAAGAGAACAGGCCTGAGCATTTTCAACACATGAACTCCAGCACAGTGGTTACGGCTGCCCAGCATCCTGACAGACAACACGTTCTGGAGACAGGACTGGGAATCACACTGGAATTGTGATTAAACTGCATATTGCTGTTGAGGTATATCTTTACCTTCAAGTATAACCTACCTTTATGCAGGATATTTTGTACCACTCCACTAAATCAGAAATCTGGTGTAACATCAGTGATCTTCAAATCCGTAGATTTTCTATTAAACAGTGCACCCAGCACTTGTAAAATATCTAAAAGGGCCTGGTCAGTGAGCACTGGCCTCTGACAAATACTGTTAATAGGGATGGTCTTACTAGAGTGATTTTTCTAAGGAAAGTAATATCTAGGCATAAAATAAATGTTCATCCTGTGTAATTGTTTGATGTCCAAAGTGGCACTAAAAAGCCCCATTGCCTGCAGGCTAATGGCCAAGTGCAGGCAGTGTTGAAGGACAGAGGATGGGAAATTGGCCGTGGTGGAATGGGAGGGCTGACGTGAGAAGCAGAGCATTTCAGCGAGGATGTGAGAAATACTTGTAATGACTTTCAAGAAAAATGAATTTAGCAAATAAGCTTAGAACTGCTGCCAGATCTAACATTGCTGATGGTTTTACAAGACATTAAAAAAGAAAAAAGGAAAGCAAATGTATATTTTCTGACAATACTCAGATTGGAATTATAATTTTTGGGACCTATTTGTGTAGCGTTGTTTTTAAATTGCAGCAATATTAAATCAGTTGAAAAAAGTTTGTTAATAATTTCAGTGATTTTTCTACATTTCTAGGCCTTTTGATAAAAATAGGAAAAGAATATATTACTCCTCTTAAAATCTATTCTGCTTCATATTTATCCCTTACTGCTTTTAGTTAGGGTGTAAGAATGTTGCTTGGGATGTAAGTTAGATACTAACTATTGTTGATGTTGTGTAAGAATAAGATATATGTGTTTGTGTATAAAATCTCATTGCAGGTAAAAATATTATCCTTTTTTCTTTTGTCTTCTGTGGATTGAGAAGATACTGTGAGGAGACTAGTGCTTCTAAGTCTACTTCAATGAGAGTGTCTCATTTTCTTAAAACTAAAGTATCTTCTGGGGAAAGGAAATGCAGCAGATCCTGGTGTTTTACCTAGCAATGAATAATTCATATGCAATGAATGGAAGCTAAAATACCTTCTTTACTAGTGAATATACAAACAATACCTTTCCCTTTGAAAAAAGTGGGTAGCTACAGAACTTGGGAAACTATTTGAAACATATCGAATACTGTATAACAAATAATAATTTTGTTTTGCATTTTGTTTTTATTTCACGTGTACCTCTTTGTTACTTTTATGATGTTCACGCAAGGTGGGTAGACTAATGTTGTAACTTTGTCACAGCTCACTTTGGTGTGTTTGTTTCAAAAAAAAAATCCCTGTGCTTGCCAAAACCTCTTGTTGATATCAGTGTGTGAGGTGGGAGGGCAGCTCAGACTTCAGAGGAGCCAAACGCCATTTATCTGCATCATCTCGTTATCTATACATGCTTTTTGAAAGCGCCCTTTCCTTACTTGCTGATTATGATATGAATCACATTATGAGAGGTTTGCATCCTCATGTCTCTCTGCTAAACAAGCTTTTATGAGGGCTGCTTTGGTGTGATTGCTGATGTCCCGTGTTGCTGGGAAACGAAGTAATTTCATGTCTTGTGAATACTTGGTGTAGGACATGCTATGAAAAATATCCTTTAAAAATCTGCTGAAAATACTTATGAAGCATTTGAAGACCCATAACTCTATAACTGACTACCACAAATTATATTAAAGAAGGAGAATGAAAAAAGTAATTCTTTCGCTGATGGAAGTTGGCAGCTGTATCACTCATTTTCTTAGTGAAATGGATTCAGTGGAATTAATGTTGGACATAAAACTTCCTTTGAGAGGCAAAACTGCTTAAATTGCAACCATATAAATATGGTAAGTCTTCCATAGGAATAGGAACAAAGGTTTTTAATAAAATACAGGCTTAACTGGAAAAGGGCTTTAAATGTGTGCAGGAGAGGGTACATCCATTTCCAACAACCAAACCTGGTGCTCCTGTGTCTCAAACCCCTGCTTGTGTGGGCAGACATAGCCTTTGGGCCAGCACAGCCTTTCCTGATGCTTTCAGTGTGCAGAACTGATTTTGTTTGGGAGGATTGATTTTTTATTTTAGTTTCAGCTGTTGCAATTCTTCCTTTTAATCTAGAGTTAAATTTTCAGAATTTTAGCCAGCAATGCAGCCATCCTGCAAACCCCAGCACAGGCCCTTTTCCCATGGACATGCAATCATTATTCTGCCCTTCTCCAACCTAAAGAACCATTACTCTTATGTGAAGCAGCTGCTTCCATTTTAAGGGTGTTTCTGACCAGGTACTGAGCAATTGCTATTAATATTATTATTTCACTTAATAGTGAAGCAGCTACCTGGCCCAAGTGTCTCATTCTCCCTTTTGTTGTGGAATAACTTAATCTCTTTGGAAATGGGCAGTCATAGGAGGGCAAGAGTGTTTCATACAGATCATGCATGATCTAAGCATGTGTCAAGTGTCTATGCCAGTTTTCTTTAAACACAAATTAATTCTCTTAACCAACCACTGTTTTGTTTAAAAAAAACCAAACAAACCAGACATCCTTACGTGTCCTTGGAGGTTTAAAGCAGTAATGTGTCCTTAACACCATAGCTAAAATAAGTTTACTTTAGTCTTCTTCAGTAGTTCACCAAGTGACCTGGAGCACGAGCCATCAAAATGATGTGCCTGGCAAGATGAAGATGTCTGCAGCTGGAAAATGAAGGTACAGTAAATGCATCCCTCTTGGCTTGGGAGTTAGCAGGAATTTCAGACTTAGGAAATGAGTCAGTACCTTGCCCAGGAAATCAGCATGGGTACGACAACAACAACAAGTAAGACACAACAAAGAATTTTCCATTTCTTTCTTTCCTTTTTCAAGCATAAAATGTGACCCAAGTAACTCTGTCTCTGCTCCCTCAAGGACATGCTCATTATTATTCAGTGTAGGGTCAGGACAGGAAGGAGGTAGGTTACGCTGTGCTTAGCAATGGGCCTGAAGAGCTTAACCAAATCAGACCAAGGATAAAGGAATCGATAGTAAGAGACAAATAAAATAAGCAGTGCTGCTCTCTGAATATCACATTAGTGTCACCCGTTTTCCTTTCTATTTTGCGAAAGAAAAGCTCTGAGCTCTTATAAATGTCTGTTTGTTTTCCAGGTGTGGTTGTGCTCAAGAGCTCTCCCTCTACAATGACAGAAAATTGAAGGCAGAAAAAGATGGATGGGGGAAAAAAAGTAGAACACAAAAAACAGTGGGATAAAGTTAAGAACCCAGGGTTTGGTATTAACTATGAGGAAGTAAAAAGGAGATCACCAGAATGAAAAGACATCCCCTCCCTCTCTTTCCCAAACAAGAAAAAAGCCACCAATAACGACTAAAAACCCTAGTGGCCCATGCAGTCCAGTAGTTTTAGGGTTGCATTAATCTCTTCCAATTAAGATATCCAAAGAGTATATTTTTGTACTTGACAATTTATATTTTTAATAATAGAAAATAATTAGGTGCTGTCTAGGCGTAATTGACCCTATTACAAAGATAGAAATTGGGAGAGTGTGTAAGTCCTATTGCATCAGTAATACTGTGGTATCATGGCCTAAATGTAAGTGTAGGCATGGCTTCCTTTTTAGTCAGGATATTTGTATATCTCTATTCTTCTTGCTCTTTCTTTTGCTGTGGTTTGGAAACTGAAAGGCTTGTGGCTGCTTTTGGTTTGTTACTCCAATGATTGTACCAGTGAAAACACAACTCCCTTTCTTGGCTTTTTAATTCAGTCCTCTAGGTCTGCATGCAGTTGTTCACAGTCAGCTTGGGAAATTTCAGTTTAAAACAACCCATGCTGAATTGTTAATGTTTTCATCGAATTGTCTAACTTGGTGAATTCATTAGTGTATCAAGAAGTGACTTTCTGAGAAAATTCATAGAAATGCTTGTTTTAAAATTTGTGTAGAGAAGGTACAGAAATTTCCATTCTTGCTGTATTTTTGCCTATATTGCCATACCAAAAAGTTTTGATACCCCCTAAAGATCATATTTTGTTAAAGTCTAGGTTTCGGGAACAGCACTAATTTCTGGGTAAACTTGTAAAAGCAGAGTGTGATTCTTTTCTCCCACAGCTCAAAAATTTAGTTCTCTTGCCAGGTCAGCCACTTTTAATTGCAGAGCTGCCCATTTGTTGTGTTCCTGACAATGGCCCTGCATAAAGCCATTGCATGAAGTTGCTGATTTCATAGAATTAAGTTTGACACTGCTGACTTGGGAGGCATCATTGAACTTTGCTGTGAGAGGGTAAAAATGTAATAAGGAATAATATACAATAGATTAAAGGGGGCCAGAACCCCAAAATCCTCATGCCTAGTGAAAAAGAGATTGCTGAAGGAAACAGAATTATCTGGCTTCATGAGGAAGGTCACTCTGCCAGCTCTGTGGTGTAGAAGAGATTGAATTGAGAGCTGTCTGCCAAAGAAGCAGGAAAGAAATGAGGGAAACTTCCTGCCTGTACAGCTGCAAACATCTGAGAAGGAGGAGTGGAGAGCCACCCACTTATCTAGAAATGCCTTTCAAGAGCCCTTTTGAAATGGTGCACTTGGGAGAACATTTACCTGAACAACAGCAAGTAATCCCTAATTGAACTGCCAGAGGCTGTTTCTTGACAATGCAAAGCATTTTACCTTTATCCTTCCCTTTCCTGGTGCTGATTGATAAATGGGTTGATTCTGCAGTTGCCACTGTAATAGAAATCATCACAATACTATCAAGTACAGTTTGGAGAGGGTTTTATGTGTCATTATCTCTCTTTTCAGTAACTTTATCAGGATCAAACCAAACAAATTGGTTTAAAAACACATGAACTATTTAGAAACAAATCCTTTTGTACATAGTTTTGATTTATGTAAGTCATACAAAAATTCAAAAGGTAATAATCTTAAAACAAAAGTTAAGTTTTAGTGTGAAGTAAAAGCATCAAAACACCAATATTCATTGAAAAGTCACTTTGAATTAGTTACTTATCAAGGGTCTTGTTGTATGTATTTATGTAATTTAATGATTTTCTTTCTATCTCTAATTGTCTATTTGAAAAAATTCTGCTATATTTAACTCATTGTTGTGGCTAAACCCATGAGATTTTAAGGACAATATTTCTTCTTTCATGCCTGGGTCTTGAGTATTATTGTCATTAAAACAGCAAGTTGGGAAAAGAAAATCTGTTCTTGAAACAAGAGCCGTCTATCCTCATGCTACCCACTCAGAGCTTGGATCACTGAGCCCAGCCTTGCTCACACGTGCTGCATTTAGTATCAGCTGATGTATTATACATAAATATGTTGTACTTTTCAATTCTTTGTCAGACACCTACAAGTTTACTTTAGTAATTTTAATTTTATTACAAAAGTACTGTATCTGGACCTTTTGTTGACTTTGTTCATTGCTTTCACAGCAAGACTCTTCATGAAAACCATTAAAGACTCAATGAATCTTACAGATACCGTAATGTGAGTATGTTCTCATCTTTCTTCCCAAAGGTGGTGGACCCTGCTGAGTATGTAAACAGAAATGCAACCAAGTGTTGGCTGCAAGAAATGATGAAATAAATTGTTTAAACAGCACCAGGAGCTTGGGTGAACCAGACTGTTTTCTGGCACTGATGTCTTTTCTGGGTTCTGTGAAAGGAAAACCCTACAGCATTTAGAACAAGAAATCTCTTCAGCCTTCCTCTTTTAATGACTAATAGTTTACTTATTTTTAAAATTGTTTTTCTATTTTGCACTTGGGGGCACAGAACAGGCAGTGATGTGGTCACATATATGGCACTGATTTTGTTCAGTCAATGTGTGACAAAAATAAAATGCTGGAATTGCTGCTACTCTGAAGCCTATTCTTGTCTATGCGTATTGGAGGAGGAGTTACATTTCATCTGTTCCTGAAACTGGTAGGGGAATAGGAATGAGAAAAATTGAGCAGCTTGTCCAAATAAAGAAAGTCTTGGTCAGAACATGTGATGGATTTAAAGCTTTTAATGTCCTTCACGCCAGCACTGCTCTTGGTGAATTTGCTGTTCCCAGGGAGACTGGTGTGGCCATTTCTCTCTAGCATTTGAAAAACTTTTCTCTGAACTACTGTTTTATCCAGCAATTACTAAAGATAAAAAAACCTCAAAGCCTACATTATTTTATGTATTTATCTACTTTATTATTTATTTTAAATGAAAATCATGAAAGTTATCACCTGGAATTCTTCTAAATGCTGATCTACTGCATTCCCTAGAAAGGGGAAATTTGGCCTTGGTATATTAGGCCACCTTTATCTTGAATTTGATTGGCGATTTCTGATTTATTTATGAATCACACTCACTCCCCATCCCGATGTAAGATGGGATCGACCTCATCCCAAAATTTGACACAATCTTGGCAATGATTGAGGTGATTAGTACTAGCCATCAGTTTTACCCTTCAGAATAAAATGTGGCAAGTGAATAAAGCCTGATGGCATGGCTGTGCAAAATTTCATTTAACAGCTCATTGCAGGCAGGCCAAGTTGGATTGCCAAATATATCAAATCACTTTTATAGATCTAAGCTGTCTACCTCCTGATTTTCTTAATCGTAAATGGTATAACAGATATTGCTATGGTTTTCCCATGCATTGTAAAAGGAAAGTGTTTCAAATAAGGAGCAGAGCAAGCTGATTTGTTTGGTTAAGTTTACAGATATAGGTTGTATGTACTCCAGATGTTTGCACACATTCCCAGAGTCCTAGGGCCCTTTGTTTCTCCTGAATCTGCTCTGAATAGTCCAAACACATCCAGTCAGTAGGCAGTTGTTGTCAATGTGTTGCTAAAAGGGCTCATCTGTTATATTTATGTGCTTTTCATCCAAGAATGAATAGTTGTTGCATTGCAGTTTCCAATTCCAGATACAAGGACTATGCCAGAGTACAAGCTGCTTGCTTTGTTTACAGCTACCTTTTTGGTTCTGGTTTTTAGTATGTGGGACGACAAAATATATCTATTTGTCTTTTTTGGTATTGAGGCTTTACCTGGATTTTTACCACAGATCTGATCTCTGTATCTATAATAATACACAGCTATTTCTGCCTTGTCAAATGATCTCAAACACGTTTCACACACGTGTTCTGGGAGGAAAGGAGATGTATTATCCCTGTCTGAGAGATGAGGACATGAAGCACAGAGAAGAAAAATGTCCTCTTTAAGATGCCACACAAAGCTTATGGTGAGTTTGGGATAGAACTGAATTCCCCACAGTGTTGGGAATTCACTGTGGTTCTGACCTTGGATACTTCTCAAGCTCAAGAGCTCAAACCTGCCACTCAACTTCTGCTGATGGCAGGGGTTTTATCATCAGTATTGAGGAGGGTAAGGTACACGCACGAAAATTTTAAAAACATCCTTACCCAGAGTTTTTCAGCATCCCATTGTGTGCTTTGGGTCCTAATGTTTGCCCTGTGGTGTTATTCCTAACTGTCCTCCTCTCTGACTGTTTTGGCACAGGTACATTGAGGATGTGACCCTGCAGTTTTGTGAGTTCTCTTCATGGTACACAAATACATTTAGAAATACCAGCAATGCAGTGGAGGGCAGGGCTGTGTATCACAATCTTAATTTGGACACTTTTGTACCCTTGAATAAAAAAATGTGTTCCGAAGAGCTTCTTTAACTGGCTTTATAAATGTGACAGGCTGAGGGTTGTGATGTACCTGTGTGCTAATATAATATCTCAATTGCTTAAATATTGGGTTGTTTCTCTTTGTAGCATATGACATCTCAGCTGGCTCATATAAAGATCGAGACTGACTCAAACAGATTTTGCAGAGTATGAACAGAAAAAAGCCCACCACAGGAACAATTGCACTAATTTATTATCACAAATTGATAGTTAACTCTGTAGGTTTCCAGGATTCTCCTTTCCACCTACTTCTAATGTGTGAGATTCTAAATAATCACCAGAAATGTCACTTGATATTGGGGAATGCCCAGTTCTACTTTTCTAGACCTCGTGAATCCTGGATGAAATGTCCATAGTTTGGCTGAGTATCATTTATTGAAATGACCTTTGTTGCTTAGTAGCAGCATGATTTGTCAGCTGTATTAGAAAATTATCCTTTGTGTGAGTTTAGTAGAAATGTGTTAGAAATGTTAAATCTCACTATGGGAATGGAAATTAGTGTGTGAAGGTTCATGTGGGGGTCAGGACGATTGTCATACAAAGCTTTACTAAGCCAAATTAGCTTCTAACACTTTGTAGAAGGTTTTTACAGTCAAAGGATTATTCAATATTCTGCAAACTAAAGGCTCTTCAGGGCTAAGATGACAAGCCTAGAATGTATTCATATGGGCAAAAAGAAAAATTAAAATCAACAAAAACCAGGGAACTAGAAATTAGAGTCCAAATTCATTTTAGCATTATTTGAGTAGTTCATTGCAAAGGAATTTCTGTGAACAATTCCCACTATTCAATAATTAAGTTCAGATTTGGAAATAACCTTAAATTTTTTTTTTTAAAAATTATTTGTGTTGGAGTAGATAGAATATCTCATGCATAAATAAAATATGTATCAGAAGAGATTAATTCTGCCAGTAAGTGCTGCTCAAAAAGAAAAATGGAGCATTACTTTTCACGCTGATTGGTACTCAGAGGTCTAAACCTGAACTTTAATTTACATAAGTGACACTGTTTTAGAAATGATGTATACAGGCAAAATCAGTCCTATAGTTTTTTTTCCTATAGAAATGAAGATTTATGACATTATGCTGTTTGTGAGGGAATATAGGAAGTAATGTCTCAGATATTTTTGTCTTTTCTTAAAAACTCTTGCCCCCTTAGCTGAACCTAGACAATCAGGTCTCAGAAATGTAACAAATGTTGTGGAATGAAAACATTTTGTACAGAGGAATATCTCCAGTGTATCCTACTTAGAAAAATGTGAGAGTATGTGTTCAGTCCTTATTAAACTTGAGACAACCTGTACTGATGTCTAAACTATGGGAAAATCTCTTTGGAGCTTTTACTGATCATTCTTGGTAAATTCAATCAACCCTCACCTGTTCTGCTTCTTATAAAGCTTCTTATTTCTCCTTGGATGTTATTTGAGCACAAATATTCCATGTTGCTCTTAAATTCTAGGCAGACCTGTTGGCAGCTGTGTGTATCTCACCCTGGCATTGTGCTTTCAGCGGAAGAAAAATAGGAAGAACTGGTAAGAAAGGACATTCAGTTCTCTGCATAATAATAAATACAGACACCTTGGATATGAAGAAATTGTTAAATAAGAGCTAACAAAGGCCTTGTTTTTCTAAAGAGACTTTAGTCTGCAATGTAAATTGAATACCAGCTTGTAGTGCTGAAAAGCACTGAGGCTGATCTGAGCTATAAACAAGACCTGAATTCTGCATGATTTTTTATCACCTGTCCAGTCGACAGCAAAAAGGTTATATGAGTCAGGTGGTCATTAGGAACCAACATATTCATTTTCACAGATTTAAAATTTGATTGAACATTGTGGGATATTTGGTTGATTCAGTTGTTAATGGATTTATATACTCTTAGAAGGTGCTGGAAAGAATGACTACAGGAAGGTGTGAATAAGGACGGGGGAATTCTTGTTTTAGCAGTCATGCATCTATCAGACAGCAGCAAACAATATATTACCAAAAGTATCTATTGAAAGACAGCAGTTGTATAATTGGAAAATTTGCTCAAAACCTGCAAATTGCAATTGGACAATTTTTTTTTTTTAATTTAAAAATAAGCAAAACAAAGTAGGAACGTTTTCCCCTACTTTTTAAATTGTTTTGGGACATTTTCTTGAAGTACAATTTGTTCTTTTTGAATTTAGATCTGCATCATAGGATTTTATGTGGTCCTTCCTGCTATGTGCCTTGCAAATCATTCCTAGGACAACTTATTCCTGAATGTAGCCGCCAAAAGACTTCTCTATGAGAGAGAGCTGCACCTCATGTTATTTTTGACTGTACTTGGTATTTCAGAAGCTCTGTTTGCTCAAATAGAAGGGCATCCCTCAAATATAACTTCAAAAAGGGCTTGTAGGATTTTTCTTCCTTCTTCATTGCAATTGTAGCCTGCAAGAGTGCAGAAAATGTTGTTTGAAGTATAAAAGCGGGAAGTATTGCCTTGAACAAGATGATGCATGTTCTCAAAGCCAGTCCTCCTTAAAACTTGAATAATTTGACTGAAAAGATTTAGGATCGGTTTTCTCTCTTTTTCTTTTCTTCAGCTTTAATTTGCAGTGTTGTAGAGTGCATTCACGTTCCTCTAAATGGCACAGCATTCTTGGGCACCGTGCTTCTGTCTTAGATAGCTGCTTGTAAAACAGGTACTTTTTTTGTCAAGGGGTCTGCTGAGCTAATCCCTGAATTCATCAGTGGGGGACAAAACGTGAGGGCCCTGGGGGGAAAGACTGAAGATGTGGAATGTGGAAAGTAAGGAGATGTCCACAGAGAGAAGGAAGAGGGAAATGTTTCCAGCTGTTTCCATTGATAGAGGAGGGATATTCTGTGGAAGATGACCTTAGAAAGGAACAATTGCTTAGACACTGAAAATTGTGTTTTGCCTTCACAGCTACCATACCTGTGAGTGGCAGGGAAGAATGGAGGTGGCTTCTTGCTCTTTGCTGTGTGCCAGAGGCCAATTTGGTGGTGATAAGACTGGCAGCAGTCACTGATGTATTTGCAGAACAGCAAATAATGCATTACTATAAGGATCTATTGAAAGACAGCATTTATATAACTGGAAAATTTTCTCAAAGTCTGAAAATTGCATTTTGCTCATTGAAAATATTGCATTGATGGCATAAAACCATGCATTGGAAGCTCTTAAATCTATAGTTCCCTTGCTTAACAGGGAGGCATATTAATGTATTTTCAGATTTTATAAAATCACTGGATTTTTTTAGTTTCAGGCAGCTTGAAGGAATTTTTAAATACAGTTCAAATCATGTTTCAAGCATTTTAGACTAAATAAAACCATTTATATTTTATTTTAGCTCCATTTTCCTAATAAAAGAGATCAGTATAGTGAATTTTTGTCTATCCTGTGCTTGTTGACTTATTACACCCAAGTTTGACAGCAGTTTAATATTTTAAATTAATTGTTACTTTGAGGACAAAGAGACAGTAAATGTTAAAATCCCACTATGATGTGAGTTTTGTTCAGGCATTCCTCATGGCCTGCCTGTCACAGAGCAGGCAGAGGGACAAACAAGAAAGAAGCTGAGGACATGAAGAGGCTTTGGAGGATGTATTGAGGTCCTGTTGAAGACTGGAAGAAAGGTGGATTCCTAGGATTAAATAGTGCCTACTGCTAAAAGCAGAGAAATGTGAGGATTTCAGGCCACAGAATTGAAGTCTCACAAGTTAAATACAAATACATGCTTGCATAAACACAGAAACAACACTCCTGTGTTTGAATGTGAACCTCTTCATCTGCCCTTTAAGTCCTGAACTTAAAACTGGCTGATTTGTTGCCCAAGGAAGTGAAAAATAATAACACCCAAATACTAAAATCTTCATGGAAGAAAAGTTTGTCTCCAACAGTAATGCAGTGAGTTATAAGTAGAAATGTAGTGGGGAAATCAGAGCAAACCTCTCCTTTCTTTGTCCACAGTTTTAGTGTGACAAAGAGTGGCTTTCCTAACAAGTCTACAGAAATCCTGCTGTGAGGAGAGGGTGAGCACCAAGGAAAAGTTGGGGCCAGTGTATCCTTCTGAGTTACAGCAAGGCAGATAGGTCTGTCCTTATCAGGCAGATCTGGTTTGTAGCTTGAGTGTTAAAATGACTTGCTCTGGACAAATCCTTACCTTGGTGAGAACATTAAAATGTCAGAGAATTTAATATAGAGCAATTGGAGAGAACCCTACTTGAGAAAGAGATACAGTGAAATTCTTAAAACAGATTTTAGGACTGCTGTGAACCCGTTTTGTCTGTCTTGAATAAGTGTGTTCCGCTTTAATGAGATTATTTTGAGGCTCCCATCAGGTTTTATGCACAATTTTCTGCTGGTTTTCCAACAAAGGCTTCTTTCTGTTTTTCAATAGAATTTCCTTTCTATTGGGTTAACAGTAATGTCTTTATAGCTGATCAAAAGTAGTCAAGTTAACTGACACACATATTATTAAAACCAGTTATTGTTCTGATTCATATATTTACACATTCATTTAGTTAAATTTATATACATATTTATATATCTGAATTATGTCAATATTTATTTTGTTCTTTGGCTGCCTAACCTAATGCTTGCAAGATCCTTTCCTTTCCCCACCTCAGGGTAGATGCAGTTGTATATTTTAAGGGTATTATTTCCATGCTGTGTCCTGTGTGAGGAAAAAGGAATGAGAAACCATGCAGGAAGAAGGCAGAAAAGAGAAGGGTAAAGGCAATCTATAGCTTAGCATCATTTGCATACCCCATAAAATTCAATTCAACCAAGTCCACTCCCTGTTATGAAAGAAAAATAACGCACATCTTAATTTTGTACTTCAGCTTTTGTTTCTCCCCAGAGAAAGGGGGTTATTGTAATTCCAGCTTAGTGGAAATATGTAAGGCTTTTCCTCATCTTGTGCATAAAACTGATAACCCGTGCAGTTGGGACTGCTTATTTATTTCTTATTAATTCATTTCAGTTTTTATAAGTCAGCCGAGCATTCAGCATTTGTAAAGTGATTCTGGAAAATTATTTTGCATAAGTAATAGTAAACACTGGCGTTGCTTCCTGGCAGGGAATGAAAATGATTCATGCAATTCCCAGTGGCCTAATGAGCAGAAACAGAGACTGGAGCCATGAATAGCTCACTGGCTGAAGTTTGGCAGCAGAAAAAGCCACGTTGATCAGCTGTGCCTTCACCAGCAGGCATCTCCTGAATCAGTGGGAATTGCTCACTGTGAGGCAGAGAGGAGCACAGAGGGAAGATTTGGCACACAAATGTGGAGCAGGGGGAGATGGAGACAGAATAAAACCTCATACCTGGAAAAGAAAATTACTTGCGAACAGTGTTCCGCTTTCTCCTATTAATTTATCAAGATTTGTAGAAACGCCAAGAAGTTTTATATTCTGTGAAGCACTCCAGCAAGCTTCCAAAGTACGCCTAAGATTTTACAGCCTATGCAAATTCTGCTCTCCCAGGCCTGCCAAGCTCTTGGTGTTTAAATGGGACCCCATTACTTCAAACAATTTTGCTGTCAGCCATTACAGAGGAAATTCTTCCTCTTTCTCTTGTTTGTTTTTAAGAAAATCCAGTTTCATCTTAATTTTAATTTAGACTTTTATCTCTGAAAATCAGCAAGTGAGCCAATGAAAGCATTCTATAAAACATAAATAACAGAGGTAATCAGATACTGAAAATAAAATACATGAAACAAAATCTCATCAAGTAATGAACTGACACAATTTTCTCATTTCTCTTTTTGTTTCATAACAGCTAGATTGTCGGATGATTCATCTGCTTTGATTTAAAATAAGATGAGTTTCTGTAGTCACTTATTTGTATCACTGCCTTTTGTCAGTGAGGATTAGGGAGCCTTTCACAAAGCTGTACAACTTAGAGCATTTTACAGTTGCATCATTGAGGTATTTTGTTTTCTTGACATGGAGTGTTATTGTTTCAGTATTTGTGCTATGATCCAAGAGCCATTGCAGAGAACATTTCCACTGACAGCAGGAAACTTTCTGTCAGTCTTTTGGAATGCTTTGTCTCATTCTGCCATCTTCAGACCCAGAACAGGGCTCTTTTACCCCTGCCTATGTATCCTGTTTGCAGTATCTGCAGAATCTCTGACTTCAGATCCAGAAGAAAATGAATGAATGCTGATGTTTAAGCACTTGGGTAAATGCATCTGAGTCGATGCTCTCAATCAGCCTCGAAGGAATCAGATCCTTGCAGAGGAAGGAGGATTTACTGCTCTGAGCCACCCTGGCAGGAGAGGGCTCTGGGTACACAAGGTATTTCTGCTACCTGAGGCAGATATGGTTCCCTCTAATCCTCAGAAAAATGACAATGCAAAGAAATAATTTTTACATAAATTATTGCATCATTTCAAAGGGAAATATCAGTCATTTTGGGTAATTCAAAGGGCTAAGGAGTATTTATGCAATAAGGACGGGAAACAAATGAACAACTGAGCACAATATTATGAAGATAAAAACATGGAAGAGAATGGAGAATGGGAATAAGCAGTGAATAACATAGAGTAAGGAGAAATAAAACACTAATGTAGAAATTTTTATACTACCCTGCAGCCCAGGTGGTTGTTTCATGTAACTCTGTAGGGTTTTTTTCCAGTAATAATGAACAACTGTACTATAAAATGTATGGCTGTGCACATAACTACCACAAACACTACAGGAAAGACCATTAGTAATTATTATGAACATTAAAAAAACCCAAAACACCCAAAAAAAAACCCCTATGCTTTTGCTATCTGCACATGGTAGTCATCTTGGCTCAGTGAGCTCATTAGAAAAACAAAATGGTTTTGTTTGATTCTGACGTGAATGATACTCTACAGGGACTCCAGCAAGTGTTCCCTAAGCCAAAGCCAGCGTGTGAAGCCCATATTCTTTTCATGGAGTGGGAAAACAAAAATTAAAAAAATCACAGCACTTTATATACCACACCAACACCTTCCAGTTTGTCACTTTTTAATATTGCAGTGTGGAAATAGCTACTTAGTACAAGATAACTGCAAGTGTGTGTTCATAGATTAATTTTTACAATAGAGTTATCTTGATTTATTGGGAAGACAATTATGTTTGGCTGGGTCCATTAATAATTAAACACTTCCATTGGTTTTCCCAATCATTGCCAAACAAATGTGGAGGCTTTTAATTTTCCTAACTGAAATGACTGCTTTGCTATTCCCAAAGGAGTTCTTTGTATCTTTTTTTGACTTCTCAGGATCTTATTCAGTCTTTTTTCTTTCTCCATAATCTGCTCTGTAAGACTGCCTGTTAGTTTATAACCCATAGAAATTGAAAATGTTGCAAATAACCAAGCTAAACATTTGAGACCACAAAGAGATCAGTAACATTTGAAGCAAGTCTGGGCAAATTATCAAGATTAAACCAGCATGGGGTCAAGCAAAATTGCTTAGAAAATCATAATTTATCAATGTTAAAACAGAAGGAGGTGCTGAGAAGCATTTCAGTGGTTCAATTTCTATTCTGCCTATAAAATTATTTGATAATTGCAGTAAAGATGTAGATCAAGTAGAGATATATGGGCTATGTTTGCTAAATCTGTATAGACACCAAGCAGGCAGTGAGTGCAATTTGCTGTGTTGGTGCAGAGAAAATGCACCATAGATTGTTTAGGTCCTTTTTGATTCTTTGATTACCCTTTGAGGAGAAAAGGTCTGGATGCAATTTTAGATCATGCCCTACAGTGAGCTTCGTATTGAATAATGTGTGTACGAATGAAGTCAAACCCAGCAGTGAACAATGGTTACCAAAAATAAAGTACTATATCTCATCTTTCTCATGAAGTAAAGCTGCTCAGGTGGACCAGAATGGTGTGTTCCTTCCCTTTAGAGGAATATTGAAAATCTGGATGATATTTATTGATTGCTGAGCTGGCAAAAGGTGTAGCTAGCAGTGTGCTAGAGACTACAAATGAGGTCAGGGACATTTATCTTAACTTTAACTTGTGGGGTCACTGGGTGCATCTTTAGAATAACAGCTACTCTCCAGACCTTGTCTGTATTACAGCACAGAATCCTGGCTTCTTAAAATGCAGGGTTGATCTGTCTGAACCACATGGTAAATTGTAGCTAAAAAACTTTAAATATTTGCATTGTGAACCTAACTCTGGTCTCATTCAATTGGTTGAATGTATTTTATCACAGCAGAAATACTTTTCAGGATCGATACCAAATTGCCTCACTAAAGAAATATTATTTTCTTTCTTGGTGTCTCTAAATTCATTATCCGGAATATTTTTGGGGGAACACGGATTATATACAAAAGCCCCAAAAAGCAAAACAAACCCAAGTCTGAAATGGTTCTGGGTAATATAGTCAGCAAAACCTTTTTGAGATTTCTGCATTACAGTCATACCTTTGCAGCCATGCTACTGAAAACCAAAATCTATTATTCCTTTGTTTTGTTTTCGTTCAGGGGAACACAGCCATGTAGATCAAACTTCAGCTTCTTAGTTTTATCTCCATTCTCATATTTCAGTGGAAATTAACTCTTCTCCTGTTAATTTGAATAACTTAGGGATTTTATTCCCCTTTCTATAATCTCCTCGTTTTATAAATATTATTTTGTTTATTAAATAGCTAAGCTAATATAACAAAATAGCACAAGGAGAGACAGCTGAAGAATTGCAAACAGAGAATGATTAGGAGATCAATAAAGAGTTCAGTAATTCTGAGATGACTTTGAAGTGACCTTCCAGAATAAAAAAAGCTCAGAGCTGTGTAGGACACACAAATCTTAAATGATAGTTACTGTGCCAAGAAAATTTGAGTAGGTTGGTAATGTTGATTTAGCTGTCTTAATTGTGTTGAACACTGCAAGTCATAGAATAAAAGAGCAGTGGTGAGAACAAAAGAAGCCCTCACAGTAAAGAAATACTCATGGAAAAAAAGAATGAAAGAAACAGTCAAAGTGAAATAATAAAATGAAGTAAGGGGGTAAGGACTGAACACAATAAACTAACATTACGGCAAGGTTCAACTAAAGCCTCCTCCATAATTCCAGGTAAAACATAATTCCTTTCTGAAGCACAGCATTTCAGCTGCCTCTGTCACCGGTAATGAGGCTCAAAGCCAGAACTCTTTCATAACGATGTGAGAAATGATGCCCTCAGCCCCTCCAGTATAAATTTCCCCTATGAAGGTGTTGTGATTTTTTATTTATTTTATTGTATTTTGAGGTCAGTTACGTACAGAAAAAATTCTTGTGCTTTCATTTAATTTTCCTGTAACATTTAATGTTTCCTCAAGACCGGCAGAAATATTGCTTGATTTTCTTTAAATTTTAATGTTTCAAGAGACTCAGTCTTACACATGCAGAAAGGGCTTTCACTCCACTTATAGTATTTAGTATATATAGTGTTCCAAAAGATCCCATTTTAGGGAACATACAAAACTGTGGGAGATGCTAATGGAGTGCTGCAACATATACAGAGTCATGTTCATGTTCCTTGTCAAATTCTTAATGCTATTGGAATGTAAACCTTTGTTCAGACACTGCTGCTCAGAAAGGTCCATTTTCCTTTACCCTGGACAAAATTTATTTTATGAGAAAATTGCTATTATTCTTTTTGAGAAGTAGTTGAGAAATAGAGACAAAAAGGTTTTTAATTTTATTTTTCATAGGTCTAAGCTTCCTCAGCAAAACCACTTCAATTAGGGGATGTCAGCATGCATGTCAAATCAGCTCCAGCTTGAACTTCCAGGTAGGAATAGCCTTCAGGAGGCAGCTTAATTGCTACTGTTTCACAGTGTGTGCCTGGGAGTTGGCAGTGTTTGACTAGGTAAGCTGCATTAAAAAATGCTTACAACAGAGATATTTGGGAAAGTCATGAACCATTTGGCAACAGAATGGAAAGAGAGACCAAGTGACTGAATTATGGCTTAATTTCAAATTGTTTTCTAGGGATAAGTTTGAAGAAATCTTCTCAGGAGGAAAAAACCCCAAGGGATTTGGAAGAGTATATCAGCTTATGGAAAAAAAAAAATTATAAAGGTTTGCTTGTTTTTTCTTTTTGTCTTAGGCAAATAATACCAGGCGACCACTACTGTGTTTCCAACTTCACACCCCAGTGAAACAGCACATTTCTTTTCATGTCAGATGACATTTTCTGTTAAGCCCATGACAGTTTAATTTCAGTTAACCACTGCTAACAGCTCGAACATAAAAAGAAAGGAGACAGTCCCACAGTCATTGACTGTATATGTAAATTAAGTAATCCATTGTGTTGGGTCATTGGGGAGGTTGTTGATTATTAAAAACTAAAAAAAAAATTCTTCCCCCATCCTTTTGACAACCTTTCTGCCTGACTGACACTAATAAAACATTTTGTCTATAGATATGCAAAACTACCTGAGCCTGCAATAAATTGAAATGGTAGAAGAATGAAATATCAAACCATAATTTTGTTGTTGATTCAGTGTTGCAAGTGTATGTCTGACAACTGACTCTGTTCTGAGGTTTAACTATCTTTTTATGTCCCTCTTCTATTGTTCATTTTCAGATGATAACATTAACAGTGTTAGTGTTACCTAAAGACATTGTAGTTACCTTCTTATTGTTTTTGGAGGTGGATAGGATATTCTGTATGGTGATAGAAAACAGTAGATTCTCTGGAATGCAATGTTGTGCTATAGGAATGGTCGATTTTTACATCTTTTAAATTATTATCTATAATTTTAAGTTCTTTATCCAATCTTCATCTTATAGAAATGTCAGTAGCTGCCTTCTCTACTTATGGGTAGAGTCAAGCAAAGTTCCTTCCTGAAATCCTGTCAATGTGAGATCCTCTGTAACTTCTAAGAGATTTAGTAAACATAAATAGCTACCAAGACCTATAATAATTTATCATTGGTTGTTTTCAACTACCAAGAAACATACAGATAATTTCCACAAATATCTAATGTAGAATTAAATAGGGATACTGTATGTTGATTTGGTTTTTGGCTGCTGATCTAAATTGTATTCATGATTCCATAAATGTTCTCTAATTTGCCCTTAGGCAAAGAAATTGTAATATACAGTTTCTCAATAGGTTAATGTAAGATAATGACTTTCTGCTGGGAAACATCATTATTTATAGATAAGGCAAGGAAAAGTCTCCATGTGCAAAATTAAGGAACAGGAGGGTGGGTGAAGGAAAGGAACAAAGACAAATCAAAGGATATCCTGCACCTTTACCAGCATTTGTTTTTCTCTCAGTTGGACAGAACCTGCCTATATTGATTCCATGGGGCTGTGTTTGGAAAAATTAGGAGAAGCAACTGGAGGAATTTGATATTTCTACAAAATTAAATACCATTCTTAAAAACACAGGAAGATTAATTTTGCCTCAGAGGAACTCCTTCTGTCGTTCTCATTCATGCTTGGCATCCTGTGCTGAAATTAGTCCTGTGGAATCAGTTATTAAAATCTGTGTAAAGGCTCTCATTATCTTTGCATTGTGCCCTACAAAAGGGTCTCTCAAATGTACAGACTGCTCAACAAATGCTTGACATCTTATAAATAATAGACCGGTCATTAGAAACATGCAATAATATTGTTATAACAATATGATTGTTGTAATGCAGATCATTTTCTGGGCACTCTATACATATGGGAATTACATTTGTGTGGCATAATCAAAGTCAATGACAGTCTTTCCCTTGATTTCAATAGGCTTTGCATCAGGCTATTTGAGAAGTACCATTAGCTGTCAGATGTTGTTTTGAGACTATATGTATCAATCTGATTAATTAGTAGCAATCTAAAATGTTTTCATGAATGGTTTCTTCAAATTCAGGCTTGCATAAAGAGTGCTGTAATATCTCATTATTGTGGTTCCTCCCACAGCCTTTGAAGTTCCTGTTAATTCTCACTTGATAGTAAAGTTAACCTCCCTACCAACGTAATTGATTAAATAACAGGGATTGTAATGAAATTCCAGTAATTCTTTCTGCATGCAAATCTGAAAAGGGAACAATTACTGTCAAAGAAACTTCTGGATTCATCTGTCTCAGATGAATTTCTTTACAAAGTAAGGGTTCTTTTAATCTTTCAAACTTTTCTAGTTTGGTTGTGCTGTGCAAATAAAAATGCTCTTGTATTATCTCCTTTTTGCAGTGAGGCAGCACTCAGAGGTGACTCTGCATTCCTCTGCAAGCCTTTCCAGGCACAGTTTGTACCCACAGCAGGACTTGCTCCTTCTTCTGCCACGGCATTTAATATGCTGGGGATTGACAGCTGTGCTGTTCCAATGGTAGGGTTGAGAAGTTTAAACAAAGTTTAACTTTTAATGCTGATATTAGCATACACTGGCATCAGCATTCATCGTGTCAGTATTATTTAAGAGGAGCTAGAGCTCTGCAGGTTTTAAATAGTTGTACAATATTTCAATTTAATCAGTTTTTTATTACAATGCCTCCTTTGAAATGTGATCGGAAAATTATCCAACATGCAAAGCAAAAAATCCAATTAGAAATAATTTTTGCAGAGTTTTGCTCTTAACTTATTGCTTATTAATTGCAGCAATGAATTCTGTAGCTTTCATCATCAGCCAATTTCAGCCTGCTAAGAGGCATGAAATTTTATCTTCATCAATAAGTTTTCCTTTAAAGAAGCTATATAAAAATTGATTACAATGAGTACTGTGTCTTTACCATTAAGAAAAATAGGTTTGTTTTCATCATAAAAAAAAAATTAACTAGATTTTTATTAACTGTTTTCTTAAACCCCCGAGGCTGATCATATTTTCCCTTTACTTCTATTTTAGCAAAGTACAATCATACAGAAAATGTGCTTTTTATCTTTCAACTGCTGAGTTAGGCTAATAATCTTTGATTGTAAAATCTGCTCTTGCATATTGCATATTATTTTTTAACTTGTTGTTAGATGTACTTGATATAATGCTTATATTTGCTTACTTCCCTGAGTCTTTGCCTAATTTGTAAATGAGTTAAGGTGTCACAGATTCTCAAAGGATCTATTTGTGTTCTAGTACTGGTTTTCACCATAGTACATTATGAAGGGTTTTGAAGAAGATTATTACAAAAACTTGCAAATCTAAACATTAAATTCTTTGAAATTATAAGAAAATTCTCTTATTATTTACTGTTACTTTCACTGTTTTCTCCTGGAAGGATGTGGTTCCACACAATGGTTTCCCTTTTTATTCTTCTTCCCTCTCCCCTGGTTTTGGGAGTTACTTGAATTTTTTTATTTTTTTTTAATTCCATCATCTGCCATCCTCATCTTCCTTCCCCTCAATACTTTATACACCAAAGCTCTCAGAACCAGAAGCTGACATAGAAACTAGAGCAATTTAACTTAAATCTTCTGGCATCCTTGTCATGCCACCTCTGACAGCCTGATGGCTCCAGGCTTCCCAAAATCCTTTACAGAGAAGGAATAAGGAATGGACTGTGCCTCCTTGACTGGGTTTGGGCAAGGACTTGCTTCTCTGTAGCAGCCATGCACCTTTTCATAGCCAGGCTGTGTGAGGGGCTGCTTGGGCTATCGGGGAGAAAATTGAGTTTTAAAAATGGATGTGCATCAAAAATTTGCATCCATCTCGTAAAGAACTAGGTTTACAGCTGTTCATTCCAGTCATCACCTCAAAAAAACCTGCCTTTGTAACTGCCTTCCCTGATAATATCAGAGATCCCTAGGCTTGACAAAGGGGTTTATAGAATAGCTTGAATGTTTTTGTTACTTGGTGCCTCATCCTCTCACCTTCTTTTCACCATTCCTGCAGCTCACAGATAGGTATCTGTGTGCTTGGCAGATGCTCCAGGCCTTTTTTGCTGACTTTGAGCAGTTTAAGCATTGTAGGTGTGTTTTCTGCTTTCTCAATGAATGCAGCCAACAGAATATCCTCACAAACCTTTACTCTGCTCCTCCTTTCATAGTATCACAGACAAAAAATAGCTGGGCCCAGCAGCCTATTTATGGAAAGCAAAAAAAAACCTCTCAGTGGGATGCCAGTGTCAGTTTTTCATGGAGTTTTCAGAATGTCATTTTCTTGGCATAAATGTTCCTGTAATTAAGTATTCTCCATGCAGAAAAATTGATTCTCCGTTCTGCAGTTTATAAACTTAAGCATTTCTCTGAGAATCCCCAGCTCATCTGCAGAGCACTGTGCCTGCTTCCCTCGGCGTGTTCCAGTTTCATGTTACTAATAGAAGCTTGTTTAAGAGGAAAAAAAAGGCTATTGAAATATAATCAGACACTATGTGGGTTGTTGTTGTATTAATTCTATTCTAATTATGTTGTTGGCATCCACATGACTCACGCTGAATCTAAAAATAATTTTGATAGAAATAATCCTCTCAGAGTGTAAAAAGGAATCTGCTGAGAAAGTGTATGAATTACTATGCCATGTACCTGAGTCCAAATAAATATATTTTAACTTGCATTATTTTTAGTTAGATAAAATAGTAAAATGGAGTCCTTAGTAAAAATTGCTTCCTTCCCTGGGTATGTATACAAAGGATGTAGGATTAGTTCCACAAACCTGTGTTTATGTAGGTCTTCTTTTCTTGGATCCATTCACGTGGACAAATCACAAGGAGAATATGAGGTCATGAGTATATTTTGCATGTATTTGAGTTTATTTTGCTTTGTCAGTATAATCAGTGGTTTGGTCCATAACGCACTTATTTTGTACATTGTATTCACTTCATTTCTAAGCATATAGGTCTCACTACAATTTCTGGTATCATGGAATGTGCCACTTCTCCTGAGCATAACAATTCTGAGCCAAACCTGTTCTTAGAGGTTTCTTAAACCACTTCATAAAAACTATTGAAATAAAGTCACATTAAAGAGATAGGAGGAAAAAGATGATGGCTGCTGATGACTTGTGATAATTGGAGTGGTTTTACATTATTGTAAGGGACTTGGAAAAGAGAAAGGAGGGGAGAGAATATTTGTGTGCGCGTGTGTTCCCACGTGTTTTGAACAGTGCTGTGTTTTCAGTGCCTTTTAGTGGCATAAATAAAATATATACACTTGATATGTCAGGTGTGGATTTGAAAGTAGAGTGTGATTTAAAATGTTAATATGTATAACCAGGGTACTGATCCTAGTGGTCTCCTTTTCTTCTCTCCTCTCTCTTGATGCTGCAAATAGTATATTGCAAATATTTAAGCTATTTCACAACTGAAAAGGAAACACAAAAGAAAACATATATGTTTGCTTATTTGTTTGTCATTTGTTTGTTCATTTAATTATATTTTTCTATCTCAAAGTTACCTAGATGCCTAAGTCCTAAAAATCTCATTAATGCAAACTGTGGGAAGAGAGGAACCTTTTAAATGCTACTCCCTTCTCCAGCTGGGCCAGGTGAAAAGGCAGCACTTATCAGCTGGCTGCCAATTTTCAGAACTGTTTCAATAGGTGATCTTTCCATTGTTGCTGATCCTGCTTGGTTGTATTATTTTTCCTGCTGGGAAAAAACCACTTTCTTCTTCTTGAGGTTTTTGTGATGTATGGTAGGTAACATTGATTGGTACATTTCAAAGAAGGAAGGTTTGCTGTCCTTTATTGCTCTAAATGTAGCATGGTAATCCATGTCAATAGGTTTCTTTTTTTTTGCATCATCATCCAGGCCGTATCTCTTGGACAGAGGAATACATGTGTCTTCATAGGCCAGCAAGGAAAAGTTACAAGGAAAATACTCATAAATTTCCTGTTTGCTCTAGAGTCCTGTGGATGGGAATCCTAAAAGGAAACTTTTTGTCGTGGTCTTGGAGGTGTGCTGTCCACCTGCAATAAGAATGAAAAGACTGATGGTCTTATCCTTTTAATAGACATAAAAATAAAAGCAGTTTCGAGTTCACTTTGTTGGTCCAAACTGAACCAGATGGGACCTTGCAGCAACCATTGACCTGTCTGCTCACAAAAAATCAAATCCCGGGATTAAAGGAAAGAAAAGTGAAGGAGGAGAAAGTATTCTCGTGACTTAATGAGACCTAAATGCAGAACAGCAAACAGAGAAGACAGCGGGGAGAATTCTACCCTCTGAGGGTAAGTTTGCACTAAATGCAAACCATCCACCATTGTTTGCTCTTGCCTGCTGCCAGCCGGGCACTAAAACTGGCTGCCAGTAAGGAATGATTACAGCTTTAGTTCTGTGATTGCTCCTCTTTGCTGGAGAGTGTTCATTAGGAGGAACATTACTATTCCATTCTTTCTTTTAGCACGGTAGGATGCTACTTGATTTTTTTAATAACTCTTGGGGAGGCAGAGGGAAATCTGAGAATTCATTGTAAGGAGGTCTGTGATAGTTGTTCTTTTTAATTACATACTTTTAAAATGCCTTGGAGTCAACAAGATTCTTTTTCTCCCATCTCCCCAACTTTTCTAACGAACTATTAAAACTAATCTTGCTTCTAGGCTTGTGAAGCATCGTGGGTGGGAAAGCCAATTACATCAATATTTTATTTTTAAAAATAGCATGTATTTTTCCCCCTATCAAGACCTGTTACATTTCCAGCAGCATTCAATACAATAGAGTACTGTTAAATATACCATTGGCATACCATCAACTACCATTTATTTTACTGTCGAGTGATTTGTTATAGTAGATAGAAACCATTCAATTCCATTGACAAACAACAGACAGTCCATAGCTCTGAATTACTGTTAGGCTATTTTTGTAATGAATGGAGTCTTAATTTCAGCTTGGTTTTCTTGTGGGTGCCAGACACAATTGTGCAGAGCAGAGTAACAGCTTTATTTATTAAGGCTCGCAATGCACTTTTGTCTAATTACTGCTGACTTGTCAATGACCTTCATCAGGAAAGGTGAAACAATTCCTCTCACCTGATTCTTCCTGGCCAAACATCTTCCAAGAAAAACACTGGATTGTCTAATTGATTACCTAGGAATCTTACAGACCAGTAGTGTTTGAAAGGCCTTTGGGGTCCAGCTGTGTTTTAGATATAGACATTTCCTTTTCTATCACAATACTCTGGCAAAAAACTAAAGGCATTTTGAAGTTTTTAGTCATGCCTCTGTTAGGGGACTCAAGGGTCCACTCTGAAGTGTTGATGCTGTGCAAAAAAATTTATTCACACTAATGACTTTGTGAGATCAGACCGAGCATTGTATAATTTATTCCATCCGTGCTCTGTAAAGCAGAAGGTCTGAAGCACACCCCGCAGGTAGATTGCCCTGCCATACCAAGGCACATCTGGCACACAAGTGTTGGGTGACTTTTTATTTCTTGGCTAACAACCAGTGTTTACCCAAAATAGAAGGGGGAAAAAGAACAGGCAATAGTGCAGTTCTCATCTCTGTGCTCTACTTGTACACTGGACTCTTGTATACTGATAAACCCACACAGAACAACCTCAGGGGTTGCTCTTCAGTTCTCGTCCCTATCTCCCAACTCAAAAACTTTTCATAAAAAGTCAGATTTACTAAAGTGTTCTCCATCCTGATTCGTGCAGAAAGACTCCCAGCTAAGTCTGGATATTCTTTCAGAATTGACTTTAGCACTGAATTCCTCTTTGTAAAATTCTTTAACAAGTTTACAGAGCCAGTACACTACAATTATCAGTCAGCCTCAGCAGTAAGAACTTCTTTTGAGTTCATTCTTCTTGGGGAAACTGTAAACTGTCTCCTCCTTTGTCATGGGCAGAAAGATCCAGATATTGTTGACAAAGACTAGCTCTGAAGATATGGAATTGTATATGGAATGGAATATGGTTACCTAATTAAAAGACTTAAAGGGGTAGCACACGGCTGGGAATGAGATTGCTTTTCTTAAAAAGAAAAGATGTGCCAGCTGTTCAGAATGAAGACCTGCGTATTCATCCCCAGTTGAAAATAGTTTATTAATTCACAGCTATTGAAGATATGTTCTACAGATAATGATAAAGCAAGATCCACACCCAGCCAGTGATCATTTTCATGGTTTTTTTTTTCAAGTCAGCAAAAGAAACAAGCAGATTTATTGACCAGAGAGACAAAGGTTCTCTGATGTACTGTAAGAAGGAGAAGCAGGATAATATGGTCAAAGCTGTAGGATAAAGAGAAAACCTCAGAAATGCTGGGTGAGCATAAGTGTTACAACAGCAGAAGCTATTAAAAAGAAACTTAAAATTTTAATAGTTCTGCCTAAAGGATTACTTGATCAAATAAACAGCTTATTGAGCCTGTAACCATAACAAGGTTAGAATCCTTTATAAATTAAAATAATTTTATTCTCCAGAAATATTAATATTATTTCAAGATCCTGTTATTCAAAAAAACTCCTGTTTTGTAACAAGAAACTGAATTTAAATATGTTATTTGAATGTAATCTGTCAAATCTTTTAACACCTGCTTCTTTGGGTTATTGAATTAATTACATTGATTGTTGAATTAATAACACTGATAAGGATTGATCTAATTGGAATAACTGAGGTTCGATAATTTCTTACCAATAATATTTGCTTCCCAAAGAAAAAAGCTAAGGAGGTTTAGGCTGGTTGCTCTGAAATATCACCACAGGGAATTTGCAGTCAAAGATTATTTTCCATCAAAATGTGGTCAGCTTCAATAGCAGGATAGTTTGAGGGTACGTAACCACTCTGAGGGGTATGTTGGCTTCACTAAAATGACCGAAAAACAAATTAAAAAGGAAATATTTTGTCCTTTAAAAGAAAAGGAATTTAAGTTGTCCTTTAAACTGTGAAACAAATGGAACAATGAAAGTAACTGGAGTTGTAAATGTCATTGGATGATCTGTAACTATTCATACAGTTATAAAAAGAAAAGTTAGCTACTTCCTGTGTCTATGCCTGGAACCCAGCATCCTACAGGAATAACAGCTTCTCCAGCTGTAACAGTGGGAGAGAGCAGGCAGCACCAACTAAATAACACACTTTGTCCATATTGTGATTCTCCGTGAGTATGACATGCTGAGCAACTGCATTCCAATAAAACGTGATGACTGAAATATATCTGAGCAAGTTATAAAAACAACAATAAAAAAATATTGTTAAATGGAGAAATAATAACTGCATTTGGTAAACAGTTTCTTAGAGATCTCTTGATTTTAAACCATCACAACGCAATGAATAATTTCCTGAAGCAAGGAGCGTGCAGAGCTGCACTGGTCCCTCTACAAAATAAAGGAGAGGCAGCCTGGGACTCTCACAGTGCAGTTTTCTGGCTCAGGTGAAGGTTATCCCCCAAAGCAGGAGACACCTGTGTGTGTCTTGGGACACACTAAGGGAGCTACAGGAACCTTCGTGTAACCCATAGGTCCCTGCACATCCACCCACCCATTTCAAGAGTCAAAAATCACTCACCCAGGGCTTAATCACTCTTGAGGCAGAGACTTACAACTGGGGGAAAGGTGGGAGGGGGTAAGGTTATTTGCCAGGATGTCTGTGGGTCTACAGGCACATTTTAGAGTATATATAGATATAAAAATCAGTTTACACCTATTGGGCTTGGCCAAAACCCCTGCTGGTGAGATGATCTTGAGATAAACAACCACATTTCACATGGTAACACATGCTTTTTCAGTCATGAAAAAAAAATATAGCTTTTTTAAAGAAAACCAAAATGAAAACACCCTCCTTTGGTAACTTCCATGGGTTTGCTTTCTTCTCAAGGGCAAATTCAAAGTAGAATGGTCTGCTGTTTGTCTTTTCATTTAATAATATCCTGGAATAAGTAACTGGGAAAACAAAAATAGAACATACATCAATGAAAAACACTGTGTACAGCAAATCCATTTTGGCAGGATGGGAATTTGTAAGCAGCTCCATTTAGCACCTCCCTACTGTTTCTCATTCATTCCTGCCGTCTCTGTCCAGAGTCTAACAGAATTTTGTTCATACTGCTGCTTTGTCTAAAACACTTTCCATGCCTCATTCACTTGCCTCATTCACTTGCCATCACTTTTCAACTGTATCAGGTTTTTTCTTTGCTCTCCTTGATCTCTGCTTCCAAATTTCTTTCTCCCTATGTCATTATTTTAGCTGTATGAATACTTTACCAACCAGTGAGTTTAATGTTTAATAAGAATTCACTTAAAATACAAGGTTTAGTCAAAAGTCTGTGGAAATGAGAGCCTAAATTCATTAAAAGTAAATATTTAATTGTGGCATTTCAATGCAATATGTACAAATAGAACTATATATACATGTTAATGAGCTAGAAAAAAAAACCCATCACATCTGAGATTAGGAATCTTATGTGTAAAACTGCAGTATTGTTTGTTACTTGTGTGTCATCCCAAACCAGAGGTTAAAATTTTGTTTGAGAGGTTGTGATATTTTAAAATATATTTTTAGTTCATAAATGAGACATAAAAATGTTGTAATTCTCCTCAAAATAATTTAAAAATAACTGTTGCAGTTTGATAAATGAAATAATCTCTGCTTCTCCCCATACCACCCCCTCAATAAAAAACAAAGGTTGAAATGAAAAGTTTTTTTAGAGAAAGACACTAAAATGTTTTTATACAAAAAAAGAGGAAAATAGTTCTTTTTAAAGCACTGTGGTGTTCACTTCCCTTTCCAAGCTTCAGCTCAATAGTGATGTATGATCAATGTTTCCATGCAGTTGTCTATTCTTCTAAAGTTCTCTCTGCCATTTTCAATTGATTTGCTTATTTTAAGGACAGGGAAGTGGAGGTGCTAAAATGCAGTACTACCTCCTTGGAAGTACTACTGGATTAAAAAAATAAGATCATCACTCCTTTTTAGATGAAAAGTCTTTCTCCTCATTTAATGTGGCTTTCCCAGAAAAATATCTTCCATGAGCCCTCCAAACAATCAGGATACCTCCAGTATGTCACATTCCCACTAGAGAGGTATAATCCACCTGTACCCTGAGCTTTATGTTTATTTGGACCTCTCAGTATTCCAAAGAGCTTGACAAACTGTTTTTTAAAGGTTGGACATGAATTAGTGGTAGATATCACGTTATATCTTGTTTATCCATCTCTTTTTTGGTTGGTTGGTTTGGTTTGTGTTCTATCTTTCTTCAATCTGCCCAAACTGTTTCCTGTGTATTTTGTGTCAGTAAGATCAATGGTTTCAGACGAGGAGAGATCAGAAATGAAGGAATCTTTTTGGTAAACCATCTCTTTAAGATTTCTGAGCCCACTCCTGTTCTTTATCTTTCTTGCAAGATGTCCAGCTCATTCTGCCCGCTGGAGTGCCACCTGACATATCCCAGTGCCTCACCACAGAGGCAGAAAATTCCTTGTCAAACTGAATTTGGGAACCTGTACAGTCAAGAGCAGCTGGAACAAGAGCTTGAACGAGGAAACTTGACCCTTTCTGAATCTGGGGGACACTTTGCTGTCAGGAAAAGTCAAGTTTGGCTGCTTTGTGTCTCGAGCATGTGAAATGGCTACAACAGGAAGAGGTAAATCTGTCCAACAAGTTTAATGTCAACAGAGTATAAACCGTTAAATGCTCTAGCTGGGATTATAATGCAGTCAGTATTGTCAGATAAATATGATGCTTTAAAGGTAAATTTCCTCCCTGAGAATGAAAGTGCAGGTCTAGTAACTGAATGGGACACCTTTAGCAATATATAATCTAGTGTTCCATCATACACCTTCATTATTTCCCCTATAATTAGGATTTTAATCCTTGTATTTGTTCTTTTTAAAAGCCTATTATCACTGTCAGGCATTCCTACTGATTTATTGATTTGTTATGTATATCATGAATGACTCCTGAGGAGTATAATAATGAAGGAGAATGTTATTTAATTCTATACAAATATTTAGGGAAGGAGCCAATATTATTGTGCAGCTTTATTATGAGAAGCCCTATTTCTTCTAATATCAATGTCACCTTACAGAGCTCCTCATCTGCTATGAAGAAAGAAGGATTATTAGAACTGACAGAGTACTTGGCTTTTCAAAGCTATTATATTTCTTGTAATTATTTCTTTTTGAATTTCTGGTACAACTTCCACTGAAAACCTGTTTGGCCTGTTAGTCTGGTGGCAGTTTAAATAAACAAGTTGCTTCCTTTGATATTGAATTTTCCAAACAAAGCTGCTATTAGATATTTAAACAAGATACCTGATATTCATTTTATTCTTCTAAATTGGCAACAGGAGACATTGGCAGGTATCTTCATGGGGCCTTCCATTAGGCTTGAGTTTTAAAGATGCACTTATATTTTCATCAAAATAAATCTCTTCTTCCTGCCCATGCATACAAATGTTTTCATAGTCACTTCCAGGGTCCTCCTGGTTTGGGAAAAAATAAGAGTATTTTAAAAAGAAAGAAAAGAAAAAGAAAGAAAAAGGAAAACCTACACAGAAAAAAAAAAATTTCCAGTGGGCTCACAACCAGCACTGTTTTCCTGTTCATTGTATAATTTAGCATTTATCTTTTACAAGAGATGCTGCTGTATTTTGTAAGCATAAATTACTTTCTCTGGGGTTTTTCTATTAGAGGTAAGGAAAGGGAATAGCATGAAAGCAGCACATATGTTTTATAAATTATGTGGGGTTTTTTTCTAAAGAGAGCTGCAATAACCTGCAGTCTCATGTGGCAGCAATGCATTTTCCACATGTTTAGTATACATGTGTATATATGTGTGAATTATGTATATATGATTTTTTTTTTTTTTTTTTTTTTTTTTTTTTTT